>LR738709.1:218151943-218189327 GCA_902687465.1 Secale cereale
GGGGAGAGAGGGAGAGGTGCAGGGGGTTCTGGGCGTCTCCAGGGGGGTCGGGGAGGCTCGACGAAGCTGGAGGTGGCGGGAGACGTGGCCGCGGCCGGCTGTGCGCCGGGCACGCAGCTGCTTCTCCTCCTGGCAGGAGGAGGAAGACAGCGCTGCCCCTGGTGGGCCGGGCCTGCAGCTGGGCCACACAGGAGCTGGGCCAGGCGGGCTGCTAGGTAAGCCAGGTAATTCCTCTCTCTCTAATTTTCTGTTTCTGTTTTCTATTTTCTTCTTTTGTTTTGATTTAGTTTAGCCACTGTTTTGAAATTTAAACAATTTCAAACAATGCCCAAAAACTCCTCTGAACAATTTTATGTTTCTAGATGGGCTTTTCCAAAAGCACATAAAATATTTCAAAGTTATTTGAAAATATATTCTATATATTATGAATATAGTTCCAAATTCAAATATAATAATAATTTAAATTCCATGCCCAAAATATTCCACAAAAATGTCCATTATTTTTGGTTTGCTGCAAAAGCCTTGCCAAAAATATCCAACAAATATTAGGAACATTTTGGAAACATTGAATGCAATTTTTTTGACTGGACCTATTTGGAATTTTGAAGTGCTAGGGTTTGAACAAACCCCATTTCAAGTTAAGAAAAATTAAACATGATGCACACATGAGGCTAGCCTAGAGCATTACCAAAAGCTAGGGATGTGACATTATGTTATGTGGTCGATGTCACGGACGTCCGGTGGCTTCCGGACGTCCGGTCGTTTGGGAGTCGCCGGTCGTCCGGTGGACGTCGGACGTCCGGTGCGTGGCAGTGTCCGGTCGTCCGGTAGGGGCCGGACGTCCGGAGCCTGTAGAGTCTTCAGCCTTCCTTCTTCTTGTTCCAAGCACTTGTCGATCTCGCCGTCTTGACCGTAGTGCAGAGCTGTCCCCTGGCCTTCCTCCAAGTACCTGAGTATGCACAGAGTTCCTGATGAGGGTAGAAGCCATCTCTCATGTGAATCGGAAAGATGTCGAGAGAGGAGCGAAGTCACCAAGGTCTCAAGAGCTCTTGCACGGGCTCGAGTCATTGGTCCTTTGGGCTCTTGGTGAGGCGATGAAGGGTCCATGGGGATGACCTTTGGATGCTCCGCATCATCTCCCCTCCCTTGGGAAAGATCCGACCTCAGATCGAAATCTTCATCACCCTGGAAAGGAGATAGGTCCTTGATGCTGAAAGTATCGCTCACGGAGTACTTGTCTTGTGGGATGTCGATCTTGTAGGCGTTGTTGTTGTAGCGTGCTAGCACCTTGAAGGGTCCGTCGGCGTGAGGTAGTAGTTTGGACTTGCGCTCGTGTGGGAAACGGTCCTTGCGATGATGAAGCCAAACAAGATCTCTCGGTTAGAACACCATTGGTGCCTTGTTGACGTTCATCTTGGTGGTGAGACGATGGACTTGTTGCTCGATCATTGCCCTTGTATCTTCGTGCACCTTCTTGAGATAGCTTGCTCGTGCACTTGCGTCCATATTGATGCGCTCTTGTAGAGGTAGAGGTAGGATGTCCAATGGGGACAACGGGTTGAAGCCGTAGACGACCTCGAAAGGGGACTTGCCGGTAGTCGAATGTCTTGCGCGGTTGTAGGCGTACTCGGCGATGGGCAAGCATTGATCCCATTCCTTGATGTTCTTCTTAATCAACAAGCGAAGAAGCATCGAAAGCGTGCAGTTCGTCACCTCCGTTTGGCCGTCGGTTTGTGGGTTGTATGCCGAAGAGAAGAGTAGCTTGATTCCGAGTTTAGCACATAGAGTTTTCCAAAAGTAGCTCAAGAACTTGACGTCCCGGTCCGACACGATCGTCTTTGGCGCTCCATGTAGACAAAAGATCTCCCTACAAAAGAGATTTGCAATATGTGAAGCATCGTCGATCTTGTTACAAGGAATGAAATGAGCCATTTTAGAGAATCTATCAACGACAACGAACACGGAATCTTTGCCATTTTGAGTCCTAGGCAATCCAAATACAAAGTCCATGCTTATGTCTTCCCATGGTTGGTATGGAATAGTAAGTGGCATGTAAAGACCATGAGATTGAGCTTTGGACTTAGCTTTGCGACATGTAGAACATCGGTTGGTGAGGCGTGAGACGCCACATAGCATCTTGGGCCAAAATTAGTTCTTGGAGAGCATAGCAAATGTCTTGTCGCGTCCAAAGTGTCCCATGAGTCCTCCTCCATGCGATTTCTGCAAAAGGAGCAAACGAAGCGAAGACTCGGGAATGCAAAGTTTGTTAGCTCTCATAAGATATCCATCCTTTATGTAGTAACGTTCTCAAGAAGTGTGAGTCAAACACTTAGCATAAGGTTTTGCAAAGAAAGGATCATGCTCATATAAATCTTTAATGTGCTCAAAGCTAATAACATTCAACTCAAGTTGCCTAACAAGCATGCATTTGCGGGAAAGCGCGTCCGCCACAACATTTTCTTGCCTTTGATGTACTTGATGACATAGGGAAACGATTCAATGAACTCACTCCACTTAGCATGACGCTTGTTCAACTTAGTTTGACCCTTGAGATACTTGAGAGTCTCATGGTCCCTATGAAGAATGAATTCATGAGGTCTAAGATAATGTTCCCAAACACGTAAAACTCTCACCAAGGCATAAAGCTCTTTGTCATAAATGGGGTAGTTAAGTTTCGCACTGGATAGCTTCTTGCTAAAGTATGCAATTGGGCGCTTTTCTTGCATGAGCACGCCACCTATGCCGGTACCACTAGCGTCACAATGGATCTCAAATGGTTTGTCAAAGTTTGGTAGGGCTAGAAGTGGTGCGTGGGTAAGCAAGCTTTGTAGGTCATTGAACGCGGTGTCTTGTGAAGGACCCCAAATGAAGGGTGTGTTCTTCTTGCTCAAGGCGTGTAGAGGCATAGCAATAGTGCTAAAGTCCTTCACAAAACGTCGGTAGAAACCGGGTAGACCAAGGAAACTACGCACTTGCATGAGATTCGTTGGTTGAGGCCAAGTTTTAATTGCTTCAATTTTAGTTTCATCAACGTGAACACCTTGTGAAGAAACGACAAAACCTAGGAAGACAACCTTGTCAACGCCAAAAGTGCATTTCTCCATATTAGCATATAAGCGCTCTTTCTGAAGGGTTTGTAAAACCATAAGTATGTGTGTCACATGGTCCTCTAGCGTCTTGCTAAAAACGAGGATGTCATCAAAGTAAACCACTACAAAGATGACTATGTAGGATTGAAGACAAAAATGCATAAGGCGCATAAATGAACCAGGTGCTTCCGATATACCCATTGGCATTACAAGCCACTCATATAACCCCAACTTGGTTTTGAAAGCCGTTTTCCTCTCATCGCCCTCTTGAATGTGAATTTGGTAGTAACCACTTTTAAGATCAATTTTCGAAAAGATGGTGGCACCACATAATTCATCAAGCATGTTGTCTAAGCGTGGGATAGGATAACGGTATCTAACGGTGATAGCATTTATAGGTCGACAATCGGAGCACATGCGAAAATTTCCATCTTTCTTAGGCACGAGAATAACCGGAACGGCACAAGGGCTTAAGCTTTCACGTACATGACCTTTGTCGATGAGTTGTTGTACTTGTCGTTGTATCTCTTTGGTTTCCTCGGGGTTGACGCGGTAAGGAGCCTTGTTTGGAAGTGGTGCGCCGAGTATGAGGTTGATGCGGTTTTCGATTCCGCGGAGTGGAGGTAGACCCGGAGGTAGTTCATCAGGAAAGACGTCCGAGAATTCCTGCAAGAATTGAGACAACACTAAAGGTAGAGGTGGTGAAGTGTTAGTAGGTTTGGCTTCCCCTTTGCATAAAAGCACAAGGTGAAAGACACTCGATGGGTTCTCACACACTTCTCTCATCTCACTTAGGTGGCAAATAGCACTAGTTGCTTCTTGTCGTTCATCGTGGAGTCGCTCATATTTGGCTTGTGGCTCTCACTCTCCTTTTGGTGGCTCACTCTCTCACCATTCTCTCCATGATGTTTGGTAGGTAAGTGCTTATCGGTGGCTACTTGACTTGGAGACATTGGTCGTAGCACGAATTCCTTGCCCTTCATCTTGAAGCTATAGTGATTTTTCTGTCCATTGTGTGTGACTCCACGATCATATTGCCATGGACGTCCAAGAATAAGGTGGCACACGGACATGGGGATCACATCACATTCAAGAGTGTCCTCGTAGGCGCCTATCTTGAAAGAGACTTGCACGGTGTGCTCGACTCAAAGAATTCCGGCGTCGTTGAGCCATTGGACCTTGTAGGGGTGAGGATGCTTCGTCTTGACTAATTGAAGCTTGTCGCATAGCTCTTAACTTGCCAAGTTGTGACAACTTCCTCCATCGATGATAACCTTGACGGAGTGTCCATTGATGCCGGCCTTGGTATGGAAAATGTGACATCGTTGGTCGTCATCTTGTTGGTGTTGGAGTGTCAAGACCTTGGAGACAACAAGATTTGGACTTGAGTCATTGTCGCAAAACACTTGATGGTCTTCATCTTTGTTCATTTGGCGATGCATAGCTACTTGCTCAAGTGCTTCCATCTCATCGTCGCTCATTGAGTCACAAGATATGTCATCATTGATGATCATGGTACGAACGGTCTTGCACTCAAATGACTTGTGGCCTGGCCCTTGGCACTTGAAGCATTTGATGGAACTCGTCTTGGAGTTCTCTTCGGTTGGAGTTGTAGTTGATGAAGCTCTTGGCTTGAAGTTGTTGGTACAAGGTGGACGACTCGAGGTAGACGTATTCTTGTAGCTTGACTTATCACCGAAGTTTGTAGACAGCTTGGTAGAGGTAGGAGGAGTAGCCGAAGTCATTGAAGCTTGATTGTAGGAGCCGAAGTTCTTGGAATTGAACTTGGAGTACTTGTAGTCCTCTTGAACTTGTCGCTCCGCTTTGGTCGCTTGATGTACTAGCTCGAGGAGATTGGTGTATGGTTGAAAGTACGCAATCTTCTTGACAGGATAGTTGAGTCCATTCAAGAATCGCGCCATTGTTTGCTCTTCATCTTCCGTGATGTTGGCTCTTATCATGGCAATCTCCATCTCCTTGTAGTACTCTTCAACGGACTTGGTACCTTGCTTGAGGAGTTGTAGCTTCTTGAACAAGTCACGGTTGTAGTGTGTAGGCACAAAGCGTGCTCTCATGACTTCCTTCATTTGAGCCCAAGTGGTGATAGGAGGTTCGCCTTTTGCTTCTCTTCTCTCAATGATTTGCTCCCACCAAATGAGGACATAGTCTTGGAACTCAAGGGATGCCATTGCGATCTTCTTCTCTTCATCGAAGTTGTGAAGTCGAAAGATCTTGTCAACCTTCAATGCCCATGAGAGGTAGTCTTCGGGATCAATGCTTCCGGAGAACTTTGGCATGGTGAACTTAAGCTTGCCATGGTGATGCTCTTCGTTGTTTCCTTGCCTATTGGGAGGGCGGTCTTGATTGGGAAGATTGGCAATCTCATGTTGCTCTTGTCGAAGTGGATGTCCATTGTCATGGTGTGCTTGCCGAGCTTGTTGTTCTTGTTGAGGTTGTTGCTCTTGTCGCGCTTGAGGGGGAACTTCTTCTTGTATTCTTGCTTGGTGGCACCAATCTTGCATCTCATCGCGAAGGAAATCCTCTTCTTGACGAGTGTGTCGAGTGCGAGCTGCCACATTGCGATGTGCATCACCTAATGCTCGTTGCACCTCAAGAGCTTGAGATGCTCGACGTTGTTGTGCTTGACGATTAGCTTCGGCATCTTGTTCTTCTTGGTATTGACGTGCTCGCTCTTGTTGTTGTTGCCGTAGTCGTTGCCGTTCTTGTGCTTGCTCAAGTGTAGCTTGGTTTTGACGATGTCGACCTTCTTGCTCTACAAATAGCTCTTTGATACGTCCAAAACGTATCTATAATTTCTGCTTGCTCCATGCCTCTTTTGTGTGATATTGCTATGATATTTATGCACTTCCATACACTTTTGATCATATTTGGACTAACCTATTAACTCAGTGCACCCCAGTGCCAGTTTCTGTTTTCTGCTGTTTTTCTATTTCAGGGTTTCCAATTACTTAAATTTCCAAAAAATTCCGGAAAAATATATAAAAAAATCAGCGTTCCGGAAGCTTCCACGCGCCAGAAGTGGGGCCAGAGGGGAGCCAGGGGCAGCCCAGGCGGCCTGCCCACGCGGCCCCCCTCCTGGCCGCACCGGGGGGGGGGGGCGCCTGGGCCCCCCTTACCTCCTCTGGTGACCCCCTTTGGCATATATTTACACTGCGTCCCGAAACCCTCGAGGACGGAACCCTTTTTCGCGATCTCATCTCTGTTCCGCCGCCGCCGTGCTTCCAAGATCGGGAGCACCAGGAGAACTCTTCCCGGCACCCTGCCGGAGGGGAGAACCACCATCGGGAGCTTCTCCACCACCATGGACGCTTCCCGGATGAGTTGTGAGTAGTCTCCCTTGGACCATGGGTCCATGACCAGTAGCTATGTCATGTTCTCCTCCCCTCTTTGTTCTTCATCGATTAGACCTCTGAGCTGCCCTACATGATCGATGCACATATGTAATCTTTATGCTGTTGCTATGCTGAGTTTGCTGGGATCCGATGGATTATGAGATTATGTTCAGATTGTGTGTGAGTAATATATTTGATTCACCTCTTTTATATTTATGTTCTTGAGTAATTCTTGCATGTTCTCCGTTGCTATTTATTGCTTTGGCCAAGTAGTAGGTAGTAACTCCAAGAGGGAATGTTATGCTTGATTGTGGGTTCATGCCCCTCGATGACTAGCTTGAGTGACAGAAACATGAGTCTAGGGGATGTGCTGTTGCCACAAGGGGGAAAACAACGGTGCTTGTGTCCGCGGGTGCACGGATTGTTTACTTTACGCAAAGTTCTTTTAATGCAGTTGTCTGTTGCTTTGAGTTTACACTATGGGTGGGACTCGCAACTTAATACCAGTGAGATGTTCTGGATAGATATCTCAAGGTGGATGTTTAGTAGTAGATGCAGATGGATTTCGGTCTACTTGCTTTGGCGTACCGCCCATGCTTTTGAGCCTCTACCTTTCTTTGCAGCATAGTTAGCATTGGTTTGCGCATATAATCCTGTCAATTTCCCAGCTGTAATTTGTTTACCTTGCTTAGCTGTTTTATCGTCTTTTGGGAGAGAGACATCACTAGTGAACATAATGGGACCCCGGTCCATATTACCATCACTGATCACACCTGTTATTTACTTTCTGTTCTTAGTTACTAGTTGCAGTCATACCTATCACTATTATCTCTTGCGTTTGATCCTTTGTAAGCAACAAGGCCGGAGGGATTGACAACCTCTCTGTACTCGTTGGGAGCAAAGTTATTTGTATCTGTGTGCAGGTCCTGTCAAGCAAAAGTCTCTGGCGCTATTGGCACCTTCTTGTTGACCATCGGAGTCTCACGGGATTCGATCCTTGGTATCTTTGCCAAGGGAAAACTACCGCTACGCTACATCTCAAACCTTCCACTTGGGGTAACCAACGAGGGGCGATAATCCATCAAGCAAAGTTTTCTGGCGCCGTTGCCGGGGACTCCACTCTTCAAGATAGGGGAGTTGCACGCTATCTTTTATCTTTGCTTTTTAGTCTTGTTAGTTTACCTTTCAGTTTTTGCTTTAGTTTCCTTTACCAAAAATCACAAAAATAGTTATCTTGCTTGCTACTGCTATGGGTTCCACCAAAAACACTAAATGGGAGGAGTACACCCCTTCTTCCATCACGCCAATCACCACTGTCGAGATCTACAAAAGTAATAAACCTTGTGATTATGTTAGTTTTAATGGAGAGTTATGCCCATGGCATGGTCTTCCAGGAAAAAAGTATGAGCCTCAGTTTAAAGTTGCTCCTATACTTCCCCAAACTTGGGAAGACGTTCAAACTCTTATAATAGAGAGCAATTCAAACAAAGAAGATGACACTACAATTCTGCTCAATAATGATAAAATTGATTTTGATAATTGTAGTCTTTCAGAAGTTGTCACCTTTTTATAAAGAATGGCTAAAGATCCCCACACTAGCGCACTCAATCTTGCCTTCACGGAGCATATCACTAATGCTCTCACCAAAGCTAGGGAGGAGAAACTTAGGGTAGAAGCCTCCATACCTAGAAAGCTAGAAGATGGTTGGGATCCTATGATTAAAATTAAGTTGAATAACTTCTCTTGCTATGATTTATGTGATGTTGGAGCTAGTACCTCCGTTATGCCCAAAAGAATATATGATATGCTTAAATTGAAACCTTTTGATTCTTGTTCTTTTGGTGTTCGTCTTGTTGATTCTTCCATAAAGAAACCCTTGGGGAGGATCGACGATGTTCTTATCATTGTCAATAACAATTATGTCCCCGTTGATTTTACTATTATGGATATTGAATGTGAACCTTCTTGTCCAATTATTTTGGGACGTCCTTTTCTTCGCACCGTTGGTGCTATCATTGACATGAAAGAGGGGAATATAAAATTCCAATTTCCTCTCAAGAAAGGGATGGAACACTTCCCTAGAAAGAAGATTAAGTTACCTTTTGAGTCCGTTATATGGGCTAGCTATTCTTTTACTCTTGATAAAACTTGATCTTTTTGCATTATGCCTAGCTTAATGGCATAAAAGAAAGCGCTTTTGGGAGGCAGCCCACAATGAATATGGTTTTATTTTGCTTTTGTTGTGTCTTGATGTTTGTTACTACAGTAGCATCATCATTGTATCTTTACTTTTTAGCTTTGTGCCAAGTTTAGCCTCTGATTGCAAGAAAGTTCAAAAGTTGTGACGTGCTGTCCAGGAAACAGATTATGTCCCTGGACAGAAAAATTCGTATAAAATCACCAGATCATCTTTTTGGTCTGAATATTTTCGACAGCGTGCCCTATACAATTAGCTTTCGGGCTTCTGTTCTGAGTTTTTTGATTTGAGTTGTAGAAGTGCCCCAAAAAATTATTTACTACCTGCTGGTCTGTTTTTCACAGATTCTGTCCTGTTTTGCCTTTTCTTCGTTTTGCAAACCTTGAGCTTGCTTTTTCTTTGCAAAAACCTTTTGGCAATCTTGAGAAACAGTAGATCTTCAAGATTATCCTTATTTCCAGCAAGGAAAAATTATTTTATTATGGGTACTAACCTCGCTAATCAGATTATGATGAGTTATGTATGAAGGGTGTTTTCAAGTGTGCGAGGGAAGATGATAAAAAGATTCAGAAGGGTCAAACACTCAAGCTTGGGGATGCCCCCGTGCACCCCCCAAGAAATATTCAAGAAGACTCAAACGTCTAAGCTTGGGGATGCCCCCGTGCATCCCCTTCTCCATCAACAATTATCAAGTCGTCTTTCGTTCCACTATATTTTAATCACTTCATGTGTTATGTGCTATGCTTGGAGCGTCTTGCTTTTAGTTTCCTTTTTAGTTTTCTTTAGCTTTGCTTGCTTTTCATAACAAGTTAGAACCCAGCTTTCTTTGTGTGGGAGAGAAACACGCTCCACTTCAACCTAGAACACAACATAGGATTTTCATGCTTATCTTTGTTGTGTATGTTCTTTGTCTCTCCATAGCTACTGTCATGTTTAGCTCTTAGTTTTCATGCTTTTCTTTTTAAAGAGCTTTTGTTTAGTTGGTTACTGAACTCTCTTGAGTTTTCATGTTCATCTTGTTAAGAGAGTTTGTCTGTTGCACTGAGTTGTGTGTCTTAACTTAAAGTAGGTAATTGAGGTTGCTATTTAATTTTAGTAGTAACTTGCAATAGTTTTGAGGTATTGCCATGAGTAATGTCTGAACTTTTGGTGTCAAGAGCTTTAGCCTATTAGTGATAGATGTCGTATTTTGGGCAATCCGTGTTTATTTTCGAAAACCTACAAAATAGTTGAGAACTTTAGCTACTAAATGGATCACTAATCTTTGGAGGGATCTAATATTAGAGTACACTCACGTACCATGGGTCGAGGATGCGCAAGGGTAACCAAAACCCCATACACACCTCCTCGGGGTACTTGTCTCTTTGTGAACCTCCTAATTAGATTGAGAGTTACCGATAATAAGTGCATGAGTTCTTCAGACTAATGTGAGTATTCGAAGGTTGACACTTCCACCTATCCATATTTTTCTAGCCTCTTCGTTACCGTGCATTGCCCTTTCTCACCTCGAGAGTTGGCACATACTTCGCTGGTGCATCCAAATCCTTGGCACGATACGCTCTGTCATCATAAGCCTCATTATATCCTTCCTCAAAACAGCCACCATACCTACCTATTAAGGCATTTCCATAGCCTTTCCGAGATACATTCCCATGCAACATCCATCCTCTCATGACTTGATCTTCATGTCATACATGCTTTTTGCTTGATCGATGAGCCGCATGCTAGTTGGGCCTTGCCCTAATCATTGCTACATGACGCGCTAGTATCATTGCATATCCTGCTACACTGGCAGAGGCATACATTTGCATACATCATGATAGTTTCATTTTCTTTATGTTGAGTACTTTTGTAAAGTGTGAAAGATCTTCTATACTCCTTGTAATACATAGAGTGTTGCCCCTAAAGTGAGAAAAAGATCCCAAAGAGAACAAATCAAAAGATCCCAAAGAGGATAAAATCAAAAGATCCCAAAGAGGACAAATGAGAGATAAATAGAAAGAGCCATTGGGGCCACAAAAAATAAAAAAAATAGAAAAAAAAGAAAAAGAAATAAAAAGAGGGAACGGGCACACTACTATTTCTTTTGAGAGATCCACACTCGTACTCCATCTTATACCTTGTACTCCATAGAGATTATCATTTATGCATATAGCTCTGTGGGGACCTGTCGGGGGAAACTGTCCGCCACGAACACCTATGGGACCGGAGCCCCTTTTGTCTGTGCGGTACGAGGGCGGAGGGAGCGCAAAGAGCAGATCGTAGCGAGCACGCGGGCAGTTTTACCCAGGTTCGGGCCGCGGTAGACGCGTAAAACCCTACTCCTGCTTAGTTGTGTATTGAGTTTGAGCGCTCGGGAGCTTGAAGAAGTAGCTACACCAAGCGTGAGAGTGATCTAGGTTCCGAACCCCCTCCACGTTGTGCATGGGCCTCCTTTTATAGTGTAAGGGGTCACCGACAGGTGTCAACGTAGGAGAAAGGGGTAAAAACGTAAAAGAGGTGGTAGTTGTAACAGTGCGGGAACAGTGGTCTATACCTACTTTAACAGTGGGGGACAAGGGCATTCAATGCCCGTCGCCGTCGACCCCAAAAGCTCCCGCCCTTGCGTCTCCGTCCGCCACGGCGATGGATCCACCACCGTGGAGTGCCACCGTGTCCCCCTAGGCTGCACAGCCATCCGCCACGCGTCCCTGGATAGGCCCCAGGGCGACTCGTGGGCCGATGAGCTGGAGCGCGGGCACACAGCGCAGCCTTCCCGGCAAGCACCTTGCCGGGGCTTTGATCTTGCCGGGCCCGGGAGCTTGCCGCTCCCCGGGCCCTTGCCGGGTCTTCTATGATGGAATCTTCTAGTCTTCCTGGCAAGCTCCTCCTGCCAGGGCCTTGTGCTAGTGAGGTAATCTTGAGCCTGGTACGGCCTTCCCGGCAAGCTCCTCTTGCCGGGGTCTCGATCTTCTTTCTTGTATACTTTGTTTTTGAATGGTTTAATAAGGAGCAGGAAGGTCTCCGGCGAGCACGCGGTAAACCCTGCCGCGGGAAGCTGCAACTGCCCGTGCACAAGTTGGGGTACTGAGGTACCCCTACCTTAGTACACCGACAGGAGCCCCCGGGCCTGGGCCACACACGGTGCCGTGCGCTGTTGGGCCAGGCCCAAAACAGTGCACGGGCACCCGCGGCCCGCGGTGCGCCGAATCCACTTCCGTATCCGCCGCACCCCACCGTAACGGCACGCGTCGATCACGGCGTCGTGGGATGGGACGTGCCCACGATCTCTTAATGGAAAGGGCGAAACGCCCCCCACTCCCCCATAAAAGCAGAGGAAGCGGGCGCGGTTCCCCTCCTTGCACTTTCATTGCATCGTCTCCTTCCTCCAGAGATCTCTCTTGCGCTCTGCCTCCATACCTCCGCCGCCGCCGAGCTCTTCGTCCCCCTCCTTCCGCCGCGTCCGCCATGGCCCCAAAGACCGACAAGGCGAAGGCGGAGAAGTCCAAGAGGGAGAAGTCGGAGCAAGCGGCGAAGCTCGCCGCGTACCGGAAGCAGCACCTCGTCTTTCCGCCGAAGCTCGGCGTGCGGGAGCTCTGGAACAAGTACTACTTGTTCTGGGCCAAGGAAACCAAGGCGCACCCCCGCACCCTAGCATATCCGGCCGCCGCCAAGGACAGCTATCCCGGCGGGTATTACTTCTTCGCTGCCTTCTTTCACTGTGGTCTCTGCCCTCCTTTCTCAAACTTCTTCTACACATACGGCCTCCATCTGCTTGACTTCACCCCGAACGCCATCCTCACCATGGCGGTTTTCGCACACATGTGCGAAAACTTCATAGGAGTACACCCAAACGTAGCGCTTTTTAGGCACTTCTTCACTCCTAGAGCCGAGGCCGATGCCCCCCTCTCCGGAGGAATTTCTTGGGTTTTCCGTCTGAATAAAAAGGGAGCGTACTTGCCTGGGGAGCTCCGCGGCAAGTGGGAGGAATGGCGAGCGGAGTGGTGCTGGATCGTCGAAGACCAGCCGCAAGCTTTCACCGCGCCGCGCACAACGCCCATCGTGCGCGGCAGGGACTGGAGTGAGCTAGATTCGGACGATATCAAGCTCGACATCGCCCTCGTCCGGATTCTTCGTCTTCGGATGGCCAAGCTGTCTGTTGCTGAGGTGGGCGCAGACTTCCTCCGCCGGCGCATCGCCCCTCTCCAAGACCGGAAGAGGCCGGCCTGGGAGTACGGCGGCCTGGCAGACATAATGAGGCTGCGCCCCGGGCTCAACTTCAACTTCACCACGCTGGAGCTGAAGGGGATGGTCCGGGAACTCTTCAAGTACGACCCGGCACACCCTGAGTGGTTCAGGCCTCCCCGGGAAGTGGTGCCGCTCTGCAACAACATCGTCCGGGACCGTATCCTCGCCATGATGCCCATGTGTGACTCGCACGGCATGGACCGCACGTGGATCGCGCCCAAGCCCATCGACGTCCTCAACTTCTACGACAACCTCGCGGAGGTGGCGAAGAACAAGAACGATCTCAAGGAGCATACGTGGGACACCACCGACCAGGAGATTGCCTACATGGCTTCTCGAGCTGAAGAGGCCGCCGCAGCCGCGGCGGCAGGAATTTTTGGATACACGCCTGAAGAGGCGGAGGTTGCGGATGCGACCAGCCAGGCTGAGGAGGCGGAGATCCGCAGATTGCTGCAGCTCCCTCCCGACGCACTCGCCGGGGTCCCCTCTCTGAGGCACTCGGGATCCACGGAATCGTGGCCGAGGCCGCGGCAATGGAGGGTGCCGCCGGAGGGAGCAGAGGCGCCGCGAGGAGAGGAGGCGCCGGAGGAAGCAGAGGTGGCAAGGGAAAAGAGGCCGCAGCGCAGGGCGCTGGGCCCAGCGAGCCGGCCGGGGAAGAGGAGGAGGAGGAGGCCGAGGACTCCGGCGGATCCACGGAGCTCTACGCCGACGACCTCTCCTCGTCGGAGAGCTCCCCGCCCCCGGCAAGCCCAAGGCAGTCTCCGCCGAAGCGTCTCCGCAAGACGGCGACGGGGGAGAGGGCGCAGGCGCCCCGGCAGCAACCAGCTCGCCGGGCAGCTCCCCGGGGGAGCCAAGCCGCGCCAAGGGCGACCGGCGTACCAGCCGCAGCAGAGGCGGCCCACGCGCGGGCCACGACGGAGGCGCCTCGCAGGCCGGCGCCGAGCCGACAGGGGTCTTCTCGGAGCGGAGCAGCGGCTCCGCCCGCTCCTCGGGCGCCGGCTACCACAGGGGCTGGGTCTTCGCAGCCCCCAGCCCCGGGGACCACCAAGCGCGCGAGGGAATCTTCGTCTTCCGCTCCTCGCGCCGACGCGCCCACGGTGGAGTACGACTTCTCCGCCCTGAGCGAGGACGACGAGGAGGACCAGGAGTAAGGATCCAGAACCTTACGCCTTCTCGAGTTTTGTTTTGATTTCTGTTGATGCTGACTCTGTCCATTGCTTTGATCTCAGGACCTTGACTCAGCGCGCGGCGAAGAAGGCCAAGGCGCCTGTGGTCGAGGCCGCGGAAGACTCGGCCGCCGCGGCAACAGGAGGTGTGCCGGAGCCGAGCCTGCCGGACCCGAGCGCTGCTCCGAGGAGCAGCCCCCAGCGCAGCCCCCAGCGTAAGTCTGGGGTTTATTCTTTCGCTTGTCGGGGTACGCCTGAGGATTTCGTCTTCTTTCATTATCTTGACGTTTCTTATCTTGACTTGTGCAGAGGCGGAGCCACAGCGGGAAGAGCGCCCGGAGACCGTCGTCGAGGAGCCGCAGGCCCCGCCGTCCCCGCCAAGGCAGAACTCTCCGGCAAGGGAGAGTGCTCCGCCAAGGGCGGGTACTCCGCCAAGGCAGAGTACCCCGCCAAGGGCGAGCAGCCCGGCGAGGGCGGCCACTCCGCCAAGGCCGAGCTCCCCGGCGAGGGAGCCCGCCGCTGAGGAGGTCCGCCAAGGTATGTTCTGTAGCTTGTCTTCTTGGCTTTGCCTCTTTTTGGATATTTGCTTGAATCTTGAACTTCTTTTTCTTCTTCTTCTTTTTAGATCTTCCTCCTCCTGACCCATGGAGACGGAGGTTATCAACCTCGAGGAGGAGGGCGCGCAGGGCGGCGGCGGTGACGTCCCTGCCACCGAGGAGGTGGCTGAGGCCGCCGAGCCGGCCGCGCAGGAGACTGCTCTGGCTGCGGACGCAGCGGCCGGGGAGGGGGACGGCGACCGCACCGCCGACCCGGAGGCGGCGGGAGCATCGGATGCTGCACCGGCCGCCGACCCCTCCGCCAGCAAGGAGCAGGGGTACTACCTTGAGGCCCCCAACGGCGTTTTCATCCAGATGCCCTGGGGGTCTTCATCGCAAGCTCCCGCGGAGGGCGAGGCGTTCGACGGAGAAGTCCTCGCCTCCGCAGGTCTGAAGATCGTCGAGGCGCCCGGTAGGAGCGAGGGGCCCGAGGAGGAGAAGCTGCTCCACCAGCTCCTGGCCCTTTACCGGGCCAGGCAGGCGAAGCTCGCCTCCCGGGAGGCCCTTGCCGCCAAGGCCGCCGCGGAGATGGAGAAGCGCGCGGCAGAGCTCAGCGCCGCCAACCAGGAGGCCCTCCGCGAGGTGGCGGAGGAGCGCGAGCGTCTCGCCGGCGAGTACCAAGAATGGGTGCTGGAGAAGGCCGAAGCTGAGGAACAGCAGCGGCTCGCCGGGGTGGAGATGTCCCGGCGAGAGGGAGAGCTCGCGCAGCGGAAGGTCGAGCTCGACTCCCATGAGGAGGACCTTGCCGCTCGCGAGGCGGCCCTTGGCGGAGAATTGAAGGAGGCGAAAGCCGCCGCGGTTGCCGCGGAAGACGCCAAGAAGGAGCTCGCCGCCAAGGTTGTACAGCTGGAGAAGGCGCTGAAGGTGAGCGCGGAGAAGGTTGCCGCGCTCATCACGGAGCGCGAGAAGGACGCCCACACAAATTCTGAGCTCCAGGTGAGCCTCTCCAAGAGGGGCGACAAGTTGAAGGCCGCCAAGGACTCCATCGAGGACTTGGAGCTGAAGGTCACCACTCTGAAGGATTCACTCGACGCTGCCCGGGCTCAGGAGAACAAGCTGAAGGAGGAGCTCCGCAAGGAGCGGACCTTGGTGGACAGCGTCAACAAAGCATCCGAGCTCTTCCGCCAGACCATTGAGGTATGGACCGAAGACTTGGTTTCTTCTGCGTCCAACATTGACCAGGAGCTGCTGGCGCTGAATGTTGAACATCTCATCTACTCGCCGGATCCGGACCTCCCGCACAGCGCCAAGCTCAGCCTCTTCTTCAGAGGGACCGCGCCGGCCCTGGCAGGTCTCCGGAACCAAATCCCCGCGCAGCTGGCCGAGGAGTCGCGCCTGCTCTGCGCGGGAACTCTGGAGCGGGTGCTGACGAAGATCGTGTACCGCAACCCGGGGATCAATCTCACCAATGTTCTTCGCAGCTTGCCGGCTGATGCGGACACGGAGGCCCTGAAGGAGCAGGTCGCCCATATCATCGCCAAGGTGGCTAAGCTCGGCAGGAAGGAGGGCGACCGCGTAGATTAGGGCTCCGTTATCTTTATCTCTTTTTTTTGCTGCTGCATATTATGTTATGAACTCATTAGTCCATTGCGACAAGTTATCCTTTGTAAGATATTTACCTTATTTTGATCAATCAGTGCAATGTTATCTTCCTTGTTCCAACCCTTGACTTTGTATGTTTTTCACCCCACGCTCCCGGGAAGCTTGCCGGCAAGGGGCCTTTGCCGCGAGCGCTGAGTGCTGGACTCTAAGTAGCCTGCTGGCCAAGGTCTTCACCGGCAAGCAACTTTGCCGCAGCTAGTCGCAACGCACTTAGCTTGCTGAGCGTACTCGGAAACGAAGCAAGGGCGCGACACTCGTCGCAGCTCACTTAAATCGTTGAGCGAACTCGAAAACAAGATAAGGGTGCGGCAAGCTACGGGTAGGTTCCTCCGCGCACAGGTTTTCCATACAAAGTGTGATTGTTCAAGGAAGACAACTAAAATTTAAAATTTGAACTGGTCAAATTCTAACAACTTATCTTTCATATGTTGCTTGCTTATATTGCTTGCTTTCCGGTAAGACTTCTCTTTCTTGAACAGCACTTGGTTCCTCCTCCACCTCCTTCCCCCCCGGCAAACTTGTGCGCGAGGAACGTTCCTTCTGTTTAAGAGGAAAGAAAAGGGAGAGGGAAACAAGCATATGGCCTTTCGGCGTGCTAATGCTTACCGTATACTTGAGTGTTGCACCAAATGCCAAACAGAACACGCGAATAGCAAAGAGAAGCATGCAAAAGGCAATCGGTGCGAAAAACACAAAAACTTTACTGATGCACGGGGTCTGCGCCCGGCTTTGTACAAAGGGTTACATGCAACAGCGGCAAAGCTTGTACAAAAGGTGGTTGCCGGAACGGGTCACGGCAACCGCGCCTTATGGGTGAAACTTGCGAAGATGCTCTATGTTCCAGGAGTTGCTCACCGGTAAGCCTTCTTCGGTCTCGAGGCGGACAGCGCCGGGCCTCGTAACTTGTCTCACTCGATAAGGGCCTTCCCACTTCGGCGTCAACTTGTTGGAATTCTTGGCGGACTGAACACGCCGAAGAACAAGGTCGCCTTCCTCGAGACTCCTGGCCTTGACTTTGCGGCTATGGTAGCGGCGCAAAGCTTGCTGGTATCGAGAAGCTCGTACAGCAGCCTGGAGACGTCCCTCCTCGAGGAGCAATGCGTCATCTTGCCGCAGTTGCTCTTGCTCGAGCTCATCATAAGCGAGCACTCGAGGAGATCCGTATACGAGTTCCGTGGGGAGTACTGCCTTTGCTCCATAGACTAGAGCAAAGGGTGTCTGTCCGGTGGCTCGACTTGGTGTCGTTCTGATTGACCAAAGAGCCGCCGGTAGCTCCTCTATCCAATTTCTTCCGCACTTGCGCAGCCTGTCAAAGGTCCTCGTCTTTAGTCCACGCAGCACTTCAGCATTTGCCCTCTCCGCTTGACCGTTGCTCCTCGGGTGAGCAACAGAAGCGAAACAGACCTTGGCGCCAAGGTCTTGGACGTACTGCATGAAGGTGCGACTAGTGAATTGGGTACCGTTGTCGGTGATGATCCTGTTAGGGATCCCGAAACGGCAAACAATCGACCTGAAGAACCTGACTGCTGAATGTGCTGTCACCTTCCTCACCGGCTCCACTTCTGGCCACTTTGTGAACTTGTCGATTGCAACGTACAAGTACTCAAAGCCCCCGACAGCACGGGGGAAAGGGCCGAGGATGTCGAGCCCCCAGACCGAGAAGGGCCAGGACAAAGGGATTGTTTGGAGAGCTTGAGCTGGCTGATGGATCTGCTTTGCATGGAACTGGCACGCTTCACACTTGGTTACTAGTGCAGTTGCATCCTGGAGGGCTTCTCGCCAAAAGAACCCTTGCCGGAAAGCTTTCCCGGCAAGCGCCCTTGCGCCAATGTGGTGGCCGCATATGCCTCCGTGTATTTCCGCCAACAGCTTCTGTCCATCTTCTCTGGAGATGCACTTAAACCTGACACCATTGAGTCTTCTTCTGTACAACTCGTTATCTACGAACTGGTACATACTTGACTGCCTGGTTATCTTCTCTATCTCTTGAGGGTCGTCGGGAAGTTCTCCAGTTTGCAAAAAACGGACGATTTGTTGTGCCCATGCCGGAGCCCGGGGCTCGACGGCAAGGACTAAAGGCTCGAGGGCCGCTGCGGGAACCTCGGCTTCTACGGCAAGGACCTCTGGTTCTGCCGGAGCTGAAGGTCCCCCGGCAAGCTCGTCGGGGCGAGGCTTGCCGGGAACGCTTGCTTCAACTGTACAAGCCCGAGGACTCGCAGGAGCAAACTGTTCCTCAGCGTTCTGGTTGTTGATCTTGGGGACCTTGGCGGCGGTTTCAGGAAGATCCGCCGGCAAGTAGTCGCCGGAGACCAACTTTCTCTTCTTGGACTGTCCAATTGATGGTGTAACGGATGGTTGAGTCAGCTTGAGCAAGAAGGTCCCTGGTTCCACAGGTAACTTCATCGAAGCACACTTTGAAAGGCCATCTGCAATCTCATTCTGAGCTCTCGGGACGTGCTCCATCTGCAAACCTTCAAAGTGCTCTTCAAGCTTTCTCACTTCATCGACATAAGCTTCCATCAAAGGGCTTTGATAGCTCTTGTTGACTTGCCGGACCACCAACTGAGAATCGCCCCTCACAATCAGCTTCCTGATCCCAAGTTCAGCCGCAATCCTGAGGCCGGCAAGCAAGCCTTCATATTCAGCAGTGTTGTTTGTCGCTTGCTCCCTGGGAAAGTGCATCTGGATAACATATTTGAGGTGCTCTCCGGTGGGCGCGATGAGAACCACGCCAGCACCGGCGCCTTGCAGCGAGAAGGCACCGTCAAAATACATTACCCATTCACTTTTAGCTTCTTGTACGGGTGTACTTGTTTCTTGAACTTCCTCGTCGGGCGTTGGGGTCCACTCAGCTATGAATTCTGCCAAAGCTCGGCTCTGTATAGTTGAAGTACTTTCAAACTTGAGTCCAAAGCTTGACAGCTCCAGTGCCCACTCAACGATCCTGCCTGTTGCTTCCGGATTGTGCAATATCCTCTTCAGCGGAAAGCGAGTGACCACTGTTATCTCATGGGCTTGGAAGTAATGGCGCAGCTTTCTCAAGGCCATGAGGAGGCCGAAAAGCAATTTTTGCACACCAGAGTATCTTGATCTAGCCCCCTGGAGAAGGGAACTTACAAAATACACTGGGCGCTGCACCATCTTCTTCCGCACCTCATCCTGTTCCTGCGCAGAGTCTTCCTTGTCGGGGCCAGAGCTTGCCGGAGCAGCCCCCTGCTTGTCGCTGGATTCGCTTGCCGGTGGTGCTGACTCCTCGTCGGACTCCCTCTCCGCTACTAACGCAGCACTAACCACCTGGTTGGTTGCCGCTAAGTATAGCAACAACTTTTCCTGTGGTCTAGGTGCGACAAGTATAGGAGTGGAGGACAGGTACCGTTTCAAATCCTGCAACGCCGCCTCCGCTTCCGGAGTCCACTTCATGGGACCTGCCTTCTTCAAGATTTTGAAGAAAGGTAGGGCGCATTCTGCAGACTTTGAAATGAACCTACTGAGGGCAGCCACACAACCTGCAAGCCTCCTGACATCCTTGACGCGCTTTGGGGCCTCTATCTGCTCAATGGCTTTAATCTTGTCGGGGTTGGCTTCAATCCCCCTCTGCGATACAAAGAACCCGAGAAGCTTGCCGGAGGGGACTCCAAAGACGCACTTCTCGGGGTTCAACTTGAGCTGTATTCTGCGCAGGTTCTGAAACGTTTCTTCCAAGTCTTGAATCAGGGTTTCCTTGCTCTTGCTCTTCACCACGATGTCATCCATGTAAGCTTCTACATTTATGTGGATCTGTGGCTCAAAAGCAGTGTACACTACCCTTGCAAAGGTTGAGCCTGCATTCTTTAATCCAAATGGCATGCGAATAAAGCAATAAGTGCCACATGGAGTGATAAATGCAGTCTTCTCTTCATCTTCCTTGGCCATGAAAATCTGATGATAGCCTGAGTATGCATCAAGAAAAACAGAGTAGCTCACATCCGGCAGTGGAGTCAACGATCTGGTCAATGCGCGGCAAAGGGAATGGATCCTTGGGACATGATTTATTCACATCGGTGAAGTCTATACACAGTCTCCACTTCCCGTTGGCCTTGCGCACGACGACTGGGTCTGCCAACCACGTCGGATGGATCACACCTCTAACTAGGCCTGCTGCTTCTAGCTTCTTGATCTCTTCGTTGATGAATTCTTGGCGCTCCACGGCTTGCTTCCTCACTTTCTGCTTGATGGGCCGCGCATGAGGACAAACAGCAAGCTTGTGCTCAATCACCTTCCTGGGAACACCGGGGATGTCAGATGGTTGCCAGGCAAACACATCGACATTCGCCCGCAGGAAGGCAACGAGCGCGCTTTCCTATTTGCTGTCAAGGGTGGCACTGATGGTGAAGGTACCACCAGTGCCGTCCTCCTTGGCGGACACTTTCTTGGTTGCCGGAGGAGCAACCATTCCTTTCTTACTCTTGCCGGTGGAGCTCGATGGAACGTCCTCGACGGCAGCGCAGCACTCCGAAGAGGTGCGGTTGCCGGAGTGGGTCCCAGAGCACTTGCCGGACTTGGTCTTCGTCTTCTCAGCTTGCCGCGGCCGTGAGGTCGACGGCTGCTGTGGAGAATCGTTGTTGGCGAAGTCTATCAGGCTCCGGATGGTGGCCCTCCATTCTTCGGCCTTGTCGGCCGCTGGAGGGAAGTCGAGGAGCAGTTGCGCCCTTGCGAGCGCTTCTGCCGGAGTGGAGGGGAACGCGGGCGAGCGGTGCGAGGAGCGGGATACGCTCGGACTTCTAACAACGTTAGAAGGAGCGGGGTCCCGCGCCGGCGCCTTCGCTTTGCTTGTGCCCGGACGGGGGTCCGGGGCGTCCCGCGAGCCTCCGGTTTGGCCTTGTCCCAGCAAGCGGATGCCACCCCCCGTGACATGGCGCTGCTGGGTCGTCGTGTGCTGAGAGGGACGCGGCGCGTCCATGGAGACCGAGGTTCGGTCGTCCGTCCTGTTCTTGGATCTGGTGGCGCCGTGAGTGTCCTCGCCGGCAACCACCCTTCCGATGGCGTCTCCCCCGCCCATCGTTGGCTCTGGTGGCGGCGGGTGAGACGCATACGGGCCTCCGACCTCCGAAGCCTTCTTCTTCGGGGCCATGGAGTTGTCGCTGATGAAGTTGATGAATTCGGAGAGGTTGATGAAGAATGCGCCCGCGCGAACGCCGGATCAGGTTCGCACAACCTCGACGCCCCCTACCTGGCGCGCCAAAGATGTCGGGGGAAACTGTCCGCCACGAACACCTATGGGACCGGAGCCCCTTTTGTCTGTGCGGTACGAGGGCGGAGGGAGCGCAAAGAGCAGATCGTAGCGAGCACGCGGGCAGTTTTACCCAGGTTCGGGCCGCGGTAGACGCGTAAAACCCTACTCCTGCTTAGTTGTGTATTGAGTTTGAGCGCTCGGGAGCTTGAAGAAGCAGCTACACAATGCGTGAGAGTGATCTAGGTTCCGAACCCCCTCCACGTTGTGCATGGGCCTCCTTTTATAGTGTAAGGGGTCACCGACAGGTGTCAACGTAGGAGAAAGGGGTAAAAACGTAAAAGAGGTGGTAGTTGTAACAGTGCGGGAACAGTGGTCTATACCTACTTTAACAGTGGGGGACAAGGGCATTCAATGCCCGTCGCCGTCGACCCCAAAAGCTCCCGCCCTTGCGTCTCCGTCCGCCACGGCGATGGATCCACCACCGTGGAGTGCCACCGTGTCCCCCTAGGCTGCACAGCCATCCGCCACGCGTCCCTGGATAGGCCCCAGGGCGACGCGTGGGCCGATGAGCTGGAGCGCGGGCACACAGCGCAGCCTTCCCGGCAAGCACCTTACCGGGGCTTTGATCTTGCCGGGCCCGGGAGCTTGCCGCTCCCCGGGCCCTTGCCGGGTCTTCTATGATGGAATCTTCTAGTCTTCCTGGCAAGCTCCTCCTGCCAGGGCCTTGTGCTAGTGAGGTAATCTTGAGCCTGGTACGGCCTTCCCGGCAAGCTCCTCTTGCCGGGGTCTCGATCTTCTTTCTTGTATACTTTGTTTTTGAATGGTTTAATAAGGAGCAGGAAGGTCTCCGGCGAGCACGCGGTAAACCCTGCCGCGGGAAGCTGCAACTGCCCGTGCACAAGTTGGGGTACTGAGGTACCCCTACCTTAGTACACCGACAGGACCTTTACACTATAGAACTTGGCTTGTTTATTCCAATGATGAGCCTCCTCAAAAGAGCTCTAGGTCTTCTTGAGCAAGCAAGTTGGATACACCCCCACTAGTTCCATTGGAGAGCTTACCTTAGCTCATATGTGCATCCGTTGCATGGCAATCCCTACTCCTCGCATCATATCTATCATTTGGCTTTCTCTCGCCGATGATTGTCCTCATTGATGTGAGCCTTTCACACCTTTTTTGTCTTCCCCCTCTATCATTTCTCTCTTTGCCATCCTAAGTGTCGACTTTCTTGCTTACGCTCATCCATTGCATGAGTGCTCAAAATATCGAAAGGGAGTGGATCATTTTGACTTGTACCTGGCTGACGGTCTGGGGATGAGTCAAGATAAGATTCCAAAGAAGACCAAGTGTGAAACTTTAGTAGATTAAGTTCTCAACAATACAAAAACTATGTTTTACTCTCTCATATATCCCTATCTCCTTTCTTGCACGCAAACACCATTTGGAGACATTCGAGTCACGGACTGCGAGAGCTCTTGCACCTTTATGTTCTTATGTTACTTGTTACAATACTAATATAGACTCTTGCTTGTTATGACTTGAATTAGATTACATGCCTTGATTGCTTTACTTAAAAGTTCTTATATGGTTGATAGCATGTCACCACAGAAATTATGCTTGTTATCATTTACCTACTCGAGGACGAGCAGGAATTAAGCTTGGGGATGTTGATACGTCCAAAACGTATCTATAATTTCTGCTTGCTCCATGCCTCTTTTGTGTGATATTGCTATGATATTTATGCACTTCCATACACTTTTGATCATATTTGGACTAATCTATTAACTCAGTGCACCCCTTACCTCCTCTGGTGACCCCCTTTGGAATATATTTACACCACGTCCCGAAAACCTCGAGGACGGAACCCTTTTTCGCGATCTCATCTCTGTTCCGCCGCCGCTGCGCTTCCAAGATCGGGAGCACCAGGAGAACTCTTCCCGGCACCCTGCCGGAGGGGAGAACCACCACCGGGAGCTTCTCCACCACCATGGACACTTCCCGGATGAGTTGTGAGTAGTCTTCCTTGGACCATGGGTCCATGACCAGTAGCTATGTGATGTTCTCCTCCCCTCTTTGTTCTTCATCGATTAGACCTCATGAGCTGCCCTACATGATTGAGGCACATATGTAATCTTTATGCTGTTGCTATGCTGAGTTTGCTGGGATCCGATGGATTATGAGATTATGTTCAGATTGTGTGTGAGTAATATATTTGATTCACCTCTTTTATATTTATGTTCTTGAGTAATTCTTGCATGTTCTCCATTGCTATTTATTGCTTTGGCCAAGTAGTAGGTAGTAACTCCAAGAGGGAACGTTATGCTTGATTGTGGGTTCATGCCCCTCGATGACTAGCTTGAGTGACAGAAACATAAATCTAGGGGATGTGTTGTTGCCACAAGGGGGAAAACAACGGTGCTTGTACTTGCGGGTGCAAGGATTGTTTACTTTACGCAAAGTTCTTTTAATGCAGTTGTCTGTTGCTTTGAGTTTACACTATGGGTGGGACTCGCAACTTTATACCAGCGAGATGTTCTGGATAGATATCTCAAGGTGGATGATTAGTAGTAGATGCAGATGGATTTCGTTCTACTTGCCTTGGCGTACCGCCCATGCTTTTGAGCCTCTACCTTTCTTTGCAGCATAGTTAGCATTGGTTTGCGCATATAATCCTGTCAATTGCCCAGCTGTAATTTGTTTACCTCGCTTAGCTGTTTTATCGTCTTTTGGGAGAGAGACATCACTAGTGAACATCATGGGACCCCGGTCCATATTACCATCACTGATCACACCCGTTATTTACTTTCTGTTCTTATTTACTAGTTGCAGTCGTACCTATCACTATTATCTCTTGCGTTTGATCCTTTGTAAACAACAAGGCCGGAGGGATTGACAACCTCTCTGTACTCGTTGGGAGCAAAGTTATTTGTATCTGTGTGCAGGTCCTGTCAAGAAAAAGTGTCTGGCGCTATTGACACCTTCTTGTTGACCCTTGGAGTCTCACGGGATTCGATCCTTGGTATCTTTGCCAAGGGAAAACTACCGCTACGCTACATCTCAAACCTTCCACTTGGGGTAACCAACGAGGGGGAGAAGCCATCACTCTTGTGAACTCTTGTCATGAAGTGGATTCCGGTTGTCATGTCGAGATTGACGTGCGCCTTGACGAAGAGTGTTTTATGTAGGGGTACTTGAGCCATCCGTGCAGTCGGCACGTCGACTTAAGCAGCTTCGTCTTTGAGAGGATGTGGAAGAAGAACGTCGATTGACTATCAAAGTCCGTAGCTCGTCAAATTGTGTAGACATGTTGGTGTTGATGATGTCGAATTGCTCTCTTGTTCTTGCTTCAAATTGGCGCGCGTCGGCGGCGACTTGCTCAATGTACTCTCGCATAGCTTCACTTTCTTGATGGAGAGCTCGTTGAACACCGAAGAGATGTAGTTTGGTGACGTAGTTATTCGCTTCTTGAGGATCATCGAAGATCGGGTTCGAAGATGTACTTGGCCTATCCATCATCACAAGCAAGTATGTGAGTGGGAGAAAGGAGAAGACAATACCAAATGTACCTTAACCGAAGTTGAAAATGGATCAATGATCACTCAATAATGTAACCCAGAAATAGCACTATTGGTACCACTTTGTGTCGATTCTCACACCTACACAAGTAAAGCTTTGAGAGGAGCTTGGTTAGGATGGTGGCAAAAATTCAATGCAATCGTCAAAGTGACTCAATGATGTTGAAAATGGTTCACAATTTGCTCATGCAACAAGTAGATCACTAGCAAAGTAGCACACGGAACACACGCACGGATAGATAAATGTGGTTGTGCAACCAAGGGTGAGCGAAAATGTGGAATCCACGAGGATGCTCGTGTTGCACAACACTAGAGAGATGCTAACCGATTGCTTAATAGGCGGATACACACTTGTGCACGACCTATAAGAGGCAAAACGTAACGACTATCTATCACAAGTATGCTATGAGTGTATGATGTGCTGATGCTTGAGCACAAGATGATGTATTGCTATGTTATATGATCTCTTTTGATGCAAGGCATATGATGCTATTGTCCTTTTGCTTATAAGCTTGTGAGCTCTTTTGTTGGATACTTATGCATGCTTCTCGTATCAAGGTAGCTATTGTGTATGCGGATCACTCTTGTGGAACACAGAGATATGATGATATGGTATGCAATATCTATGACTATCACTAATGTGCACAAGTGTCGTGGCCCGGCAATACTCAAATGGCTAGTCTCAATGGGAAAGCTACGCAAAGATGCTTCATAGGGTGATAATGCAATTGCAAGGTAGAATGAACAAAGTGTCGTCGATGTCACCGTCCTTGCCGAAGTTGAGCGGTGGTGTTGTCGAAGTCTTGCCGTTCCAAGGTAGCCTAAACATCCAAGGAAACAGTGAAACCACAACTCATGTATCCAAGGCAAAGGGTGACAAGATGTTCCAAATCGTAGCGGTTAAGCGATGGTGCTTGCGGAAGTGGTGGTGGAATGAAAGATAGGTGGTAGTGGAAGGTGGAATAAAACTGAACAAATTCAGTGTTGTCAGGGTTCGTCGGACGTCCGGAAGGCTGCCGGTCATCCGGTAGGTCGGAAGGGGCCGGACGTCCGGTAAGTCCCGGAAATCCGGTAAAAGTTTCTGTAGGTGGGGTGCCGGTCGTCCGATGTTTAGCGGACGTCCGGTGTCTCGAGTGGGGCCGGACGTCTGGTAAACCGTCGGTCGTCCGATAGGTCTGGGGAAGGGTTCGTGGATCCGTGGACAAATTGCTCAAACTTGCCCGAATTCGCGGAGGAAAATCGGTGAAAAGGGGGGGGGAAAGCTACATCCACTCGTGGCACAGCAAA
This sequence comes from Secale cereale, assembly GCA_902687465.1. NCBI lineage: Eukaryota > Viridiplantae > Streptophyta > Magnoliopsida > Poales > Poaceae > Secale > Secale cereale. The sequence goes on from LR738709.1 coordinate 218,178,248, forward strand.
TCCATGGAACAAAGTCAACAAAATCTTTCCAAATCAATAGATCAGAAAAAAAAAATTGGGGCTATTTTTGTGGGGAATTTTCGAAAGTAGGAAGAACACAACGAAACAAGCTAGAAAACAGGATGTGGGGCTCCAAATTCGTGATCAACCTATGCTCATGATACCATAATATGATGTAGGGTCGAACCCTAATCAGCAGATCTTTCACGAAAGGAGGTTATTCCACAACGAACACGGAGAACACAAGGAAGATACGGAGGAAAACACGAGGGGAAACACTCAAATCAACACAAATACGGTCACACAGGTGCTAGATCCACGATACACATCAAGATACACGATCCATAGTCAACAACGGTGGTACAAAGATAGTCTTCTCCCGGAGGAGGTCTTGGGTATCCCTTGGGATCTTCTCCGATGTGGAGGCCTTGAATCCGAGGTGGATCTTCTCCGAAGAGGCCGCGGTCTCGTACGAGAGGAACCACAAAGGTCTATGATGAGCTATCCAAAAGCTGCCTCAAAAGGATGGAAGTCAACGAGTATATATTACATGGGATGACGTCGTCGGGGCAGACGTCCGCTGGTCACCGGACGTCCGGTGGTTCCGGAGGGACCGGACATCCGGTAATCCTCGGATTTCCGCTATTTATGTTCTGTGGTCGACGTCACGGACGTCCGGCGGCTTCCGGTCGTCCGGTCGTCTGGGAGTCGCCGGTCGTCCGGTGGACTTCGGATGTTCGGTGCCTGGCAGTGTCCGGTCGTCCGATAGGGGCCGGACGTCTGGAGCCTGTAGAGTCTTCAGCCTTCCTTCTTCTTGTTCCAAGCACTTGTCAATCTCGCCGTCTTGACCGCTGTGCAGAGCTGTCCCGTGGCCTTCCTCCAAGTACCTGAGTATGCACAGAGTTTCTGATGAGGGTAGAAGCCATGTCTCATGTGAATCGGAAAGATGTCGAGAGAGGAGCGAAGTCACCTCGGTCTCGAGAGCTCTTGCACGGGCTCGAGTCATTGGTCCTTTGGGCACTTGTTGAGGCGATGAAGGGTCCATGGGGATGACCTTTGGATGCTCCGCATCACTTTGGCAGGTTTAAGGTTAACTGGAAGATTACCAATTATCACATCTGAAGAATTCTCTGCTTGAGCTGCATTCATCAGATTCACTCTTGCTGCCTTGGGATTGTGCTTGACAATAGAATTGCTGACAAGTGGAGGAGGCGGAAGGCACCTTGGGTTGGGACACTTGTTGGCATAGTGACCCTTCTGAGAACACTTGTTGCAAGTAACTTCTGAAAGAGGCCGATGGTAAGGCCCACTTGATCTTGAAGCTTGGAACTGAGGCTTGGACTGATTGCTTGGGTTGGGTGGTTGGGAGAAACCACGACCACCTGAGTGCTTGTTGTTGTTTGGAGGACGGAGCACTGGAGGAGGCGGTAGCCAGAACTTCTGCTACTTGGCAACCACTTAAGACGAAGAGGAGGAGTGAACAACATCTCTAATCCTCTTTTTGGATGCGTCACACATGAGCTGAGCTGCCTCTTGCTTGAGAGCCATATTGTAGAATTGGTCAAATTCATCCGGCTCGAACAAGGTGAGATCAAGTTGGAGTTCATCTTTCAGACCACCTCGGAACTGATATATCTTGCTCTTGGCATTGGGGATGTCTTACTTTGCATAACGGGCAAGATTCCGGAACTTGACATTGTATTGATGGACGGACATGGTGCCTTACTTCAGGTTGCGGAATTGCTCACGCATGCCTTCAATGACACTGGTTGGAATGTGATGAGACCGGAAGTCTTTGCAGAAGTAAGTCCACGAGATCTCACGATCACCTTTGGAATCTTTGTACTGTTGCCACCAATCAGCAGCTTGATCTTTGAGTTGGAAAGTGGTAAACTTGACATAATCCTCAGGCCTCATGTTACTGCATTCAAAGTGCTTTTTGATGTGTGTGATCCAGTCTTCAGCATCTAGCGGGTCCACACAGTAACTGAAAGACTTTGGTTGTTTGCCAGGAATTCGTTCAGTATCGCAAAGTGAGGTTTATTGAACAGATTGCCTTGGCCTTGGTTCCCATGATTGCCTTGATTTGCTTGGTTGGCTTGAAAGTTCTGAATCATTTGCATGAGCATCTGAGAGTTCTGGTTGGTCGCTTGCATAATTTCTCTCCATGCCTCGGACGGAGGAGGAGGGGAAGGAGGACGTTCAGGAGGACACTCTTCTTCGCCCTCTTGGTTAGGGTTGGGAACCTTCTTAGGAGCCATCCTGAATATGATGACAACCGTTAGCCATTGAAGCAAAATAGGTAAGCTGAATCAATCGCTAGATATGTGCAACATAATTCTTCACAATGAGCATTCGAACAAAATGAACGAATGAATTCCACAGTTTAATGGTACAACAATCTTCTCGAGAAACCACTTGGAGAACAAAAGATAAAATAAAAACAACAAGGTGCAGATGGAACAAATACATGATAGAAGCTTCGTCCCACATGTTCGTGATGAATGCCCCATGGAACGTGTTACAAAGCGTGTTGCCATCCATGGATTAGCATAGCCAAGGACCATTTAATATGCAACTCCCAATTGGAACAGCGCCCATGAAACCTCTTCACTCGATGTTGAACCCCAAACCTCATACCATGCACTCGTTGAAAGAATGCCTACGAGCTACTTGAAGAACCCACCTATTAATTCCCGAAGGTTTCCGGTTATGCAATCTTGTGTTGGGGATACAGGGGAAGCACCGCGCACTCCACTTTAAACATACATCTAGCTGTATCCATCCATCAATACATAACCAGTCATCCTCGGAAACTGTTTAACTCGGACCTTCGAAACGCATCCGCTATACTAGCTGTGGCAATACTCCCGGACTATCCCACCAGTACTGGGTGACGTCGGGGTTATCTCACCACTAACCACATAGAAGAGTTTTCGATGTCGGTCGTCGTAAGTATTCTAGAACCACTATGATACATTTGTGATGACAACACCTCGGAGCTCAACTCCCCGGGACACTCCACAACCCCTAAATGACAGGAGGCATCGAGAACAATGTTCTCGTCACAAAGATATCGGAACAATCGAAACAATACTCGCGTGATCCTAAAAAAATATTGTAGTGAATTTTTGAGGGTAGAGGAGATAGAACAACGTCAGGAGTCCTCACCAGAACGATGAAGGGGATGAGGAGTCAAAAGAAATCCTCCTCTCCGATATATATAGGACTCAAAACATTTTTTGTGTGCCTAGACTCAACCGTCAACTATTCGAGCAATCAGGGGGCTCCTAGGTCGGAGAAGGCTCCGAATACCAACTTGTAACGCCCCCGGACACACCCGTCGGTGGTCGTTACTCCTTGCGGGATCTAGACTAGCCCCACAGATCAATACTAGTCTTTTCTGCGCACTTTGTCCTCACTCGTGCGCACTCGAGAGCAACTTCCTGGTCGGTCACCCATCCTGAAACTACTCCAAGCTGGGCATGCTTAACGTTGGAGTTCTATCCGAACGGGCTCCCGGAAAATAAGGAATTCCTTATTGATATGAGTAGTCTATTATCCCTAATAAGCCAGGCTATCACAAACTCCAACACTAAACCAAGACATGACTTTCGGGTTGTCTCACTGTCTTCGAGATAGTCTTCCTTATCTCTTTTATCAGCTTTGTTGGAGACCAACAAGGATGTGTCACTATCCTAAACCTTATCTGCATTACTTCCTTTACCATTTCTTAATAAGGCACTCTTCCCCAATATTCTGTTGACATTCTAAAAGAAGAAACAAGCAGACACATAACAGTTTATCATGTACTAGTATAAGAAACTCATTTCGGTGAACCAGTTCATTAGTAAGGTGGACAGGGTTAAAATACCAAGTCTTCTATTGCCAAGTACTAGTACATAATAAAAGCATCAAACAAACATATATTTATGTCCTATGGTCACTGCATTGTCTTGCCAAATCAAAATAGAGACATGGTTCAAATCATATCAGTTCAAGACAAAGCAGCAGTGAAAGATTACAAAGCGTGGGAAACTACACGGCACAACAAGATTTCATATGGGTACCACGGGTCTACATGTACAATGGCACTATTTGCTTTGTTGTGATGCTAGTAATGTGCATGATATGAGAAGTCAACTTATACAGAATTCAAATTGAAATCAAGAGAGCTATTGATAAGAGCAAGCCTGTTAAAGAAACATGTGTGAACATACCTGCTGTGCCATTGGAGTTTCGATTGGATCCTTCAATTTAAAAATAAGTTTGTATGAGTAAATACAGTGATACAAGAGCAAAGCAGTATGCACGATAGCAATCATAGTAAAAAAAGGCGTACCTAAGCGAGCGCTTAAGCGCGCCTAGGCTCTAGGCGTTGGCGAAATGCATCGTGCATAACTACGCTTAATCTGTGCATAACTGCGCATAAGCATGCGCTTTGGTCAGTAAAGCGCAAGGAGGTGGCAGAACGCACAAGTAACGCCTAGCGCTTTTTGGAACTATGATAGCAATGGAATCTTAAATTAGAACAGTTGTTCTTCAGGTTTAGACACTTGTTCAACATGAACAGAGTACAGTAAGACGCAAGAATATAGTACTTAAAAATAGAAAATGAGCTCATAGACCTTACCACATTCTTGGTTCGGGACCAGTACAGAACAAGGCGTTCCCAGTCATCGTCCAGTAAATGTGTCTCAGGAGAACGTAAGGGAATTTGATGAGTTTCTTCGCCGCTGAAGTACATTTTCTTCAGGTAATTCCAATACTGCCACCAAGCATTCTTGAAGATAGCAGAGGTATTAGCACGGGTTACCTCATCCTGAGTTTCCAAATCGGTCCTTCTCTATAGAGAAAAATGGGAAAATTTGTTGTATTATAACCATCATGGTGGTAGGATGTATGGGACAAAGAAAAGTAATTGCCATGAATAATATTACTTACACATAACTCCTGGACCAACACCTGCAACTGGCATTTTCCTTCATCTTCAGTATAATCTTTCGGAAGATACGCACATACGATTTAACAACATCAATGTGATAGATGCTAAAGTATGACTAGCTTGTTGTGCTTCCACCACAAGAATAGGCGTACTAACTGGTGGAGTTGGGGTTCGCCGTGGTAGTACTGGCCCTTTGGGCACTGGAGCTGCCTTACTAACTGCTCTTGTTTGGGAGCTATGTGGTGGAGATGGTGATGTGTCAACAGGAACTGGGTTACTATCTGCTGGGGTTGGGGTTAGATTGGGTGAAGCTGGTTCTTTGTCCATCACAGTAGGGGTACAATCTGCAAGATTTTGGGTTATGTGTGGTAGGGATGGTTCTCGTGCATGTACAATCGGGGTTCTATATCCACCAAGAGGTAGCACTGTTTTATTTGAAGACCGTGTTTTTAGTCCGCTAGATGCTGGCATCACCCGCTCCAATTCAAATGGCTGATAAACAGGAAACATAGTTGAATGTACTGACATTGTATGAGAGACAGATGCAATAGATAGTGTGGAAAAAAGAGGACATGAAATAGTTGACATGTATATTGTTTAACTAAAATGGATAGCATGACATAATTTCACATATATGATGTCTATCTAAACTAGATAGCATAGCATAACATAATTCAAAGATATGATGAATAACAAAAACGCCGTGCCAAGTAAGAGCATACACCTGGGTGGGGGGATATGACTGGTCATCTGTCTCGGAATCCATCTCTAAGGAGCTATCGGGACCCAACAAGAGATCTGCTTCGACATGTAGCATTGTCTGCTCTGAAGGCCTTGTTTTCATTCCAGATTTTTCAATCTCCCACCCAAATGGCTGATTCACAGGAAGAGTAGTTCAATGTACAAACATTGTCGACAAATGGAAATGTAATGAAGAAAAGGATGGGCAAGATATCATTCAAATATATGATGCCTGGTTAAACACGATGGCATTGCACACATATATTATGGCTGGCTAACAGACATGAGACTGCATAATTCCCATATATGATATGGAAACTAAACAGGTGGCGACAGAACATGTCTAAACTAAGCAGATGACATATATGATGTCGAAAGTAGGCACTGCAAGGCAGCATATGCATGATATGACTAGCATCATCATGCCAAGGTAGAGCAAACACCTTGGGGGGTAAATAGGAGTGGTCAGCTGCGTCCGAATCCGCCTCAAAACAAATATCTTCCTCTGGATTACAATCTGGAGAGGGGTGGGGAGGGTTTGCCATTGAACCCACCATGGAGCGATGTCTGCATGACATTGTATTGCCGCACAAAACTCTTCTCTTTTTCTCTACATGTTCAGCATGACTGTGTACAATATCTGACATGCATACGAAAAAAATATGGTGACATTATGTAAGGAGAGCATGCAGAAATTTAGAGTGATGGTAACAATCAGTGGATGGATCCAAAAATAATGATAGCAGGCTGATGATTGCTTTAATTTAATAAAAAACAAATGATGATTGCTTTACTATTTGTTTCCCACCCAAGATGAACAACATAGGCATACCCTAGGTGAACCAGATATTAGACAGAGATACTATTCATTGCTTCCTCGATATGTGCCCCACAACTAATTTAGAACTCAAGTTTGAACATTAATTTGGACCTGACTTGGAGTCCTAGAGGTGAATAGGACGATAAAGTAGCAGGTAATTTTAAGCAATGCATAACATAAGCAGAATCAAAAGAGTGCGACCTCTCTTGTGGACCCGTGTACTCCTCAGGTTCATCTGCTGAGTCGATGATGGTGATGCCATTGCGATGGGTGCCAGCAGCAAGGAAGGAGATCTGAGGCGGCGAAAGACGGTCAGGAGTCGTGATGTCTGGTCTGGTGGATGTTTCTGTCGATGGATCACCTCTCGTGAGGTGGAAAATGTCGCGAGAGGAGCAGGACAAACCACACAAAGTTTCCTTCGACACCTACCTATAACTGAAGTAATTCTGTAAGGGCTCATTTGGCTTTCATGATTCTAAAAACGAAGGGATAGGAAAAACACCAGAATAGGATAGGAATGCACATGGTAAACAGAGCATTTGAAAACACAGGATTTCTTTCAACTTGGGTGTTTGGTTTACAGGAATTGGAAGAGCAGAGGAATGCAAAGAGACATGGCCAAAATAAAGTGAAACCATATGAAAGCGTGTACATTTAGAATGTTATTCTGCCACTAATGCACTTGGTCTTGTTTTCATGCATAGGATTTTGAAAAGTAGGTCCAGGTGGATGTTTTGCTTCATTCCTTTCAACAAAATGCATGAATAATTGAATAGTAGAGTGCCATTGGAAAATTCCTTATTGCTATGTTTTTCCGTGGAACCAAAATAGCCCTAATGGATTGACATGAATGTATAGTAATAAGTGATGCAACAAGTGTACAACCTCTTTGCCGTAGCCGTGTCGACCTCAGCATCATTGGGTTGGTTGCTAAAGCAGTTGAGGCAGAGGTGGCTATCGGAGGTGTGGAGGAAGATCTGAGGAATCTGTAGACGGCATCCAGGGCACTGCTCTATTGTGATGGTTCGTTCTGTCGTTGGAGCAGCCCCGATGAGCTATAAGACGTCAAGGCTGAAGCAGCACAAGACAGACATCATCAATCTTAAGTGGGATTCTAATAGCATCTCCAATAGATGATGTAAAATAGATGTAAAATTTACATCACCAATAACCACCTGACTACAACTGATGAGGTAAAAACTGTTGACTCTGAACTAAACTGTCGAAACTGAAATTTATTGTGGAATCTGAATGTTACTGTCGAAACTGAATGCAATGGTAGCAGAGAGGCACTTGACATGTAGTTTAGCGAGGGCCTGCAGTTCATCTTCAACCTCCACCCCCTGAGCCGCCAGCCACCACCGGCCGAACCGCCGGTCCCAGCGCCGCCTCGCCGCCCCGAAAGAACTCCCCACCGCCAGTCCGCCGCCTCCCCGCCAGCCCTATAGGCCCCCCGCCCCCACCCTGAACCCTAAAATAGATAGTGGGGTACCTCTCCAGCGGGCCCCCATCCCCGCTGCGGGTGGTTCTTCCTTAACTCCGGCGAGCTCCCCCCCCCACCCCCTATAAATCGACTGACCCAAAAGTCGATTCAGTCGACTGAAGTGTAGCTAAATCGGAGCAGAGCAACAGCACGAGCGAGGGGGGATTAGCAGCAGCAGCGGCGCGAGCAAGAACCGGAGCAGCAGTAGCTGGGCGAGCGAGTGATCGAGCGAGAGCCACTGCAGCAGCAGTAGCAGCGCGAGTGATCGAGCGAGAGCCGGAGCAGTAGCAGCTGGGCGAGCGACCGATCGAGCGAGAGCCGGAGTAGCAGCAGCAGCGGGAGCGAGCAAGCGAGAGCTGGAGCAGCAGTAGCATATCCGGCTGGTATGGACGCCGCTGCCGAAGGGGCCTCCCACTGGGGGAGAGCCGCCGTGGTGATGTCGCCCGCAGTGCCGGCTTCAAGGTAGCCGCTCCATGGGGGTGCGGGATGGAGCATCGTCGGCGCCGGTAGGTCGAGCTAAGGAGAAGGTGCGATGCGATGAGTGTGCAACCTCTTTGGTGGCGCCGAGTAGGCCTCGGCTTTGTCCGAGAAGTCAGTGAGGATGTTGCGGTTCCGGTGGAACGGGTTAAGGCGGCACTGTGGGGATGGAGCAGCCGCGATATACAAGGCGATCGTCGGAGCAGCTCCTTGGAGGTGGACGACGGGGCGGCTGAACCGGCGGGACGACGAGATGGACGACGGATCCTCATCCGGGGAGGTGGACGAGGGATGTCGAGCTGTTGCGGTGGACGTCGTCGTCGGGGAAGAGGCTCCGGCAGGGCAACAGTGACGTGGCGGACGGAGGAGGGTGGGGTTTCGTGGCTGGAGCGGAGAGGTTATGGCGGCCTGGGATTTCGAATGGAAAAAAGGAGGCGATGGAGACGCGCTTGTCCAAAATGTAGGGTGTGTTACAAAAGTACCCCCCCCACCGATTTGAACTAGCGGACCTTTCGGGTCAGGGTTAGAAGGAGGATTTCGCGTGTCGGGATTTGGCAGCTGGAGGGAGTTTTCGCGCGCGTTGTAATTTCTAGATAGCAAGGCGTGGGTTGTGAAGGCGCTAGTTTTGGGAGCACGATATCTGAATTTTCGGGGCGCGGGTTGGATTTTAGGGACAAGCCTAACGTGTAATATTGTTCTTGTACGTACCAAATCAATTCGCACTTCCCTCAACCAAAAAGAAAACAAAAAAAATTTAAAACTATTCACATCACACAAAGAGAGAGTCTTGCCCCGTTTTACTATAGAAATGCTATTTAAAGCTACTCATACCAACAATTTAGTGCAATTAAATGTTATTCGGTAGTATGAATCCATGTTATGTCCAATTAATTTTTTTCGCTTGCTGTATAATGCATGTAACCTACTCATACCAACATTTTAGTGCATTCCAAATGTCTATACTACCACTGCAATTCGAACTGAATTTGAATTCGTTTCTCTATTTCAATAACAATCTACAATCATGATTGTTGCCAACTTCAACCATCATTCGTGTATTACCTTAATAACACACCACATGATTACTATAGAGATAGATCTGAACTATGTGTACTACATGAACTCGAATTCTATTATTTGAATACACTTGATGTTGATTCCAAATAATAGTCCATTTGATGTACTAACTATATAGTCATAATCTAAACCATGTTCCATACGTGTACACTGTGTTTATCACACATTGTATAGTGCCCCGCCCCCTACATTATGACAAGTATTTAGACCTGAGCTGCAAAAGCCACACATTAGCCCAAATTATGATCAATGTTCTATATGTTATATGTAGTACTAGCAAGGTGCTCATGCGTTCCACAGAACATCAACATGATTAAGAGGAGGCCTGATTTGCAAATATGGAGAGGGGTGTGGGTATCTTTTTTAAAAATTGCCATAGTTTCCTTCCTATCCGTCAGATATAAATCGGGCGGCCTATATTGCAGGATGGCACCATCATCAACAACTCTGTTTTTTATAAGAGTAGAGATAAAATATATTATGTGTAGTATAACATGTTCATAACCACACCATGCATATCACCATTATATATATTCACACATGCGTCGGTTTAAAACACTATGATAAATTCTTCAAATATCCGAATTCACTTTTTATAATTAAGTATGATCTCTATTCGTCTTTTAGACCCACACAATCCTCTTATCTTTGTACCTAGCTAGCGCTAACTTTCTCTCGTGCATGCAGACGCCCGCATCCCTCTCACCCTCCCTCAGCATTCTCTAGCTCCATCGTGCAAATTCGTCCTTTCACTTTTGGTTGTTCACCCACGGTGTGTGTAGGCCCCCCCAACTCTTTCTTTACGGCACACATCGATCGATATGCCTCTCTAGCCAGGTGTGCTAGCACAAAACACAAGCTTCCCCTCTTCTCTTATCACCGTCCATGCCTCACTCCCACCACTCTCTTCATCGATTTCGTACTCGCACACTCCTCCCCCCTTGATATAGTATGACTCTTGCACCACCTCCTAGATGCATCCCTCTCTCTCTATCCTTATCCCCGTGCCTCATGTGCTTCTAACACACACATGCTTGTATACCGATCGATCTCCCAACATATACCTAGGTCGACTTTAACTATTCCCCCCCATCAATCGACATACCTCACAAGTTATGTCTTTCCTTTCTCTAACAAAGGACGATTGATCTTCCTATGTAGTTATGTCTACTTACCACATTCATATCGCCCCCCTCATCATTCGTGCATGCCTCCTGACCCGTCTCTCATAGGCACTAGCGCAGACATGCAGCCCTCCCCTCTCTTATTGATATTGCAGGCATGCCCTCCGGTTGTCTTGCAAGCCTATCCCACCATTTGTTAGAAGCAACTCCACTACCACCCCCTCCAACACTCTAGCTCTGTCTCTCTCCCAACCTTATTCCTCTCCTACACATATGCACGGATGCCGATCGATCACCCTTAATACATGAGGTAGATCGATCTCCCTTAATACACGAGGTAGGCATCTCTCCTCCTCCACAAATATACTAGCTGTTGTACCTATATAGTTAATTAGGCCTCCCTTCCCCCCCCC
>LR738709.1:218189437-218204060 GCA_902687465.1 Secale cereale
CCCCCCCCCCCACCACACACCGATAGTCAAGCGCTGTAGGTAGGTATCCATGCCACAAATACAAACTGCACCTGTCCCCTCTCATGTTCCAGTTGGCCATCCACTCTATATCTTTGACGTGGGCACACACAAATTCGATGGCACTCTTTATCGATCGCGCGCGCACACACACACACACATCATCCCTCTCTTCGATTCTATGGACACCTCAAGCCGATGATACCTCCACTCTCTTCTCGTGGATCGCCCCCTCTATATATATGACATATCCAGGACTCTATTTCACACACATTGCATATGTTACATTTTTTGATTGACCCCACCCCCCAAAAAAACTCTCACGAACCCACACACTATATCTCTCTACATTTGTCTCTCTCTCTCTCACAACCAAACGTAGGTGGTGTACGTATACAAGAAGATAATAGGTGCACCGTGCACGTACTCGCGCTTCGTGCCTAGCCACACCCGCGCGGGTACACGGTGGAGCTCATTTCTGTACGAAATGGCAGCCCACATGCTAATTTGAACACTGTAGCGGTTGTTTACCTACGGAGGTCGTGTACCACGTGTGCACGAAACAAAGTTCGACTTGATGCGTTGGCGCGTTATTTTTAAATAAAGTTATATCGCTCAATGGCACGTACACAGAATATAAAATGATTTTTATGGAGAAAAAGGTCGTCCGCTCCACTATATACAATGGAGCATGCCTGCCTGGTTTGTCTCTCTTCAGAGTATCTCACACAAGGCTGTGGTGGCCTCTCTCTCTCTCATCGTTGGTCATTCATCCGGCCGCTTCTCGCCCGCCGGCCGCGAAAGGGAGGACGTGCATCGTTTCTCCGTTCGACGATGCCGAGGCAGCACGTCCCGAACTGCGGTACACACCGTTCTCTCTGACCAAGCTGTGGCGTGGTAGGGCCTACGCCACCTACTCGCTGCCGCAGTATGGGAAGATTCTGCCCGCCACCGCTCACCTAGTCACATCCCGACGACCTCCAGGTATCCCATCCGGCCTTGCTCCACTGCTCGTCTTCCCATGTCGCTGCATGTTGATCTTTCATAGTTCTTTGCCCAAAACGTAGCTCGTCCGACGTACTTTCCATATTGCAATCTCGTCCTCAATCTGTTTTATACAAACACAACCGTGTTGTTATCTTCCCTTAGGACAAGGAATATGCTTCTTTTTTGTCGTCGCATGTGTCATCAACTTTTATTGGCCAGTAATTGTTTCCTTTCTACCTCTTTTTTGCAAACAGGGCTATCCATTTCACCTGGTTGCTATTGCGACCATTTGGTGAACTACACAAATCACTTTTTCGTAAGAGTGTTTTGTGCAGTTCTACCAAAATGTCACACGGGCAACGTCTCTACATTTCAGTGCGACTGCACAAAGAGAGATTGGTTTTGCTCTATCCTCCTCATCCAACTCCGAGCCTAATCTTCTCCAACTAGTTAGTCTTAAGAGAGACTACAAAGGTGACCGGCTTTTATTTGTGTATTTATTGTTTCATCAGCAGTCCTCTATTATCGTAATCACACTTAATATCTTTGGAACAGGGATGCTCAGCTCTATTTTAGTGGAACTGCACAAAATGATCGGAACGTTGCATGCTCTAGACAACTACTTTTTTTACCAACATGCCTTGTTGATTTAGACAGAGCTAGGAGGACGTTGCTGCCAATGAAAGCATGGTTCAATTTTAATTTAACACCTTCTCACAACTTTGTCTTTAGTTGTGATGTAAATATTAGCTCTGATTATCAAGGAAGTTAGTTTTTTGTTGTTTCCGAAAGAGCATCGATGGCAAGACACACGAAACAAAAGCTAAAAGCTCACACGATTGTACAATTTCATGTCGCTAGAAAATTATTTGTATAGTACGTCAATTATGTAAACAAATGCTGGAAGCTTGACAGCATTGCCAAAAGCCTCTTCGGCATCCGGGTCTATGTGCCATGCACAAAATTATACTCCTTCGTTCCTAAATATTTGTCTTTTTACAAATTTCAAATGGGCATATATTAGAGTGTAGATTCACTCATTTTGCTTCGTATGTGTACTCCCTCCGTTCCTTAATATTTGTCTTTCTAGATATTTCAACAAGTGACTACACATGGAGCAAAATGAGTGAATCTACAATCTAAAATATGTCTATATATATCTTTATGTAGTAGTCCATTTGAATCTCTAAAAACACAAATATTTGAGTAGTAACTCGTTGAAATCTCTAGAAATAAAAATACTCTGGAGATATTTAAGAACCGAGGGGGTAGTGCACAGCCGCATGGGAGACTCAGATCGGTCATTGTGCCGCATTAATAGTGAGTAATGAGCAGTCAAATCATAAGCCCCACCGTTCCCATTGTAAGTTGCTCGGAAGAAGCAACCATCAATACGCTCTTCTTTGAATCCGCTCATACTACTCCATCCGTCACTATTTATAGAGCACGCTTCAGGAAAAAAAGAGAAAATCTCTGGGACCAAGGCGACTAGCGAACGGCCTGAAAAATAGCATTGGTAGTTATAGCACGGCGTCTATTACTATAGGAAATAATGCGTACACACATGCATGCAGTGCTTCCACCTCGGGTACACACATGCATGCACTTACTCCACTCCGTAGTACTACATCGAGAGAAAATTGCGGTTACCATGCCCTAATTAATTGAGCCTTAAGCCAAACGCGTCTAAAGTCTCTCTGGTGGTGGAAATGCATTGAAAGAAATGCATCATAATGAAGCACGCCCTGTAAACTGTGACAGAGGGAGGAGTAGTATGAAGGTGCAAAACCAAGTACGCGTACGACCAGTCGGTCAACGCACCTCCTCTTGGCATATCACTAACATGTGGGACCGGAGTGTGAGCAATCCGATCTCAATTAACGGCAAAATGGCCAACCCGCCATTCCTTGAGAGAGATGAGGAGCGAGAACACACAGTCGGGCTCGCACAGAGGCCTAGATATATTCGAGCATGGTTGATCGATATCATCATTACATGTTGGGCTGCCGTTTTCTGCCCTTCTCCGGAATAAATGTGTACTTTATCAGAGATTAAAGAAAAATAAGAGTACAGAGGCTCCACCATGCGGTTCTAGTAGTAGTACTACTCGTACTACTAAACCTTGCCCTTGGCTCTTCGCCTCTTCGTGAAGTCGAACAATGATGGTACCCCGCATGTTCGGTACTACAGTGTATGCCTCTGGCAATCTGACACCGAATGAACTGATGCATGTCCACCGCTTGGGCGAGGGTACGTAGCATTAGTCAAAAGGCGTAAGCGAGCTTCACCTTGTCCTGCAAGCTTCTCCTCGTTCTGCGAGTTGACGGGACACACCAACAAGTAGTGCTAGTCCATACTCCCTCCTTTCCGGTTAATATGGCTTAATCTATTTTTGCGGGTAAATGAGAGAGCTTTATTCATATATAAGAATTCTTAGGACGGTCAGCCAAGACACTGGTCACTAGGAAGCGAGGTACCCCGCAAAAAAGAAGTAGGAAGCGAGATGTTTCATCAAGCTAGCTCTCGGCCACATTGAAAGTGCAGCAAGCACGGTTCGCACAAAGATGCGCCGCAAGGTTTGCCGACCTGTTTACATGCCGAATAACAAAAAAAGAGGAAATATTATCGAGCGCTCCTATTTGTAACAGGATATGAGCCAAAATTAAGAGAGAATTGTGGCGAGTGTTCCATCCAATCAACTTCCATTATCACATGCAAGAACCCTCGAAGAGAACCAAATGTGTTGAAGATTGCTTTGTCACATTTCTATACTACTATATAGTGTACCAGTTTTGAATTGGACCTAGAGAATCAATCATAACCGTCGGCCTCCCAAATCCAACGGCTAAGGTAAATAGGATTCGCCATGAACAGTAGACTGCTGCTGGTTCCACTGTGTTCCAGAACAATCACATGGCTCATTCAAAACAAGAAGCCCTATCTTGTACCTAATGGGCCATGTTGCCAGTTGCGCATGATGAATTGAGCCCAGACCAGATTGATTGGGATAACGGAGAGAAATAGAGACTAGCGTATAGTTAACGAGTGCTACATGTTTTTTAAACAGTACAGATTTTTGATCTGAATACCAATTCTCACCTTTACAATATTAACTAATATCTCCATTTGTACATCACTATATATTTTTCCTCAAGTCTATTAGCAGTTCGATGATTTACTTCCTTTTACCAAAACCACTTTGTTATGATGTGCATTGAACGTGTATACATACTAGTTAAAAATATAATAAGAGTGTAGACGCTCCTCCGTCCGGTTCCTAGTGTACCTCTATAGACTACTATAAAGTTTGCACTTGGATGTTCGCCTCTTCGGGAAGTGCAACAATAATAGTACTACTAGTATAGTGTATGCTTCTCGCAGTCTAACACCGAATTAACTGTTGCACGTCCACCGCCTGAGCGAAGGACAGCTTGCATTAGTCAAAAGTTTCTCCTTGTCCTGTGAGCCACCGCGCGCAAGCTTCTCCCGTCCTGCAAGCTTCTCCTCGTTCGGCAAGTTGACGGGACACAGCAAAGTAATGCTCGTCCATATTGCCTCCTCTCCGATTAATATGGCTTAATTTCAAATGAGATGAATACACTGTCTGTCACTGTATATTTGTAAAAATACGGTCAGTGGACTTCATAATACGCTCATTGCGCTCAATATATACATTTTCCGGTGTTTATACGGTCACTAGCTCACCCTGGCTGACTATGTGTGTGCATGCACGTGTAGGTTGAGCACTTGAGCGTGACCGTGTGTGTTGCGTCGTGTGCTCGAGCATGCATGCATTAGGGCGTCGCGCGCATTTTTGCGTCCATGTGTACGTGTGACTGTTGCATACACGTAGGGGGAGTACGTGTAGGGGGCACTAAAGGTGCAGTCAAATCATAGAGTAAGTTAGTCGGAAGAAGCAACCATCATTTCACTCTTCAATGACGGCTCCAGTGACAGGTCGCGTCTGCTCTGGCCGGGCATGAACGCGGCACTGACCGTTTCGGGCAGGAAGCACGCGCGGGTGATGAAGAGGGTTCGGGTTGGTCAGGAGCAGCCGTGGCATCGGTACGGACGCCCGCAAACAAGAGATGATGCACATTAATATTGTCGCGTATATAATTAACAACGTAAATAATGTGCCAGTTGGACAAATATGATTGGAGATGGAGATGGAAATGGAATTTTACGTAAACACGGATATGCATGTCTATGTCTATGTGTGTGTGCGCGACGACTCTCACGGCCTAGAAGCGGGGGCGTGTTTTTGATTGAGTTTTCTTTCTTGGTACGTTAAAAAATTGTCCACCAGTTTTCGTTTCTTTTCTCCGGGAACGCGCGTATTCTATTTAAGACCACTGCTATGGAGAGATTGTTTTACTCCATTATAGCCTCTTGTTTGATAGAGTTCTCGCGTCTTGCTCTCTCACCCTCTCCATATCAAAACAAGATGACAGTGTCCACACTATCTCTTTCCTCACCGGTTGTCACAGATCCGGCCGAATCCTGTCCGCTGTGGGAGGTGAGGAGGTGCAGCGTTGACGTTGTCGCTGTCGGCGATGGAGGAAGACGATGCTCACCGTCCTCTCGGAGCCGGCGCTGGCGCGGACGAAGGTCCTCCGCGCCCTTGTTCGCTGCCGTCGTGTGGGCAGATCTCGCCCACCTGCCTAAGCGACATCTCGCCCACCCGAGGTATAACTTCTTGTACTGGTCTAGCTCCCCAGGTCGCTGCATGCGGTATTTCTTCTATGCGACTACTCCCCAGCTCCCCTTGTATAGTAGCTAGGGTTCGTCGGCTGGTCCAACATCACCTACTACTATTCTAGAGGAAATGCCACTCGAAAAGTTGTCCTGATTTATGACTCGGTGGAGGTATACATGTTGTTTCGACAAAAAGTACATGGTGGTTGTGCGGTCATTGTCCATATGCTCATATTGCTACTGCTAATCTAATACTATCACTGGTTAAATGAAGAAATGTTTTTTTCTCGAGTATCCTGGTTTAGTTCCCATCAAGATAATCATGATGCTTTTGTTTGCTCATGTACTTTTCATAATTCTTATTGACAATTGAGATGTCGTTGTTAATCTTGTAAAACAAAGTAACAACACTATATCCTTTTTTATAGTTTTGGAAACAGCGATGCGTATCTCCATACCTGGGCATGTCTTCCTCAATTTTAACGGAACTGCACAAAATTGGATGGCCATTATTGTTCCGCCTCACTGTCCTCTGCCACGTGGTTCTTCCTTCCTCGAGATTGACTACTGAGAAGAAACAGACCACAGAGAGGATTTGTCGAACTTCATAGGTGCCTCACCCAACTTGATGCCAAATGGATGATGCAAGACCATGATGACCTATCGATGCTCATGGTTGCACCTCATGGTTGCGTCGGCTGGTGAAGCTGATCGATTTTCAATGAAAAACAAGCTGTCTTCCATCAGTGCTCTTTGCTTGTTACCCACAAAGATGATATCCTTTGTGAGTTCACCTTGGTTGCGTTGGAGACGCAGTCGTCTTTCACATTGGTGCAATTTTATCACTCAATTGGCTATGAACCAGATGTTTCCTCGAAGAAGGATCGACGTTGGTACTAAGAGCATAAGTTTTGTATTGGTTTCTAAGCCTTCTCACAACTTTGTCTCCAGCTCCCCTATAATTTTATTTGTTTGCTCTCCCTCCATATCCAGCTCTTGGGTGGAATGATGTCCCGCCGCCTCCGCCTCCAATGGTGGATCTCAATCCAGGTGATGGCTGGGGTTGGCATGCCCCTATTCAGGAAGCCTAGGCTGCTCCGGTCCAAGATGAGGTGGTTGTTCACCAGGAGTCTATGGTCATTAACCAGCAGGATTTCTCTGGCTTAGTTAATCAGTCGGACAATGATCTTCAGGCTACAACTCCTGCGCATGTTCAGTTTAATGTTGCGGTTCTTGTGGTTGATCCTCCTCTTGTGGTTGTTGAGGATGATGAGCTGCCCGTGGTTGCCCAGCAGGATGTTGCTCTAATGGTGCAGGATTTGGTTCAGGGTGATGCCCAGCTTGGTGTCCAGCCTGCTGTTAACGTGGAGGTAAATATCGCCCAACCTGTTGATCCTAATGTTTTGGCTATAGTACCATATCAGCCGCCTGTGTTGCCGCTGCAAGATCTCCTAGTTGGACGTGTGCATGTGGCTTATGGCCCACCTTTGCCCCTTGAGATGGCATGGAGAAGGACCTTTGATACGCTAATGGGTCGTTGCTCTACCCTTCAGGTTCCAAAGCCGGTTTTTCAGTCTTCTTTTGGGACTCTGGTTCTTTCCAAGAGATCTTGGTCCTTGGCTTTTGAGCAGATTAACTGGGTCTCTGACATTGTCAGCTCAGTTCCGGTCAGCAGGGTTGCCCCCTTATCTGCTTCTTCACCACCCAGGGGTGTTACTCGTAACCTGTTTCCTGACAGCCAGCAGGAGCTGGAGAATGATCTCGGCTCGTAGTTTTCGTCTGCCTCTGATGTGCAGATCTCTTTTTCTGGCTCAAGTTCTAAAAATAAGAAAGTTTCCATGCGTGTTGCCCCTCCTGTTGTGGACTCTCAAGTGCGCCGCTGCACTCAAAGCTCTGCCCGGCGGGATGGCTTCAAACCTATGCTTCAAGCCTTGCCTATGTCTGAACCCAAGAAGAAGAAGCCACGCTCCAAGCCTCTGACGGATGATGGTCGTGATCGTAGTGTGCCTCTGGTGCCGCCGCCAACACCGCTCAGTCACATTCAGCAAATTGGGGCGGATCTGGGCATCTCTTCGGACAAGCTCACTAAGGATGCACTTATGGCGGTTCCTTCCTCTCCCAAGGACAAACATTCTGATGTTTAGTTCGAACTTTGTGTGCTGGGTGTGGTCGGCCCGTAAACGGACTAGTTATCGTAGGCTTTACTTATTACCCTTGCTCCTGGGATTTGTAAGCGAATGCTGTCTTTGCAAACTTCTTTTGTTAGACTGTGCTGCACGACTGAACTGCATTATGTGCTGCCTGCTACGTGGGCATGCTGTTATATCTGTAACTACTATTTTCTATGGACTTTCGGTCTACTAGAAGTTGGCGTGTTATGTGTTGTAATGTTCGAGGTCTAAACTCAGATGATCATCAGCGTGTTGTTCGTAACAAGGTAGACGAAAGTCTGGCTACTGTTGTCTATCTGCAAGAGACGAAAATGGAGTGTATCTACTCCAGAACTGTTAGGAACTTTTGCCCGCGTCGCTTTGACTCGTTTGTTTGCAGTCCCTCTATTGGCGCTTCGGGGGGTCTTGTTGTGCTGTGGAACTCCTCAGTCCTGACAGGTAGATTAATTGAGGTTAAGCGGTTTGGTATTGTAGTGCAGTTTACCTCCAATCACAACAATGATCAATGGACCTTAGTAAATGTTTATGGACCCTGCCGTGGCCAGGCTAGGGATGAATTTGTTGATTGGCTCTATAACCTGTCCATCCCCGACTCTGAAAACTGGCTCATTCTCGGAGATTTTAATTTCATTAGATCAACTGAAAACAGAAATCTTCCTGGTGGTGATGCTAATGACATTTTCATTTTTAATGAAATTATTGGGCACCTTGGTTTACTGGAGTTACCTATTAAGGGGAGGTCTTTCACTTAATCAAGTATGCTGGATAATCCCCATTCTTGTGCAGCTTGATTGGTTTTTCACTTCTGCTAATTGGATCACATGCTACCCCTCCACTCAGGTGTTACCCCTTGCTAGGACTGCCTTGGATCACGTGCCCTGTGTTGTGGCTGTTAACACTTCTATCCACAAGTGTAATATTTTTCGATTTGAAAACTATTGGGTGGAGTTGCGGGGTTTTATGGACTGTGTGTCTGCTTCTTGGGCCTCTGTTTCTAGCAAAACTAACATTACGGCGAAAATTGCTAATAAGTTCAAATCTATGTGGAGAGATATTAAAAGTTGGCACTTGAACATCTCCAAAATGAAAACCTTGATTGCTAAATGTAATAGGGTGGTCCTCATCCTGGATTGCTTGGAGGAGCTAAGGCCTCTTTATAGGCTTGAGTTTAACTTTCGTAATGTGGTTAAGCTACATCTGGACCATCTTCTACACCTTCAGTTTTTGTATTGGAAAAAGAGATGCACTTTCGGATCCATCAAAGTGGGTGAGGAGAACACTAAATTTTTCCATGCCCTGGCTTCTAAGAGATACAGGCATAATACCATAGATTCTTTGTGCTTGGATGATGGCTCCATTATTTCTGATCACGACCAAATGGCTTGTGCTATCTGGCAGAATTTTAAATGCAGGATGGGATCTAGTCAAGGTATTCAAATGTCCTTTGATCTCTCTTCTATGTTGAGCAAGGTGGAGGACCTTGACTCCCTGAAAAAATGTTCTCCAAGGAAGAGATGGATAATACTGTTAAGAGCATGCCTATTGACAAGTCCCCTGGGCCAGATGGTTTCAATGGTCTGTTTTTCAAGAAGTGTTGGCCCATTATCAGGCATGATTTCTATGATATGGCTTCTGCTTTTTATGAGGGGACTGCTAATCTGGAGAACATCAACTATTCTTATATCACCCTGGTTCCCAAGAAAAGATCTCCTGAAACTGTCAATGATTATAGGCCTATCTCTCTCACTGGTATGGGGGTCAAATTTCTTTCGAAGATTGCTGCAAACAGATTACAGTTGGATATTATGAGGTGTTTGCATAAAAACCAATATGGTTTCATCAAATCCAGAATGATTCAGGACTGTGTTGCTTAGACTTTGGAGTACCTACACCAGTGCCATCAGTCCAAAAGGCCTATTATCATTCTCAAACTAGATTTTGAGAAGGCTTTTCATTCCGTTGAGCATGAGGCTATTTTTCAAATTTTGAGACACAAGGGATTTAATGAGAAATGGGTTTCTTGGGTTAAGCAGTTCTTGGCCTCTGGAACATCTTCTGTCCTCCTAAATGGAGTTCCAGTGAAGTAGTTTGCCTGTAAGAAGAGGGTTAGGAAGGGTGACCCTCTTTCACCTCTCCTATTTGCCATTGTTGCAGATCTGCTACACTCAGTTGTTAATGATATGCATCATAAAGGTCTTTTAGAGCTCCCTATACCTTGTCATGATAAGGATTATCCAATTATCCAGTATGCTGATGACACCCTTATTATTCTGCCTGCTGTGGAATCTCAATTGATGTCCTTGAAGAAAATGTTGCTTCTATTTTCAAAATCCACTAGGTTGCATGTCAACTATCATAAGTCATCCATGCTGCCCATTAATGTGGGTTAAGTAGAGATTGCTACGCTGGCTTCAGTTTTTGGTTGTGTGGTGGGCACTCTTCCTTTTACCTATCTCGGGCTCCCTGTGGGAATTACCAAACCTAAGATCATGGACTTAATGCCTCTGGTTGATAGTATGGAGAGGAAACTCTCTATGAGCTCATGTTTCCTTGCTCATGGAGGAAGACTGCAGTATCTTATCTCTGCCCTCTCTTCTGTGCCAATTTTTTTCTTGTGTAGTCTGGACCTACCACCTGGTATTCTTAAATAGTTGGAGAGAATTCAAAGGCAATGTCTTTGGAGAAAGTATGGGCAAGAATCTGGTCACTCCTTGGCTGCTTGGGGCTTGGTCTGCAGGCCCAAAAATAAAGGTGGACTAGGTATTTTAAATTTGAAGCTGCAGAATGAGGCTCTGCTTCTCAAACATGTCAGCAAATTTTACAATAAGGTTGATGTGCCCTGGGTCCAACTCATCCGGAACACTTACTACCATGGTAGAGTTCCTCATGCTACAATCATTTGTGGCTCCTTCTGGTGGAGAGATTTATGCAAGTTAATGGATAAGTTCAGAATGGTTAGTGATGTGCATGTTAATAAGGTGACACAATATTATTTTGGTCTGATTCTTGGCCCTTGGGAGACTCTACTATCCCTCTTGAACAAAGGTTTGTCAGATTATTCTCTTTTGCCATTGATCCTCTCATCTCTGCTGCTGAGATCTTTGAGTTGACTGAGCTCTCCTGCTTGTTTCATTTACCTCTCTCTGAGAGAGCTTATGGAGAGCTACAGACTTTGCAAAACCTCCTTCAGCACTCCAAGCAAAACCTTCAGCTTAATGATATGTGGGTATGGAAAGAGGATGGCAAAGGTTACACTGCTAAGAAATACTACTCCTTCTTGCACAAGCATATTGTTGTCAACCCAATGTTATCCTAGGTTTGGGCTAGTTGTTGCACTATGAGAATCAAGTTCTTTTCTTGGATGATGATCATGGATAGGTTGAACATTCAGGATATGCTGGAAAGAAGACATTGGGATGTATCTGATTCAAACCTTTGTGTACTCTGTCCAGCATGCACTAAGGAGAGCAGGGACCATCTCTTCTTTCAATGTAATTTCAGTTGTAGGGTCTGGAATTACCTTTAAATCAATTGGATGGCTCGAGATGATATGATTGCCATTGAATACTGCGCCAGGAGAAATTTTGGCAAGCCTTTATTCTTTGAAGTGGTTTTCCTGGCCTGCTGGAACATCTGGAATGTTAGAAATGATAAAGTTTTCAGAAATATTACACCTTCTTTTCGTAGGTGGAGAGCTAGCTTTATTTTGGACATTTCCCTTTTGGCTCATAGAATTAAGCCTATGTTCAAAGAGGATTGGCTTAGATGGATTTCCTTTTTGCCTCCTTGAGGTTAGCTTGACTTTTCCTCTTTATTTCCTTTTTTCTTTGGGTCTCTTGACCTTGTAAATTTTGTACATTTGTAATTTTTTGGTAGGAATAAAATTTCTGTGGGGCCCTGCCCTTACAGTTTTAGGTCAAAAAAAACTTTGATTAAAAAATGGTGTGGACTAAACACCCCGATGGACAAAGTAGCCCTCCATTTTTATTTACTCCGCATATTAGATTTGACTGAAGTCAAACTTTGTAAAGTTTGACCAAGTTTAGGCCGAACACAACAAACCATAATTATTAGAGAGGGAAAACTGTACATACTCTCAAACCTTTCCGATAATTGAAATTAAAATTCTTTATTTGTACACACTCTCACACGTTTCCGATAATTTGGCGCATGTGTGGTTGTTCACTTAAGGGAGGGTAGTATACCGCACGTGAAGGACAGGAAGTGCGACTAGGACACATGGATCGTTAGTTCATCGGAAGTACGTAGTAGTTTTCTTCACTGGTACGTTAAATAAAGAGTTTCGTTTCTTACTTACACAATTTAAAACGATTGTTATGGAGAGAATAAGAAAACCACTCCACTATATATTAGTCGTATACGCGAGTACTATATGGACGCAACTTCATTGACTTCAGTGCACCTGCCTTTGGGTTTATGACAGGTGGGCCCAAAATGTGGCTGGCCCACCTGTCATACAGCCAAAAGCAGGTGCAGTTAAGGCACCGGAGCTCAGTCTGTACTACAGTATATATATAAGCGGGAGCCTCAGCGCTTGTTAACTAGGGTTTGCACTCTCCACACTCTCGCCGCACTACATATATATGTGTACACGCTGGAGGCTCAGCGTTCCTTTGCTAGGGTTTTCTATATTCACTGTCTCTCACCCTCTTCACCAGATCTAAACAAGACTGCGTTGTGGCCTCTGTCTCTTTCACCCCCCTCACAGCTGGCAAAGGAGGCGTCCAGATCCCATTGCACCGGGAAGGGGAGGAGGTGCAGCGTTCACTCTATCGCCTTTGGCGAGGGAGGCAATCCACTATCGGCTCCGCTTTTCTCTTTCACCCAGCGCTTGTGGGGGAGGACCACCGACCGCTTCTTCCTCGCTGTCATACGTAGTGTGGGCAGATCCGACCTCCCGCCGCACGCCTTGCCACATCCCGACGACCCAAAGGTATAACTTTTTTTGAAACCGTCATTTGTCTAGCTACATAATGATCTTTTTCGATTCTGTAGTCGAATCTAGGTCTTGGTTCAAAGAGGAAAGTAGGGTGCGGTGCGGTGGAGCTTGAATCTAGGATGTGGTTCAATGAGGAAAGGAGGGAGGGAAAGTAGTATAGACTAGCTATCCAGCCGCTTTGTTGGTCGAAAAGGGAAAAAGGGGGGTAGCCTAGTACACACATCTGTAAGGAACCGAACTCTTTGTTGAAAATGGAAAGAAACTGGGGGGTTGGGTAGTTTCTGCAGGACTAGATTTGCTGCCCTCACATCGGAAAAGGTTTCAAAAGAGAACAAATATGGCACCAACGCAGATATGCTGTTTGGCTACATACTCTGCATCACCCATTTATACGTGTGGACGCATATGGTGCTGGCATGTCCCATGTCCCATGCATCCACATGATCGTGATGTGTGTTTTGAGATGTTGTGCTACTTGTATTGGTACTATTTTAAATAAACTCTACATCGCCTCCTTTATAAGTAGATGGAAGCACATGTTCTTGTTTCGCCCACTCTCCCCTGGAAATGTTTATGCTTTTTGTTAATCTAATGCCGCTGGTAAAATTAGGCAATGCAACTCTTAGAATTAACTATTGAATCTTATTTCAAAACTACAACACTTGTTAGGGATTGGCGGGATTACCATTTTTGTGGCCGCATGATTCATCGTCCTTTATTGGCTAGTAATTGATTCCTTTTTTGCCTCTGTTAAAACAGGGATATCTATTCAACTTGTTGCTATTGCGACATTTTGCTTCGCTTAATTTTGGTGGAACTGCACAAAATGAGACCGGATTTCCATATATGTGTTGAGATCTCTTTGAGGTCTTCGTCGGGAGTTATTTCAAATCTTGGTCTTGAAAGGTCAGTACCGACTTTCCACAGAATTAACTAGTGAATCATAGTTCAAAACTGCAACACTTGTTAGGGATCAGCGGGAGTACCATTTCTGTTAGGGATCGGCCGGAGTCCAAGTTTATGAAATGTATTTTTCAGATAATGTCTCTGTTATTATATATCAGTTACAGTGTTTTACAAATGGTACTGTCAGGACCGGATTTTCGGGATATTAATTTTCCCAAAAGCGGCCCCTGCGCTCACCAGCCCCAGGATTACTGTTAGCTGATGACGCATCAACTTGTTAGAGAAACTCCTAGCAAAGAACAAAAACATGCAGTACAAGACCATCCTGGCCTGTGAGTACAACACAAGGTTTCTAGTGGCTGATGGCGCAAGCGGTTTGTGATACGTCGATGACTATGGGACTCCATTTCCCACAGGAATAGCTGACCTGGATAACTCCTATCTTCGCGAGGCTGCTATCTCCATTAGCGTAGGTTCCAAGGCTGTCATCGCATCGTTCCGTCCCACGCAAGGAATCTGGCCAAGACAATAGCTAGGGACAAGCCAGTGAGTACTTTGAATGTACTCGCAAACATTATGAACATGGGTGAGATACAATCATGCTCGAGAATAATAGATGATCACTATGATAAATATGATATGGTAGTCCATAATGCAAGCAAGTCATTTGTATAAAAAGGCATATGTAATCAGAGGTGTGATAATAAAATAAATAACAAGCATGCCACAGTCGGGCGTCTGAGCGACACCACAGAAAGGGCTTATAGCGGAAAATAAAAGACAAGAATGCCACAGTCGGACGTCTGAGCGACATCACATAAAGTGCTTATAAAGAAAAGTAAATAACAAAATGCCACAGTCGGACGTCTAAGCGACATCACAT
>LR738709.1:218211984-218357919 GCA_902687465.1 Secale cereale
CTTATAAAGAAAAGTAAATAACAAAATGCCACAGTCGGACGTCTGAACGACATCACATAAAGAGCTTATAAAGAAAAGTGAATAACAAAATGCCACAGTCGGACGTCTGAGCGACATCACATAAAGGGCTTATAAAGAAAAGTAAATAACAAAATGCCACAGTCGGACGTCTGAACGACATCACATAAAGGGCTTATAAAGAAAAGTAAATAACAAAATGCCACAGTCGGACATCTGAGCAACATCACATAAAGGGCTTATAAAGGAAATTTAAACACAGTGAATATCCAGGAGGTAGAACCGTCCTAGGGATACTCATTTAATTCAAAGGATGTAAAAGGGTTAGTTCACAATAATAAATCACAATCACCACATGTCACAGGTCATAAACAATGCTCTGGTTTAGTAGTTTCTCCTATGAAGACCGACACTAAGATCGACACTCGACCCATCCCAGACTGTAGTCCTTAACCATGGACATGGCTATTCGAATAGATTTAATATCTCTGCAGAGGGTGTACACTTTACCCACAAATAACGGATTTCCTTTAGTCCCTCTGGACTAATTCCGTCTACAGTCTTTTAATTTGAAGATGCACCTGACTACACACACCAGCCTAACTAACCGGTGTCTGGAATCACCCACGACACTTGTTAAGCCAAACTCTAAGTGGGGAGGCTACAACCTCGACTAGCATGGGATCACAAAAATTTATAACGCGCGCGAAAACCGGGGAAGCTATCCCCTTCGGCTCCACCCGAAACACATGCCCCCGGACCCGGTGGACTGCCTACCGGATGTAGCCGGTATCTTCCACCATGGCCTCTGTGTACGGTGTGTGATAGAACAGGGGTCGACAATTTACCGAACTGTACCCTACCTGTAGCAGGGACATGTGGTAGCACGAACAAGTATGGGGGTTACTGGAACAAGACTCGATCTACGGTCGACTCAGGAGGTTTCTCCATTACTGTATGGTTAGTGCCACAATGCTTTTCACAGCTCCTTGACAGGGTCACCACCCCTCATGCTTCATCATGCCTCACTGCACATCGTTGTCACAACGAGATGTCAGTCATGTGGTTGTGCTCACCGGAACACAACTTTCCTTCGGATTCCATCCGAACTATCACCAGGCATATGTGGCATGAGAAGTGGTTACTGCCACCAATATCACAAACATAACAGAAAAAGATTTTTCACCACAAGTTGATATGCAAGAATAAGACTTCTACATGAAATAGCGTTGCTCCATTTTAGTATATCAATGGAGTTCTTATGTTTTAGCAAACAACACACGACGTATATCATAACGGGGTTCAAGATGCTTGCCTTCAACTAGAGGGGAGGAGAAATGCATTCCAAAAAGTTTGGAAGTTTTCTCCCTCTTCAAAAATCCTAAAAGAATTAATAAGAAATCAATACATAGACTTAAAATAGCCCAAAAAAGTTGTCCGGAAATTTTTCATATAAATATGAAAATAAACTAGACAATATTTGGGAAACAACAGAAAAAGAATCAAGTCATTTGGATTAATATTTAAAGAGATATTGCCAGTCAAAGTTCAGTCAACTCTGGTTTTAATAAAAACCAGAAAAAGGAAAACGCATCAGCTCAAGAAACGTTTCCAGGGAAGGGAAGGCGTACTTCGGGGAATGCGCCTTCACTTAAACTGGTGGGCGGGGACAAGAGGGGCTTACGGTGGGACCTGCGGGCCCACCTGTCATATTTGACTGGTCTACCCGCCTCCTTCCTCCTTCGCCCGAACGAGGACGGGGCTCCGGTGATGGTCACCGGTGAACGGCGGCTCCTTGAGGGCGTCCGAGTGCAGGGATGGATCCGTTAGGCTGGGGCGGTCCTCCCGGTGTTCGGGTGACCGGCGGGGACGGAGGGAATAACCGGCGACAAGCTTAGCGGCGGACGGCGGCCTCGGGTGGATTTGGGGCCTTGCGTTGCGGTGGTTCCCGAGCGAGTTTGAGGCGATGGGTGGCTTCGCAGGGTCGTGGGGTGTCGAATGGTGGCGCCAGCTGGACGTGAGGGGCGTGGGTTGCGATGGATAGGACTGGAGTGCGGCGGTGGCTGCACTCGCCGGAGATGGAGGGGAAAACTTCCCCGGGGCGATTGGTTGCTACGGGGGCGTTCCGTGAGGTAGGTAGTGGTTGTCTAAGGCTGCGGAGGAGTTCAGGGCATCCTTAAATAGGTGATCAAGGTCGGTTCGACGGTGGCGGAGGATAAGGATGACGGCGGCGGCACTATTGCAGAGCAGGGGAGGTGGGGGCTGGCTGGCAGAGCTTGTAGAGGTAGACGACGAGGTTGCGGATGAGCACAGTGGTCTAGGGTGCTCGGGGGCGCGCCAGGTGGCCCGTACGGCACCAACCACAGCAGGCGGCGGTGGCGGCTAGCTCCTGGCTTGCCGGAGAAGCGGCGAGGCGCTGTGGTGCCTGTGAGAGAGTACGGTCGGGGCTTGGCTCTACGCTGCGAACTGTAGAGGGTTAGGATAAGCTCGGGGGGAACAGGCCAGGGGCGCGGCGGCTCGGGCGCGGCACGTGCAAAACGCGCGCTCTGGCCGTGCTCCGGGCACGCACGACACTGGTTCGACGAAATGCCAGGGCGGCCAAACCTGATTGGACGCCAATACAAATCAATAGACCTAGGTTAGAGGTATCTAGGAGGTTGGTAGACATGGCTGCTAATTCAGGGGTTCAAGTCCACAATGTGAACTAAAACCTATGCCAACACTGGCCATGCACACAAGGTGCTCGACAGAATGCCAGGGGCATATGGCCATCTTTTACGATGGCCAAAATCTCCAGATCAGAGTCTCTTTAGGAGGGTGTGATGATTTCATAGCTAGTTGGGCAAAACCAGAAACTTGCTAGTGCAAGTTTTGCAAACCTTCAGTTCTGGACAGAAAGTGCAGATCATTGCTTTATGAACCAAAAATATCCTAATGGGTCCACTCTTCTGGACTTAAGGGTTTTGCAAGAAGGGCTATAAGCAGGAGGAAGCTCAAGGGCACTAGAGCAAAATAAACTAGGGTTGCAGTGCAAAATACCAAACTGGACCAGAATGAAAAAGAGGCTGGTTCACTCAAATCTTCTAAAGGACCTAAATGGGTGTTTGCATAAAGTTGCATAACATACTCCTATGAACATCCCATAATTTTGGTGGAAGCATTAAAGGATTAATTAAAGGGATTGTAGTGCAATTTTGCCCACTGGACCAGATTGGAAATCATGGTGTGGAGCTCAAAATATTAAATGAAATAAATATATTCTTGCATAAAAGTGATCTAACAACATCACATAACATCTCCAATTTTTGGTTGGAATTTTCAATAAATTTATCAAGTGGTTGCAGTTCAAAAGAGGCCCTAAAACTAAGGGAAACCATTTATATAGAAAAGAAAATTAGGGAGACAAATATATAATTAAATCTACTGATATAAGAAAAGTTTTAATGATTGAATATGAGAGTCTAACATTAGCTGGAAAGTTTTCACTTGAGGTAAAAACTCCAACATACAAGGGAAGGGATGGTCCTGAAATCTAAAGGAACATCCAGCAAAATGACAAAATTTTAATTCCCTGGCAAAATTTTAATTAATAAAACATTGTTAAATTTTTGGGGTGTTACAGGTACTATCCTGCTTTGTAGCTCTTTCTACATGTTTAACCATGGTATTGTTAAGATAATGTCTCTGTTAAAATGAATCAGTCGCATTGTTTTAGGAATGATACTTTTCTGCTTTGTCGTTCTTTATACATGTTGAAACAAGGCATTGTTAAGATAATGTCTCAGTTAATATGAATGAATCACACTGATTGAGAATTTCTACTCTCCTGCTTTGTTTCCCATTAAGATAAGGTAGATAAGTAGATGTTTCTCTTCTGGGAGTACAAGTCATCAACCGTTATTTCTCAGTAATTGTTTCCCTTATACCTTTTGTTGCTTGCGCGGATATCAAAATTAAATCTCGGTTTTATTCCGACTTTGATTTTAGTTGAACTGCACAAAAGGAGCCAATGTGTCTAAGGCAAACTGCTGCATTAGTGGGTCCAGTTGGTCTTACCACTTTGCAGAAAGAAGCAGTCACTGTCTACGCTACATTACATAAGGAATGATCGAGAAGCTTTACAGAGTATTAGTAGACGTTGGTGACATGACTAGTCTGCCGAGAGCATAGGGAACTCTACAACACGTGGAGTGCACTGGGCAAAAAGTGCCCAAACAAGTATAGGAAGCTAGGATAGGACTCCAAATCTGTCAATGTCATTATTAGCAACAATGATGGGGCATCTGGGTATGGTAATCCGTTTACCGTACTTTCAGTTTGTTAGTCCACCGACTGGTGGGTTGACACTGGGGCCAATATTCATGTGTGTTCTGATGTGTCTTTGTTTTCTAGAAGCATATAAATACGAAATCCACAGGGATGCTCAGCTTGATTTTAGTGGAACTGCACAAAATGTTCAGATGGTTCTTGTCCTCCAAAATAATACTTCATCGTGCACAATACATCGAATGGTTCTCTAATCATTCGTTGTCACCTTGAGCCACTGGACTATCAGATAGCAAACTGATGACAAACCCTGCCAGTTCCACAATCATATGCATTACATATTTTGAATGGGAAAAGCTTGTCAAAGTTGGCATTAGTTTAATATATTGGAATTGGAAAACCTTGTCAATTTTTGCTCACTGATGTTAGCCAGAAGACATGCATTTGATATTTTTGAGTGGGACACCCTTGCTGTGAGCAACGTCGATCGTTTTTTCCTATTCCTGTCTTGAGTTCAGAAGTAAATATTTACTCTGCTGAGATGCATAGTCACATGAATGTTGATTTATCTAAGATATTTTAAGAGTTTATTCTAAATATTGTCTATGTAATGCCAGGCCTTGTGTTTGATTGCAAAGTTGAGCTTGGAATGTTGTGGCATGCGGCATCACGAGCTGTTCATCGTGCCTTCTGAGAATAATGCTTCGTACTGTTTGGCATGTCGATCTAATGCCAGTGATTTGCTTGTTAGGAAGATCATCCTCTTCTGTTGTTTCCGTGCTTAAGAAGTTCATCGTCTTATGTTTCATTGATAGCCTATACGACAAGTCGGGTAGGTTAGACGTGAAACCATATGATCTTCCGATCAACTCATCATCTTAGGCCGTGATTGGATTGTTGTTTTCCTACCAAAACCACTTGTAAAACTGATGCTTGTAAATAAATGCAGATGGTCTCGGGCGAAGCGCTTGGTTGGTCGATTTCGACTAGTAAAATATACACCGTTCTCTCAAATTACACGCGTAACCCCCCGGTTTTACTTATAGACCTCGGGCCCTCGGTTTCATTATGCCTGTATTTTATGCGTTGTTTCTGATGACGAGTAAATTACACTTGTATCTTAATACAGGTGTGAAATAAACCAGAGCTCTCAAGCGCGGCCTTACCGTTTCATGCCGTCTCAGTCTCTCGAAGGTGCTCATAGGTGTCCGATGATCTTGGCTTCCTGAATGAGCAGCGGGCGCTGTATCAGACCATCTGTAGGGCCCGCGAGGCCCTCTCCGTCGTCCTTCGAGTTGTTGCGCTCGACGTGGCGTCGAGCATTGTTAACATGGTCAATGAACATGAGGATTCAGGAGATGACTTTATTTTGACTGGTTGACAGTAGGGGCCCACTAGGGCCATAGTCGTACGTACGCAAGTGCCTCCTTATTATGTACAACTATATTTTTTTGCTTCCTCCTGGTTTCCTGACATCACGGTCCCACGCCATTGTCAACCTATGTAATCAATATAAACGAGAGAACTGCACATGGTGCGGCCGATAGCTGGGACCAAGCAGCTCGAGCAGTATTTGTGTTTCTGAGGCGTGAGCACTGCAGAGTTTCTCTTGGCGATATTTTTGTTGTTGTTCAGAGGAGAGCAGGGTATTAACTGGGCGGGCTGTGGCCCGTCTAGACCAGGACAGATATCCAGCCCAGATATTAATTTTTTTCAAGATGAAAATGGCTAGCCCAGCTATACGTTTTTTTGAGGAATACCCAGGCAAGGTCAACTTGTTATTCTCCGCCCCGCTGGGCTGCAAATCTTTCCTAGGAGGGATGCATTAAGCTTAACAGGAAAATGGGTTTTAAAAATTAATAAATGGGATGTAATTATGAAAACTGGGCAGTAACTATAAAAAAATGCACCAAGCACGAAATTAGTTTATAAAATATTATTCATGGGTTTTGAAAATCTTAATTTTTAATTGTTGCGCGGGCAATGTTTCGTTAGATTTTTACGTAATACAAATTTATATTTAACCTGACTAGAAATTTCGAGATAAAAACATTTCAGATCCCATCAAAATGTGGGAAATTTTATTGAATTCTGTCTTGAACGGTTGGTTTAAATTATTAATCGTTGTACTACCTAGAAAATGGGATGTACTTTTAACAAACTATAAAATGAGCCCAGTTTATTTTTTCCGAAGAATACTCAATCCAGGCCTATTTATTTTTCTACACCCTGATGGGCTGTAACTCTTTCAAGACGCCTACAAATCTTGAAAGTAATATGAAATTGGTTGTAAATATAAAAACAGATGACAAATTGGCAATTACTTTATAATTTCTGAATTTTTTTCACATTTTCAGATTCCTATTTCACTGGGCGTTAACCTAATATAAATATATCTTCAAAGTACTTTAAATCTGGCTCGACATTTCGGTATTAAAAATAGTTTGGAACCCACAGAAATATGCGAAATTGGCCCTGGCCAACCTAAAAAAACGGACTGGAATAAATTGCATAAGAAGTCGCAATGAGCTATATATAAATTATAAAAAAAAGAGGGAATGGTCTAACTTATGGGCCAATTAAGTTGACGCGTATGCAAGATTTTTTTTAGTTATTATATATGTCAACAAATGATTCTACCAGACGTAACCGTTGGATGTCAATCCAATGGCCATCGTGTTTCTTCAATCTCTGATCTTCTTGCTCCAGCCGCCAAATCCAGCGCCGGTTGGACCGCCTGCTCCCGCCTTCCATGCAGGCCTCCCCGCCCCCAACTACTCCCACCGCTGGCCAGGGCACCCCTCTACTCACCCAGACCCCATGTTATTCTGCAGCGACGGCATCCTCACACCGCAGCCGAACCAGTGAACCCTCGTACTCCTCTCCGCATGGGCATCCACTGCCGCGTCTTCCCCGGCTCCGCGTCGTCCCCTTGCTAGGCCTCGCCGTCGTCCACCGCCCTGGTGCTCTTGGCGCGGCCTGGTCAACATGGTCAAGGAACGACATCCATCGGAAGAGTACTGTCGTGGAGAGGCTGACAGCTGGGTCCACGGCAGCCACAAGGAAGTGCCTCCTTATTACGCGGAAAATAATTATTCCTCCACCTAACAGCAGGGACCCATCGGACGGGCCATAGTATTTGGCGAAAAAAATGTTTCCCCCCTGACGGCTGGGACCCACCGGACGGGCCACCGTATTTCGCGAAAATTCGTTCCCCCTGCTGTCAGCTCTGACCCACCGGAAGTGCCTCCTTGTTACGCACAAAAAAAATAAATACTCCCCCTGCCAGCTTGGACCCAGTATAGTGGGAGGCTGACCTGTGGGCCTAATAATTTGAAGGGGATGGAGGGCTTTGTCAACTTAGTCAATATGCACGATTCTAGGTTCATTGATCGTACGATGTCCATCCAACGACCGTAGTGCTTCTTCAACCTCTGGTATTCTTGCTCCAGCCGCCCAAACCAGCACCGGTCGTGCCTTGTGCTCCTGCCTCCCGTGGCCGACTGCGACGCCGCAGAGGCCTCCCCGCCCCCTATTACTCCCACCGCTGGCTAGGCCATCCCACTACTCACCCACACCCCCTGTTATTCTGCGGCGACGGCAGCCGCACATCGCAGCCGAACCAGTGAACCCTCGTTCTCCTCTCCGCATGGGCATCCACTGTCGCGTCTTCCCCTGCTTCGCGTCATCCCCTTCCTAAGCCTCACCGTCGTCCACCGCCCTGGTGCTTTCGGCACGGCCTGGTCAATGTGGTCAAGGAACGACTTCCATCGGAAGAGTACTATCGTGGAAAGGCTGACAGCTGGGTCCACGACAGCCGCAAGGAAGTGCCTCCTTATTACGCGGAAAATAATTATTCCTCCACCTGACAGTAGGGACCCACCGGATGGGCCACCGTACTTTGCGAAAAAAACGTTTCCCCCTGACAGCTGGGACCCACAGGACAGGCCTACCTATTTCGCGAAAAAAAACGTTTCCCCCCTAACAGCTGGGACCCACCGGACGGGCCACCGTATTTCACGAAAAAACGTCCGCCCTGCTGTCAGCTCGGACCCACCAGAAGTACCTCCTTATTGCGCACAAAAAAATGAATACTCCCCCTGCTAGCCAGGACCCACTATAGTCAATATGCACGATTCTAGCTCCATTGATCGTACGATGTCCATCCAACGGCCTTAGTGCTTCTTTAACCTCTGGTCTTCTTGCTCCAGCCGCCCAAACTAGCATCGGTCATACCACGTGCTCCTGCCTCCCATGGCCGGTTGCGATGCCGTGGAGGCCTCACCACCCCCTACTACTCCCACTGCTGGCCAGGCCATCCCTCTACTCACCCACACCCCATGTTATTTTGCGGCGACGACAGCCTCACACCGCAGCCGAACGAGTGAACCCTCGTACTCCCCTCCGTGCGGGCTTCCACTGCTGCGTCTTCCCCAGATCCGCGTCGTCCCCTTCCTGGGCCTCGTCGTCGTCCACTGCCCTAGTGCTCTCGGCGCGGCGTGGTCAACGTGGTCAAGGAACGACTTCCATCGGAAGAGTACTGTACGTGGAGAGGATGACAGCTGGGTCCATGGCCGCAGCAAGGAAGTGCCTCCTTATTACGCACAAAATAATTATTCCTCCACCTGACAGCGGGGACCTACCGAACGGGCCACTATATTTCACGAAAAAAATGTTCCCCCTGACTGCTGGGACCCACCAGCTATATCTTCGCAAGCAAGGAAGTGCGTCCGGGCAAAAAAAAAATGATTCGCCCCCTGACTGCTGGGACCCACCAGCTACATCTTCGCCGACAAGGAAGTGCCTGACAGTCGGGGCCCACCTGGTCGAACCGTACGTAGCGTTGTCATTCTGGTCGCGAACTTGTACATACATACTGGTCGATGTAGAGGCGTGTACGTGTCGTAGTAGAGGCGCGCACGTAGCATGTACACGTACGTATAGCGGTAAGTGTGCAAGAAAGAAAATACGGCCACGTACGTACATATAGGAAGGGTCTCGAACACCTACTCGTGCATATGTATAGCCAGGGCTCGTGTACATGGATGGGTCGGAACGGAGAAACATCGTCGTCGTCGTGTTCATGGGGATCCAACCGGCTGGGTCGGAACGGAATGCGTCCTCGTGCTCATCGGGAGGGCTTGGATGGAACAGCCGATGGAAACGAGGCGTGGCGTACTGCAGAACGGAGGAAACGACCTTGTGTTCGACCGGCAATGTTCGAAATGAGATCTTTTTCATCGGGAGGGGTCTGGCATACCTCAAAACAAAGGAAAGGAACCTCCTACGGTGGAAATGGGGTCCTGTTGATCGGGAGGGGTGTGGCGTACCGCAAAACAAAGGAAACGGACTTGTGTGGGAGCGCTACGGTCAAAACGGGGGTCCTGTTGATCGGGAGGGGTGTGGAGTACCGCAAAACGGAGGAAACGGACTTGTGTTGGAGCGCTACATTCGAAACGGGGGTCCTGTTCATCGGGAGGGGTGTGGCGTACCGCAAAACGGGACTCCACGGGTACTGTTCATCACCACCGTCGACCCCCTTCAGCCTCCACGGGCTACTGTTCATCCACCGTCGACCTCCTCCAGCCTCCACCTGCGACTGTTCAGCCTCTACCGCGCGCTACTCCGCCGGCTACTGTTTAACCAACCCTCTCCACGGGCTCCTGTTCAACCACCCCTGTACGGGCTCCTGTTCATCCAACCCTCCACCGTCTATTGTTCATGCAGCCCTCCATGGGGTGGTCCTGTTCATGCAGCCCTCCATGGGGTCCTATTCATGTAGCCCCAACCGACTCGATCGAACGGGGTCATGTTAATGCAGAGGCAACACCACGGGGTCCTGTTCAGCCACCCCCACCGGGAACTATTCATCCCAACCCCCCCAGCAACGCTCACTGTTCATGCAGAGGCAGCATCGATCGGCTTCAGTTAGCAGCAGTAGCGAAGGAATCGCTCGATCGGGTTCAGTTAACAGCCATCGATCGATCGCTCGGGTTCAGTAACGCGTAGCCTGCAGTGCAATCGCTCGGGTTCAGTTAGAGCCCAACGCCTCGCTCGGGGTCAGTTAGAGCCCAATGCTTCGCACCCACGCGCGTGTGTGTATGAGAGAAATGCTCATCGCTCGGCCCCGACCACCCACCGAAACCGGGAACACCCCGATATTTTCCTCTCCCTCGCTTCTACCACGGTTTTTTCCGTCATGGACGGCCCAAAGAATGTCATGCAGCTGCGTCTCCGGCCCTCCCAGGATGAAAAGACCATTTTCTGTCATGATTTTTTTTCATAGAAGTAGGACTCCACCACATCTATGATGACATCGTGTTTTGTCACAATTATTGTCATAGAAGTGTCATAAGTATGACGGAAAAAAGTTTCAATCGGACCAAAATGTCACGGATGTGTCTTTTTTTTTGTGGTGGTGGGTGGAGGGGTATATATAGCCTCCACACAAAATCTAACCGTTACACACAATTTACCAAACTGGGTGGGACCGATTCAGAGAACTCGGTCAGACCAATTTAGTTCATAATGTGACCGTTAGGTATATTCGGTGGGACCGATATGATGAACTCGGTGAGCCGATTTCATTAGGGTTAGGGCATAACATAATATCGGTGGGACCGATTACACAAATTCGATGAGACCAATTTTGGTAATAAGCACATAGATAGTTGGTCAGGCAAACTCGGTGGGACTGATTCGCTCCTTTCGGTGAGACCAACACGTTACAAAGAGGCAACATAGAGTTTGCATTACAGAATCGGTGGGACCGAAATTATTGGGGTTTCTGGCAGTGGCTATGTCAAATGAACTCGGTGGCGCCGAATAGATATTTTCGGCGGGGACGAGTTTGGCATTTCGTTTGGGACAAATGTGGATGTGGGAAAGTGGTTGAGGTTTTTTGGAGCATATCACTAAGCATCTTGAGCAAGCAAGCCATTAAGCAACACCTCATCCCCTTTTAATAGTATTGGCTTTCCTATGGACTCAAAGTGATCTTGGATCACTAAAATGGAAAAAGTAGAATCTTGAGCTTGAGCCAATCCTTTGTCCTTAGCATTTTGAGGGGTCCACAATCCTAATCCATGCGATGTCAATCATTGAACTTTCCTGAAATATTATCTTGATATAGCATTAGTTCAATGAGCTATATGTTATTAGTAATTACCAAAACCACCCTGGGATAGTTGCACTTTCAATCTCCCCCTTTTTATTAATTGACGACAACATATAGATCAAAGCTTTGACAAATGATAATAAGATTTAAATACATCGTCGCTTTGAGAAGTATTGATAAACAAGAGATCCCCCTAAATTTGTGCATTATTTAAAATTTTCTTTTGAATGACAATGCACAATAGATTAGGATCACGGGTTACTCTCCCATGTCACATACATCTTGGTGGAGAGCTCAAAATGATATACACTAAAACATGCACTCATCACCATGCAAAGTGGATGATCATATGAAAATATAGAGATAATATCATCCAAGCAAACAGTAATGTAGCATATGATCAAACACATGATCACACAAGTAGCTCACACACGGACATAGAGTATTAAGCAAACGCACAATAAAGTTCAACCAAAAGCAAAGGAGACGACCAAAGAGGCAAAAGACTCTCTCGAAGCCTATGATATATACATATTTCTCCCCCTTTGGCAACAAGTTACCAAAAAGTTCTAAAATGCATAGTGCTATGCGTCTCTCAGGTTTGGTCTTCGGGAGGCAGTGTAGAGAGAACTCCAAGGACGAAGGCTTCCGACAGAGTAGCTGGAGCTGGTGGAGTGGCTGCTGGAGGTGGCACTGAAGTTATGGCTGCTGGTGCAGATGTAGTAGCTCTAGTATCTGGAACTAGCACTGTAGCAGATCTCTGACCTCGAAGCACTCGCTGAAATGCATCTGTGGTAGCTTGTCCTCCTCTCTCCTATGCTTCCTCCTGAAGCTTCTCAACTACAGACTGGATCTCTGTCACCTTTAGATCAAGATCATAGAACTTAGTTTCAATGATCCTCTCCAAGCTCTCCTGATTCTGAGTCAGGGTGGCCAAGCCCTTCTCAATCCTCGGGATTGCTTGAATCAGATATGCCATTTGATCTTGCTTGGACTTGAGAGTCATTTGAGATGCTTCTTTTGCACTTGGCATCTTGGCAGCTTTCTCTGCTTTGACCTTCTCTCTCCTTTCATGAGCTTGCACTGAAGATGGTTCATTCTCATCCATGACAACTGCGTTGTCCTCAATGTCAGGCACCAAGGGTAGATATTCCTTGTCCAACAAGTATGTGCATGTGCCCATATTAGAGTTTATAAGCATCTGGATGTGTGGAGCATACCCGCATGATCTCTTCTGATCTGCAGCAGTCCTCGTGATTGTCTCTACAATCAGGCTCATAACTTTGAATTTTTGTGGCACATCAAATATATGCAGCATGTTGATAGAATGTCCTTTGATCATCTTTGCATATCCAGCTTTAGGCAGCAGTGTATGCCTCAAGATTGTGTTGATGGTGGCTAGACCAGCCTGCAAATGATGTACAGATCCAAACTTATGTGTTTCCAGATCATCATCAGGGATCACCTTGTACAAATTTGCCATGGAATTGTGGTCTTGCTTCTTCTTGGCCTAGACATCCAGATCATCCTCATGGTCTTCAGGGGCATTGATTAGCTTGGCCCACTCAGCAACAGCTGACTGGTACCTTGTACCTTCAAACATCCATACAATCCTACCATCAGGATAGAAGTGAGTTGTGGAGTAGAATTGCATGATGAGTTCATCATTCCACTTAGTCAACTTTTGAGCCACAAACTTGTCAAATCCACATGCTTTGAAGCTCTCATGCACACTGGGGAAATAATATCCATTATCATGGATGAAGTCCCAGTCCACTCTTCTCATATCACAAACAATGGGCTTCTTATCAAGCAGGACTGTGTCATAGAAGTCTTGTTGTTCTTTTGTGTGAAACCTGTAGTCCACAACAGTCCTTCTCCTTATGGCATATGGATCAGACTTTCTCCATAACCTGAGACATGCATCTTTTCTCAGCTTCATGTCCTCAGCAACTAAATGAGCATCATTGTGATCAGGGATCTTGGGCTTCAATTTTCTGAGCACTTGAGCCTCAGCTTCCTCAGCAACTTTAGGCACTGGGGCCTTGTTATTTTCTGAAGCTGGGATATTCCTTGTGCTCCTCTTGGGTGCAGACTTGGTGCCTTGAGCAGCTTTGGGAGCAATCTTGGGCTTAGAAGGGGCATCCCCAGACATGATAGCATCTCCCATAAGCTTTTGAGCTTTGGATGCTGGTGGAGCAACCTCTTCCTCTTCAGCTTCAGCTTCATCATCAGCCCTCATGGATGGCTTGCCAATCACTCTGGCTGTTGTCTTCCTAGGTCTCTTCTTTGTACCTCCAGGCTCATCTTCCCTAGATTCTAGTGTGAACACCATAGTCTCTTGAATGGAGGCTCTGGTCTTAGACATGGGAATCCTCTTTGTAGGGATCTTCCTTTTCTGCCCTGGCTTAGTTGCCTCAGTTGTGCCATACTTCTTCCTGAGCACTTTCTTCTTGGAAGTGGCCTCATCTGCCACAAAGTCCTCATCCTCAGTATCTGAAATTTTCTTCTTTCTTGACTTGGTATCAGACTTTCGAAGATCACTAGGTGTGCTCCTGCTACCCTCATCAAAGCTGCTAGAGGGTCTAGTGCCCTCACTCAGGTGTACCTTCTCCTCAGACACATTCTGGCTGTCACTTTGATCTGACATCTTGGCACTAAAATCAGACCCTGTGAATAGATATAGATGAGTTAGAATGGATGAGCATCACAAAGCACATATTTTTTTTGCAAAACATATGACAAGAAAAACTTAGTTTTAGTTCTCTACAGAAAGCATTTCGGAGTTACCGATTTGTTAAACTCGGTGACACCGAAGCAACTCTGGAGCCTGAACTAGTAAACTCGGTCACACCGAGTCAAAGTTCTGTGACACCGATATTGCTAGGGTTTCACTGAGAGTTGAACTCGGTCACACCGATTTGCAACTTTCGTTTAGACCGAAAATCACTTGTGCAATGGCCTAAGCTGAATCGGTGGGACCAATTTCCCCAACTCGGTCGGTCCGAGATGAGTTCGGCGGAGGCCTAACCCTAAATTTTTCGAATCAAAACTACTTTCTACGGAATTTTTGCTGGAGATCTCATACGTGGAAGAGAACATGGCAAAACAGTGTGCTACGAATCGGAGTAATGGAATAGCACAAAGAATCAAGTCCATACCCTAACTCGGCGGTGGACTTGCTATGGCGGCAACAGTGGCGAATATTTCCATTGACGGCGGCGGAGTCCAGTGACGAGAGGTCGCTGGCGCTGAGAAGACGATTCGGAGACCCGAAGAGGCAGAGCAGGTCATGCGCGGGCTGAGGGGTTTGAAAAGTTTTCCAAAATTTGGCCCGTGAGTATATATAACCTGATACTGTCAGTGTGACCGAGTGGAACTACTCGGTGGCACCAAGATGCAAAACTGCTAGCAGTTGCTACAACTCGGTGGGACCGAAAAGTTCAAATCGGTTGCACCGAGATTAAAAACCTAGATCAACTTAGTGAACTCGGTGTGACCAAAGTGGATGACTCGGTCATACCGAAATGCACAAAGAAGACGATCCGAAGACCCGAGGCGGCAGAGCAGGTCACGCGTGGGCGAGAGGTATTGGCATTTTTTCCAAAATTTGACCCGATGGTATATATAACCTGACCCTGTCAGTGTGACCGAGTGGAACAACTCAGTGGCACCGAGATGCAAAACTGCTAGTAGTTACTGCAACTCAGTGTGACTAAAAAGTTCTAATCGGTGGCACCAAGATTGAAAACCTAGATCAACTTAGTGAACTCGGTATGACCGAAAATGATGAATCGGTCAGACTGAAATGCACAGAGAGGTTTTGGAAGTTTAAGCCTATGACCAATTGGGGACTCCGAGTGCTCCTCACACAGAGTGGATTGAATCCGACTTGATCAAGTTTTGTGATGTAGTATGAATAAGGTTTGAGACGACAAAAGCATAGATAGCTAGAGGAGGTTCTTAGGCATTCTTGTCCATCCATTTGGCAAATGAAAAAGAGCCAAGAAATCAAGGCAACAAATGGATGTCCTCAAATGAGAAAGAAATGCTTTCAACATGCTCACATAATAAGATAGCAAATGAAACATGTGGCAAAGCATGCACAACCATTCTAGCATCTATCAAGCAGTTGGCGATGACTAGGTCATCTATATATGAGTATATTGACTTAGGAGTCAAATGAGAACATTTGATCATAGATCATACTCATTGTTTAAGCACAAGTGGGATTACCACTTTTACATAAAGCATTGTTGTGTTCACATTTAGAGTTGCTTTAGCTCAATTGTTAGAGTAAATCTCCCCCTAGATGTGATATCCCCCCTAAGAGGGATGAATTAACCTTGGGTTTTTTCGATGATGACTTCATGTAGGTGTTGAAGATGTAGATGCTCAATGTTGATGTAGATCATTTGGAGCAATCCATTGGAGTGTGTTGCACTTTCAATGCCTACACGGGTTAGTCCCACAAGGAACAAACAAGGATATCCATGGACATAGAGTGAATTGCACACATGATGATGTCCATGAAAGCATTAGGTTACCTTGTCACTTGTCTTGCCAATAAGAGGGTTTGTGACTCCTTGAACTAGTGCAAGATGTGAAAGTTGTTTGCACTTGTCCTTTGCCAAAATGATATGAGTGAAGTGTGTTGGCGGAGTCACCCTCAAGAACTTTCTAGTTCTTCTTCTCCGGGGTCCACACCATCTTGATGGGAATCTTTGGAGTTGTAGTCGTACTTGATGAAATAGAACTTGATGTAGTCTTGGGACCCACTTGACCAAGGCCTTAGGAGCTTCTTCAAATGCATAAATCTCTTCTTGAAGCTTATCCTTGACCTTTAGCTTGTGGTCTTGTGGTGGAACATCATCTTGTGCTTGTGTCCCTTGAAAAGAAGTAGGATCATACTTCTCTTGTGGAGGAACAAACTTCGTCTTGGGGTATTGATCTTCCTCCCACTCAACTCCATTGGTGTTGAACTTTCGTTTAAAACCAACACCTTGTTTCTTCCGGTGTATTCCTTGCTTGCGTACAATCTCTTCAAATTTCTTACTCCCGGCAAGACTCTTGTAAACACCTTTCTCTATAATTCCCTTCAATAAGCTATTTTCTTGCTCAGGTGTAACTTGGCTAAGAGAGTCATTAGTGGAATCAAGTGAACTACTAGAAGTAACATCATTGGATTTAGCATGATTATTGTTACTACTAGAGGAAGAATCTTTCTTGTTCTTGTTGCTAGATTTTACTTATGGCATGCAGGTAGACAAGAGTAAACGGTTGGCAATGTAAGAAGAACTTTTCTTGCGAAGATCATCATTGATTTCCTTTAATAACTCATGCTCTTGCTCAAGGTTGAGCTTTTCAAAGCGTAACTTATCATGAGTCTTTAAAAGTTCTCGATGATCTTCCAAGGTAGTTTCATAGCTAACTTAAGAGTGTTTAGTTCTTTAGTTAGACGCTCAATCTTTTCCTTATCATTGTCATTCGTTTTATCTTGATTAGCATGATTAATAGCAATTTCATCATAGTTTTCATCAAAAGTTTCATCACTATTGTTACCAACAAGTAAATCATCATCTCCTAGCAAGTCATCTTCATCACTATTGAAACCAAGATACTCGGGATGTGATACCTTAGGGCCTTAGCCATGAAGCATCTTCCAATTCCTTCATTTGGGGAGTCAAATATGTCGTAGGAGTTGGTTGACACAAGAGCAATTTCGGCAACACCTTCATCTTGAGTACCTTCGGAGTCGGAGTAGTAGCTTCTCTCGGGGTGGTTATCGGAGTCAGAACCGGATGGCCATTCACCAACATGAGATTGATGTCTTGGTCTTGTATAGCTCCTTGATGATTTGTCCTTCCTTTCCGAATCTTTGCTTCTCCGAGAAGGTCTTCATTCATAACGATCATCTCTACTCCTTCTCTCTCTTGGTGGTGAGTCTTCTCTTCTACTTCTCCTTTTAGGTGAGTCTTCTCTTCTCTTGTGGGGAGCCGTACACTCATTCGAGTAGTGTCTGGGTCTTACACAATTGTAGCGATTCCGGTCACGACTTGAAGATCTCTTGTCATTATAGGACCTTGAATTGGAACTTCTCTCTTTGCTTCTACTCTTGTAGAACTTGTTGAAGTTCTTCACCATTAAGCTCAATTCTTCATTGAAGTCTTGTTTCTCACTTGATGATCTAGGAGCATCACATGAGGCTATGTAAGCACCACTAGAATTATTGTGAAGCTCTTCTTTATCTTTGTAACATCCCAAATTTTCAATTTGGAATGTTATACATAGATCATAATTGCATTTCATATTTTTGCATTTTGTTCGTGGAGTTCCTCGAAAATTCTAAGCAACTCAAGGACCTATGGAGAGAGTTGGGAATTTTACCGTTTCCGTATTTGAGTTCGCTCGAATACCGGTACGAGGACAGTGTGATTCTAATTATTTTTCTCTCCTAAAAATATTTCTAGAAACAAAATATGAGCGGAGATAATATGACTTCTTCAAAATAACAGAAATATTGGAGGAAAAATGTTAAAATCACTTTAGGTATTTTTCTCGATTTATTTGCGGATTTATTTGCATAGGAAAAATACGCATTTTTCAAAATTGCATTTAGGTCCGGGAAAAATGTTCACTTTGTCCTAAATATTATTAGAGGACGGTGCAAATTTATTTCGGGAATTTTGGAGTCCGTTTAGTATTTCTTTCGTTAGTTTTTCTGCGCCGGGACTCTTTTAGAAAAAAAATCAGAAACCGACTTAGACTCGTGAAGGACCAGGACTCTGGGCTTTATATAGCGCCAGAGCCGGCCCGTTTCGCTCAGCCCGCCAGCGCTGTAACCCTAGCGCCCGAGCCACCGCGTCGCCGCCTCGCCAGCCCGCCGCCACGCCGCCGCCTCGCCAGCCCGCCGCCGCACCGCCCCGCCGCCTCGCCCCGCCGGAATCCCGCCGGAGATCCCGCCGGAGTTGTTAGAGAAGAGGTAGTTTTTTTTTCGTTTAACCGATTGGTTTAGAAAATAAACCCGTAGATTCGTTTTTTTATTATTAGATTAGATCGGTTCGGTTTTTTTCGGTTGAGCTATTTAGTGGACGTTCGTCCGTAAGTTCGTTTTAACGAACGGTTTTCGTTAGTTAACCGCAGATAGCGAACGTTCGTTCGTTAGCCTGTTCGTCGTTTTTCTTTTTTCGGGGTATTTATCCGCGATTATTCCGATCGCGATTTCTGCCCTGATCTTGTTTCTCGTTTTTCTTTTCGCTCGAGAGTCGGAATCAGGAGATTCAAAATCCCAGATCTTTGTCTCGAAGCCCTCTTTACGTTTAATCAACTGGAACAAAGTTTTGGCTACTGTAAAA
Organism: Secale cereale; assembly: GCA_902687465.1. Classification (NCBI taxonomy): domain Eukaryota; kingdom Viridiplantae; phylum Streptophyta; class Magnoliopsida; order Poales; family Poaceae; genus Secale; species Secale cereale. The sequence continues at coordinate 218,230,741 of LR738709.1, forward strand.
TTTGACTTTAGGCCAACTAGTAATTCGGAGCTCGTTTCTTTTGCAGTTTGAGTTTCGTTGCTTCTTTCGAGTTGATTCTTTTTGCAAACCGGAGTTCTTAAGTTGAACTTTCTGGTTAGATCTCTTATTTGAGTTTTACCCGTGCATTAGCTAAGTACTTATTGTATGCTTGTTTGTTTGATTGCGATAGAGTACCCAGATTGTGCCGCTTGCTACTTTGAGTCTCTAGGTTTTGCGGATCATCAGCAAGGCAAGTAACACTTTGATCATACTTTCCAATTACCCAGTTTTCATTGCATTAGTCAAACCCTCACACATTGCATGAGTAGGATCAATTAACTTGTGGGATTGGGAAGTAGATTGAGGTAGTACCTATTACCTGCATTACATTCAAACCTTTGGGAGTTACTTCTACGTTTGCTGCTAGGACATGCTATGCTCATAGACGTGGATTGGGTGAGTGAAATCCATGACAGATGTGAGATTGTTTAATTAATGGTTCAACTTAAGGTGGCAACATTAATACACATCTGGGTGGATTGAGGCATCTGGGTATTCCAGGATTGCTTGTTTTTCTTTTGGACCGCAACCCAGGCTCAAAGGAATCATGAGATTATTCATACTAGAAACTTTCGTGTGCAGCCACAATGCTATTATGGGCTCTAGCATAGTATGAGTAAGTCGTCCGAACTCTTACAGTGGTGGACTAGAAGATGTAGGGGATGTAGGTTGGTATGGTCCGCCCAATCGTAAGGTGCTAGCGCTTCTAAAAGACTATATCTCGGTCATCCGTTTCTCAAACACCATGCAGTGCGAGAAACCAAACGGAGGCGATCGAGTCTTGTGGGAAAAGTGCACAAACCTTTGCAGAGTGTACAAACTGATCATGATTAGCCGTGTCCCCGGTTATGGACATCTTGAGTATCTAGTACTTGGATTTTCATGTGCATCTCAACATGTTACTTTAATTTAATTTTGTTGGGTTTAATGATGAACTTTAATTGGGGTTGAGAGGATGTCTATCTTCTCAACGATGTTTCAACTACCATGATAGCTAATTAAAAATGCATTCCTTTGAAGTAGGGAAAAATTGGCTTTACGCAAAAACTTAACCATAGAGCTTTCCACCAGCCATATATGCATATAGTATAGTTTTACTTTCATTGCATTCTCTTGTGTTACCTTGCCAGCATATTCCATGTGCTGACCTGTTTTCGGGCTGCAACTTTTCATGTTGCAGACTTTTCAGACGACGAGTAAGATGCCCTTTTAGGTCGTGGTTCTGTACTCACTGATGCTGCTGGAGTTGATGGACTCACTTATCTTCCAAGACTTCTGCTGTTATTGTTTTAGATGTCCTTCAACCATATTATTTGTACTAAATTCATCGTTGGACTATCGATGTAATAAGTGTGTGATTGCTACTCTATTATAAATCCTTCAAGTACTGTGTGTGTCACATCCCTAGCTAGCACTTGCATTAGGACCTGACTAGAGTGTGCATCATGTCTACTTTCAAAGAAAATTGAAATGGGATTAACAGAAACCCCAGCACCCCTCCCCTAACAACTAGGGTTTGATAAAATATTTTCCAATGTACCCAAAATGCCCTTCAAAATGTTCTTCATTTCTACCTTGGTCCTAAACCTCTGCCAAAAATGGTGCACATTTTTCTAGGACAATCTAGGGCTTTGGATTAAATCATATGGTATTTGAATTTGGGCATTTAAATGCTACAAAATATTTTAAATGCTCAAATAATCATAAACTATAATGTTTCCTACTGTTCATATTATATACAGCAGGTATGACAAGTGTTATGAGTTACAAAAATGCTTTGGCATTTTATTTAATTAAACAAAGTTGCAAAAGAAATGAAACAGAATAGAAAATAGAAAAAAAGGGAGAGAGAGAAGCTTACCTGGCGCCCACCCAGCCCACCTGCCGGCCCAGCCCAGCTGCCGCTCCAGCGAGCTGCTTGGCTCTGCCAGGCAGGCAGGCAGGTGCTCGACGGCGACCGCGCCGCGCGCCACGCAGCTGCCCACCGCCTTGCTTCACCCCCTCGCCGTCCTGGAGGGATGGTTCGACCCTCCACGTCCTCCTCGACCCCGCAGACACCTCCACCTCCCCCCAGTTCTTCTCCTCCGCTCTCCCCGTGCCATGGCCGACGCCGCCGTGATCGCACCATCGTAGAAGCCGCGTCCACCGTTGTCCCTGAGCTCCGCCTTGGTGTCAATCGTTTCCGCCGTCCTCGACTACTTCGAACAGGCCGAGCCCCGAGCGCTCGCCCGCCCTGGAGACGCCCCCGACCTCTTCTTCCCCAACTCCGGCCGCGGAGATCCCCCTTGCCGTCCTGCTCAGCTCCGACCACCCCCGAGCTCGCTCCGGTGCTTGCCGCAAACCCTGTGAGCCTAGCTACCTCCTCCCCCTCTCCGTTGGCTTCCTTTTGCCCTGTAACACACTGCACGAAGCTCGTCCGCACGCACCGCCGCCGTGCTCGCCGCCGGTGATGCTCCGGTGACCATTTGGTCACTGGCACCCGTCCAACGTACTCACCACAGCACGTAGATGCGAATGGTGCTACGCACGCAACGCCTAGGCCCATGCAGCCGTTTCTCCACACACGCCCGACGCCGGTCGCCGCCGTGGAGCTCGTTGCCGTCGTCTCCGGCCACCCCAGGTCCGGCGACCACCTCCATCCGAAGCGCGACAGCAAGGGCTATCCAACGCACCCAGCCGCAGCTCGAACTGTGCACCGTAGGCGTTTTCCGAAGCACGCCGCCGCGTTTGGCCTCGCCGGCGGCTAAACGCCGGCGAGTTGGACCTGTTTTGACCACGGGTTTGACCCCCTGGGTCAATGACATGTGGGCCCTGCCCGCAAGTCAAACCTAGTTTAGGTGTTAATTTAATTCTAATTAGTTAATTAGTTTAGTCACTGACACGTGGGCCCTGGCCCCACTGACAGCTAATTAGTTTTAGTTTAACTCTAATTAACTCAGTTAATTAGCTGTGACACTGACATGAGGGACCCACTGGTCAGGTTTGACCTGGACTGGCCCTGTTGACTGTCTGACATCAGCATGATGTCATGCTGACGCAGTAAAGGTTTTTCTGGGATTTTTAGATTTAAAATAATTCAGGAAATTTCAGAAAATACCCAAAACTTCTAAAAATCATATAAAATCAACCATAGCTCAGATGGAAAAGATTTATATATGAAAAATGATCAGAAAAATCCAATCTTTCTAATGGCACTGGTTTCATGCATGTTTGAACAAGTTAACTTGCTGTTTATATCAAAAACATGATAATGCACTTATTTAAATAATAGTTTGAACTTCAATTTGAATCCTTGATTCAAATAGGTTCAAACCCTTCTGGTTTTAGTTACATTAGCCAACACACATGCATCTTGCCATGTCATGAGCATGCATCATATTGTTGCATTTGTTTGTTAATGATTGTATCGTGGTATTCCCTGTGTTAGGTCCTGCTCCCGAGGATACTGCTGCGTATCCAGTTGAAGAGCAGTACCCGACAACTACCTTGTCAGGCAAGCAATCATTGATCATTCCGATACAAACCCAATCTTCTCGCTCCTGCTCTCTTTTACTGCATTAAGGCAACAGCGCGTGAACTGCTACTTGCTGCGGTAGTTGACCCTATCCCTTGCATGACCTGTCATTGCCACAGTAAATAGTTGAAACCCACTAGCATGTGTAGGAGTTGTTTGAGCCATGTGATGTGTGATCTACCATGCTATTTACTTATGTTGCCTGCTATGCTTAGAGTTGTGTCTGGTCTGGTTCATCTGGGTGATGGATCAGAGTGAAATGATCTTACCGATAAAGAGAAGGAAGTGTGGAATACGCTTGGTAAAGGTATCGATGAAAGGCCATGTAGGAGTACATGGTGGGTTGTTTCATTGGAATCGTCCATAGGACCCGAGATCTGTGTGTGTGATTCAAGTTACAGTTACTACCACACATTGGGCCCTGAAATAGGACCCCGCTCGACTTATTGACTGCCCTTGTACTCTGTCCAGGAGTTGCAACTAGTTTCTGGTGTTTATAGTTTACTGGAGGTCGTGCGCAGTGCTGACCCTCGGGGTGGGCTGTGATGCGACAGGTACGTGGCACGGTGTACCGGTTGCCCGTTTGGTGACTCGGGAACCCTGTACACATCGTTTGGGGCCGTGAGCGACACCCCGGCCGGATCTCCCCACGGATGGAACCCAAATTGGCGATAAACCTAGACGAGAGACTTGAGTGGTTGGTTAGGTCGTGGTCTACACCCACGTCGGCTTTCGCTTGAAGTCTGCCGAGCACATGTCGTGTGCAGACGCTAAGTGGTGAAAACATGTGTGAAGAAGTACACCCCTGCAGGGTTATCAATCTATTCGAATAGCCGTTGTTCGCGGTACGAACTACTTGGTTACTCTTACAGTTCATAGACAAGTCGATGGTTACTACTAAAAGCCTCAAGATAAGTGTGAGTGCCGTGGATGGCCCTTCCGTAGGATGACGGAAGAGGATCCTCGGTAGTGTATTGATGTGGTGAGTAGAGGACTCGTGTTCGTAATAACATCTTGCAATCCGTTGAGAGTTGTAATATAGGTTAGCCAAGGTCAAAGCTGGCATTCTGCTATAAACTCCACAACCCCCTTGATAATGTTGCATGTATGATAGGTTCTATGGTAAGACTTGCTGAGTACCTTTGTACTCATGTTTGCTTAATAACTGTTGCAGAGGAGAACCCTGGCCCTGCTGATGGGTTCTACATAGACGTTGACGTCGACGAGTAGCTTGACACCCAGACGGTGATCTGGAGCTTGTGAAGGGCCTTGTAGATAGCCAGGCTACACCAAGCCTGTTTTATTTTCTAAGTTGTCTGTACTCATACATGTAGCTTCCGCTTGTGCTTGTATGACTGTATGACTTGAGTGTTGGGTCATGTGACCCCTACCTGTATGAATATGTTACGTATGGCTCTTGGAGCCTTTTAAATAAAGTACTTTGAGTCATAGAGTTCTGTTGTGATGCAATGTTGTATTTGCACATATTGAGCATATTGCGTGTATGATTGGAATGCTTGGTATGTGTGGGATCCGACACCTAGTTGTTTTCCTTTGGTAGCCTATCTTACAGGGAAATGCCTCCTAGTGATTCCAATGAGCCTTGGTAGCTTGCTACTGCTCAGAACACGTAGGCTGGCCGGCATGTGTCCTTCTTCGTTCCTGTGTCTGTCCCTTAGGGGAAATGTCACGCGTTGTTCCTTTAAGTCCATGTAGCTTGCTACGACTTGGGTTCATACGTTGATGACCGACACATTCGTTGCTGGGTCATGGATGCCTATCTCTGTAATTTAGTGCCACTTTTGGTTTATAACTAGCCATGTCGGCCCGGGTTCTCTGTCATATGGATGCTAGCGACATTGTCATATACGTGTGCCAAAATGCGCAAACGGTCCCGGGCCAGGTAAGGTGGCACCCGTGGGGTTACCGTGCGTGAGGCCGCAAAGTGATATGACGTGTTACAGCTAGATCGGTGTCACTTAGGATCGGGGTCCTGACAGTGTTGGCATCAGAGCTGGACTGCCTGTAGGTTTCTCAAGCCAAACTGGTCGATGTTGAGTCTAGAAAAATTCTTAGTTATATGTAGGGGAATTGATTGTGGAAAGGAACGTAAGGCTCTTTTTACTCCTTTACCTTATGCCCTTTTGATCTGAGTCAGTCTATTCTTTTTACGGGGATTTAGGACTAGGCCTCTTATCCTTACTAGGTTCACGTGTTACTAATCCGTAGACTCTTAGGATTGTTGGTTTCAAGCCTCAGTTCAGTTTCTATCCTTTTAGTATGATGATTGTTGAACCGGAACCTTGATATGGAATTTTTGAGTGGCTATGCTATCATTTGTATGATGTCTCAAATCTTTGTTTGAGCGTTTACAGTTGTTATGCTGCCCGATTTCTTCCAGAAACACTAATGCCTTTGCATTATTTCGTGTTTCAGATGTCTGGCCGCATCCCTCACCAAGTGGTTCGTTTGACTCGGTGCATTAATGTGCCCGGTCACACGGCCATGCTAGTCCGTGTGATGACTGAGACCGGTTATCGCTGGTATCCTGAATACACTGTGGAGGAACAGTACCGGGATTTCAATCAAAGTCAGTATTTCTGCACAGTCCGGATATACCCCTCATATCCCGGAGCTAATGATCCCATCCATTGGTCTTATGGACTCGGGATTACCATCGAGATGGCAGTACAGGATGCCACTTATTCGATGATGACCATTCTCCGTGCTAGGCATGCCCTGTTGCTGAACACTGAGTTCTGTTACATGCCAGCCTCACTTCCCGGAGAGGAAGGCTACTACACTGGTCTGTATACTGATGCTGGTCATGAAGAGCCACTGCTTCAGACTACTATTCAGATGTTGGAGGATAGGGACCGTGAGGTCCGTGCCCTCCGAATGGAGCTGTATAACACTCGAGCCGCTCACTGGACTACTTTGACACGGCTTGCACCTGCTGTGCACGCCGGATATCTGGACATGCGGGATTTGTATCCTGTGCGGACTCGTCTGCCTGATCGCATGGATTGGCGTGACGTTGGGGGTATTACACCTCCACGTGGGCGTCGGTTACCACCAGCATCAGGACCGAGACCACACCCATGCCCCTATGGTCCACAGCCTTCGAGTGCTCGCGAGTTCCAAGATCCGTCTGTACCACTTCCAGGCTACGGTGGTAATCTTTACGAGGATTACTACACGAATGTCTGAGCTAGTCCGTGGTAGTAGTAGTATTGTAGTAGTTGTATTTCCACAGTCCTGCGCGTCTTGTGGAATATGACTTAGTGTGTACTGAGTTCCGGAGGTGTAGTTAAATAATGTATAGGAGCTCGGAATGCCTCTGATGGGATGTATCGTCTTTCACCGCAGTTGTACTTTAGCCTTGGCTTGTACTAAACTTTGTATGGTGTGTATGACCACTGGTGTATATATAGCAGTTCCTATATTACCATGTCGTACGGATGAACATCTCTGCATTCTGTGTCATCCATTACATTCTGCACTTCTATGTCAAATTTTTGCCATCCTTGTCTAAACCGTTGTTTTGTTTTCCTAGGATGGTCAACACTCGCAACACTCCTGCTGCTCAGGAGCAGGGTGAGGCTAGTGGGGCTAGAGATGGAAATCTGCCCCAGCCACCCTCTTTGGCGGATGTTATGCTTGAAGCAGAACGAAACAAGAGAGAGACCAACCGTCTGCTGGAATGCATAGAGCAGAACACTGGGTTCCGTCAGAGGAATGACGTGGTGTCAATCCACGATTTTATCAAGATGTGTCCGCCAAAGTTCCATCACTCCACTGAACCTCTGGATGCTGATGACTGGCTACGTAGTATCACCCACAAGCTACACTCTGCCTGTGTGGCCGAAGCTGACAAGGTTATCTACGCCGCCTACCATCTTGAGGGCCCTGCCAGTCTTTGGTGGGAAAACTTTGAAGCTATGCGTCCTACTGGCCAAGTCACTACCTGGGTTGAGTTCAGTGAGGCATTCCGTGAACATCACATTCCGGAAGGTCTCATGGATCGCAAGCGGGAGGAATTCTGCAATTTCACCCAGGGCCGTTTAACTGTGGATGGCTATAGTCATGAGTTTGGTAATCTGGCACGCTATGCACCTGAGGAAGTATCCACCGATGCCAAGAAACAGGCGAGGTTCCGCAAGGGACTCAGCCCTGAACTTCGTCGAGATTTACGTCTGCACGAGTGCACCTCCTTCCAGAAGTTGGTTAACAAGGCTATCTGTGCTGAGACAGGCCAGACCGACTTCGAGGCCACCCGCAAGCATACTCGAGACTTTGGTTCCTCATCCGGCTCTGGCTCTCACAAGCGCCGTGTGTGGGTTCCTAACACTGCTCTGCCACCCAAGTATACACCGAGGCCATCCTATGAGGCGTCTCGCCCAACTCAACAGTTTGCATCTGCTAAGACCTATGGAGGTCCACCCTCCAACTTTGCTCCACGCACCACCACTGTGACATGTTTCAAGTGTGGAGAACCGGGACACTACATGCGTGATTGTCCCCAGAATCAGCCAGGAAAACCCGTTGGCCGTGGTAAGCCAACCGGCAAGGTGAACTATGTCAAGCCAAACCCCACTGCACGTGGTCATGTCAACTATGTTTCTGCCGAAGAAGCTTATGAGGATCCTAACATCGTCCTTGGTACGCTTCTCGTAAACTGCCATCCGGCATCTGTTCTTTTCCATACTGGAGCATCCCATTCGTTCATATCTGAGAGCTATGCTCGATTGCACAACATGACTTTTTGTGACATGCCTACTTCCATGGTTATTCAAACTCCTGGTTCAAAGTGGCAAACCTCTAGGGTAAGCCATGGAAATGAAATCCTTGTCGATAGACTTGTTTTCCATGCATCTCTAATCGCTCTCAAGTCCTCGGACATAAACATCATCTTGGGTATGGATTGGATGACAACTCATTATGCCAAGATTGATTGCTTTACTAGGACCGTTCAACTTACACATCCATCCGGCAAGATAGTCAATGTCTTGGCCCGAATGGCTGAACGTCAGCTCTACTCTCTTAATGCCAGCCCTCTACCAGAACTCGAAGATATCCCGGTAGTCCGTGACTTCCCGGATGTTTTTCCAGAAGAACTGCCAGGAGTTCCACCTGACAGAGATGTCGAGTTTGTGATAGATCTTATTCCTGGAACTGTCCCAATCTCTAGGAGACCTTACAAGATGGCACCACTAGAATTAGCTGAGCTAAAGAAACAACTCGATGAGTCTTTGCAAAAAGGTTTCATCCGTCCTAGTTCTTCCCCTTGGGCTTGCCCCGTCCTCTTCGTCAAGAAGAAGGATGGAACGGAGCGGATGGTTGTAGATTACCGACCTGTCAATCTGGTCACCATAAAGAATAAGTATCCGCTTCCCAGGATCAACGACCTGTATGATCAGCTCGCTGGATCCTCAGTCTTCTCTAAGATGGATTTGAGGTTGGGCTACCATCAAATCAAAATCAAGAACGGGGACATTCCTAAAACGGCTTTCATTACTCGTTATGGCCAATATGAGTACACCGTTATGTCCTTCGGATTAACCAATGCCCCAGCTACCTTTTCTCGGTTAATGAATTCTATATTCATGGAGTATTTGGATAAATTCGTCGTGGTATACCTCGATGATATACTCATTTTCTCCAAGAACAAGGAAGATCATGCCGAGCATTTAAGGCTGGTATTGACGAAGCTTCGAGAGCACCGCCTTTATGCCAAATTCTCTAAATGTGAATTTTGGTTGCCAGAAGTAACCTATCTAGGTCATGTGATCTCTGGCAAGGGTATTGCTGTCAATCCCGAGCGAGTTCAAGCCGTACTTGATTGGACTCCTCCTGAATCGGTCAAGCAAGTTAGGAGTTTTCTTGGCTTAGCGAGCTATTGCCGACGTTTCATCGAGAACTTCTCCAAGGTTGCTAAACCTCTTACTTAACTCCTCAAGAAAGATAAAAAGTTTGAGTGGACCCCACAGTGCGAGTCCAGTTTTCAGGAACTGAAAAGACGCCTGACATCTGCACCTGTACTGGTACCGCCAGACTTTTCCAAGGATTTTATAATCTATTGCGACGCCTCGCGACAAGGACTAGGTTGCATTCTCATGCAAGATCGTCAAGTGATTGCATACGCATCTCGACAGTTGCGTCCACATGAGGATAACTATCCTACCCATGATCTAGAGCTTGCAGCTGTAGTCCATGCACTCAAAACATGGCGACAGTACCTCCTTGGTAATCGCTGTGAAATCTTCACTGATCACCAAAGTTTGAAGTATATCTTCACCCAACCGGATTTGAATCTCAGGCAAAGACGTTGGGTTGAGTTGCTCACTGACTACGACTTAGGAATCACTTACACTCCTGGGAAGGCCAATGTCATGGCTGATGCACTAAGTCGTAAGTCATATTGTAACAATTTAATGTTACAACAAAGTCAACCACTTCTCCACGAGGAATTTCGTAAGCTTAACCTTCACATTGTTCCTCGAGGATTCCTTTCCACCTTGGTGGCGAAACCTACCCTTATGGATCAAATCATAGCTGCCCAGAAGCGTGATAAAGGTGTATCATGACTCCAAGAGAACATTGCTAGCGGACTCGCTAAAATTTTCTCCATGGATGACCGAGGTGTTGTTTTCTTTAAGAACCGTGTAGTGGTTCCCAAGAACCACCATCTACGGCAATTAATCCTTAAGGAGGCTCATGAATCTCCTCTCACGATTCATCCTGGTAGTACTAAAATGTATCAAGACCTACGTCAAAGATTCTGGTGGACTAGGATGAAGAGAGAAATCGCTCAGTTCATTGCTAACTGCGACGTTTGTCGTCGAGTCAAAGCAGAGCATCAACGGCCTGCTGGCACCCTTCAACCTCTAGCTATTCCTGAATGGAAATGGGATAAAGTCGGTATGGACTTCATTACCGGGTTTCCCAGGTCCAGGAAAGGGAATAATGCTATCTTCGTCGTTATCGACCGCCTCTCTAAAGTAGCTCATTTCCTGCCTGTTCGGGAGAGTATTACCGCTAGCCAGCTAGCAGACTTATATATCTCTCAAATAGTATCACTTCATGGTGTACCGTTGGAGATTAACTCAGACCGTGGAAGTCTTTTCACTTCCTGATTTTGGGAAAGTTTCCAGAATGCTATGGGAACTCATCTCTCTTTCAGTACTGCCTTCCATCCGCGGTCAAGTGGTCAAGTGGAACGAGTCAATCAAATTCTGGAAGACATGCTTCGAGCCTCTATCATTTCGTTCGGTATGGAATGGGAGAAATGTCTTCCATTTGCCGAATTCGCTTATAACAATAGTTATCAAGCCAGCTTGGGCAAAGCTCCCTTCGAAGTTCTATATGGACGAAGGTGTCGAACACCTCTTAACTGGTCAGAGACCGGGGAAAGACAATTCTTTGGCCCGGATATGATCCGGGAAGCAGAGGAACAAGTTCGCATCGTTCGTGAGAGATTGAAAACAGCCCAGTCTCGCCAAAAGAGCCAATATGATAGTCATCATAATGCTGTGACTTTTGAAGTCGGCGATAAGGCTTACCTTCGGGTTACTCCTCTTAAGGGAACCCATCGCATCGGTATCAAAGGCAAATTGGCCCCTCGTTACATCGGTCCTTTTCGCATTCTTGCCAAACGAGGAGAAGTTGCCTACCAATTGGAACTACCTCCGCACCTCTCCAGAGTTCATGATGTTTTCCATGTTTCTCAACTCAGGCGTTGCTTCTCGGATCCTATCCGCGGAGTGGACCACGAAACGCTTGATCTCCAAGACAATCTCACATATCGAGAATACCCTGTTCGTATTCTTGATCAAACTGAGCGTACCACTCGACGCCACAACATCAAGTTTCTCAAGGTTCAATGGTCACATCATTCCGAGAGTGAAGCTACTTGGGAAAGGGAGGATCGTCTTCGACTTGAGTACCCCACCCTCTTTCCGGAGGAACCCGAATCTCGGGACGCGATTCTTTTAAGTGGGGGTGAGTTGTCACATCCCTAGCTAGCACTTGCATTAGGACCTGACTAGAGTGTGCATCATGTCTACTTTCAAAGAAAATTGAAATGGGATTAACAGAAACCCCAGCACCCCACCCCTAACAACTAGGTTTTGATAAAATATTTTCCAATGTACCCAAAATGCCCTTCAAAATGTTCATCATTTCTGCCTTGGTCCTAAACCTCTGCCAAAAATGGTGCACATTTTTCTAGGACAATCTAGGGCTTTGGATTAAATCATATGGTATTTGAATTTGGGCATTTAAATGCTACAAAATATTTTAAATGCTCAAATAATCATAAACTATAATGTTTCCTACTGTTCATATTATATACAGCAGGTATGACAAGTGTTATGAGTTACAAAAATGCTTTGGCATTTTATTTAATTAAACAAAGTTGCAAAAGAAATGAAACAGAATAGAAAATAGAAAAAAAGGGAGAGAGAGAAGCTTACCTGGCGCCCACCCGGCCCACCTGCCGGCCCAGCCCAGCTGCCGCTCCAGCGAGCTGCTTGGCTCGGCCAGGCAGGCAGGCAGGTGCTCGACGGCGACCGCGCCGCGCGCCACGCAGCTGCCCGCCGCCTTGCTTCACCCCCTCGCCGTCCTGGAGGGATGGTTCGACCCTCCGCGTCCTCCTCGACCCTGCAGACACCTCCACCTCCCCCCAGTTCCTCTCCTCCGCTCTCCCCGCGCCATGGCCGACGCCGCCGTGATCGCACCGTCATAGAAGCCGCGTCCACCGTCGTCCCTGAGCTCCGCCTTGGTGTCCATCGTCTCCGCCGTCCTCGACTAATTCGAACAGGCCGAGCCCCGAGCGCTCGCCCGCCCTGGAGACGCCCCCGACCTCTTCTTCCCCAACTCCGGCCGCGGAGATCCCCCTCGCCGTCCTGCTCAGCTCCGACCACCCCCGAGCTCGCTCCGGTGCTTGCCGCAACCCCTGTGAGCCTAGCTACCTCCTCCCCCTCTCCGTTGGCTTCCTTTTTCCCTGTAACACACTGCACGAAGCTCGTCCGCACGCACCGCCGCTGTGCTCGCCGCCGGTGATGCTCCGGTGACCATTTGGTCACTGGCACCCGTCCAACGTACTCACCACAGCACGTAGATGCGAATGGTGCTACGCACGCATCCCCTAGGCCCCTGCAGCCGTTTCTCCACACACGCCCGACGCCGGTCGCCGCCGTGGAGCTCGTTGCCGTCGTCTCCGGCCACCCCAGGTCCGGCGACCACCTCCATCCGACGTGCGACAACAAGGGCTATCCAACGCACCCAGCCGCAGCTCGAACCGTGCACCGTAGGCGTTTTCTGAAGCACGCCGCCGCGTTTGGCCTCGCCGGCGGCTAAACACCGGTGAGTTGGACCTGTTTTGACCACGGGTTTGACCCCCTGGGTCAATGACATGTGGGCCCTGCCCGCAAGTCAAACCTAGTTTAGGTGTTAATTTAATTCTAATTAGTTAATTAGTTTAGTCACTGACACGTGGGCCCTGGCCCCACTGACAGCTAATTAGTTTTAGTTTAACTCTAATTAACTCAGTTAATTAGCTGTGACACTGACATGAGGGACCGACTGGTCAGGTTTGACCTGGACTGGCCCTGCTGACTGTCTGACATCAGCATGATGTCATGCTGACGCAGTAAAGGTTTTTCTGGGATTTTTAGATTTAAAATAATTCAGGAAATTCCAGAAAATACCCAAAACTTCTAAAAATCATATAAAATCAACCATAGCTCAGATGGAAAAGATTTATATATGAAAAATGATCAGAAAAATCCAATCTTTCTAATGGCACTGGTTTCATGCATGTTTGGACAAGTTAACTTGCTGTTTATATCAAAAACATGATAATGCACTTATTTAAATAATAGTTTGAACTTCAATTTGAATCCTTGATTCAAATAGGTTCAAACCCTTCTGGTTTTAGTTACATTAGCCAACACACATGCATCTTGCCATGTCATGAGCATGCATCATATTGTTGCATTTGTTTGTTAATGATTGTATCGTCGGTATTCCCTGTGTTAGGTCCTGCTCCCGAGGATACTGCTGCGTATCCAGTTGAAGAGCAGTACCCGATAACTACCTTGTCAGGCAAGCAATCATTGATCATTCCGATACAAACCCAATCTTCTCGCTCCTGCTCTCTTTTACTGCATTAAGGCAACAGCGCGTGAACTGCTACTTGCTGCGGTAGTTGAACCCTATCCCTTGCATGACCAGTCATTGCCACAGTAAATAGTTGAAACCCACTAGCATGTGTAGGAGTTGTTTGAGCCATGTGATGTGTGATCCACCATGCTATTTACTTATGTTGCCTGCTATGCTTAGAGTTGTGTCTGGTCTGGTTCATCTGGGTGATGGATCAGAGTGAAATGATCTTACCGATAAAGAGAAGGAAGTGTGGAATACGCTTGGTAAAGGTATCGATGAAAGGCCATGAAGGAGTACATGGTGGGTTGTTTCATTGGAATCGTCCATAGGACCCGAGATCTGTGTGTGTGATTCAAGTTACAGTTACTACCACAAATTGGGCCCTGAAATATGACCCCGCTCGACTTATTGACTGCCCTTGTACTCTGTCCAGGAGTTGCAACTAGTTTCTGGTGTTTATAGTTTACTGGAGGTCGTGCGCAGAGCTGACCCTCGGGGTGGGCTGTGATGCGACAGGTACGTGGCACGGTGTACCGGTTGCCCGTTTGGTGACTCGAGAACCCTGTACACATCGTTTGGGGCCATGAGCGACACCCCGGCCGGATCTCCCCACGGATGGAACCCAAATAGGCGATAAACCTGGACGAGAGACTTGAGTGGTTGGTTAGGTCGTGGTCTACACCCACGTCGGCTTTCGCTTGAAGTCTGCCGAGCACATGTCATGTGCAGACGCTAAGTGGTGAAAACATGTGTGAAGAAGTACACCCCTGCAGGGTTATCAATCTATTCGAATAGCCGTTGTTCGCGGTACGAACGACTTGGTTACTCTTACAGTTCATAGACAAGTCGATGGTTACTACTAAAAGCCTCAAGATAAGTGTGAGTGCCGTGGATGGCCCTTCCGTAGGATGACGGAAGAGGATCCTCGGTAGTGTATTGATGTGGTGAGTAGAGGACTCGTGTTCGTAATAACATCTTGCAATCCGTTGAGAGTTGAAGTATAGGTTAGCCAAGGTCAAAGCTGGCATTCTGCTATAAACTCCACAACCCCCTTGATAATGTTGCATGTATGATAGGTTCTGTGGTAAGACTTGCTGAGTACCTTTGTACTCATGTTTGCTTAATAACTATTGCAGAGGAGAACCCTGCCCCTGCTGATGGGTTCTACATAGACGTTGACGTCGACGAGTAGCTTGACACCCAGACGGTGATCTGGAGCCTGTGAAGGGCCTTGTAGATAGCCAGGCTACACCAAGCCTGTTTTATTTTCTAAGTTGTCTGTACTCAGACATGTAGCTTCCGCTTGTGCTTGTATGACTCTATGACTTGAGTGTTGGGTCATGTGACCCCTACCTGTATGAATATGTTATGTATGGCTCTTGGAGCCTTTTAACTAAAGTACTTTGAGTCATAGAGTTCTGTTGTGATGCAATGTTGTATTTGCACATATTGAGCATATTGCGTGTATGATTGGAATGCTTGGTATGTGTGGGATCCGACACCTAGTTGTTTTCCTTTGGTAGCCTATCTTACAGGGAAATGCCTCCTAGTGATTCCAATGAGCCCTGGTAGCTTGCTACTGCTCGGAACATGTAGGCTGGCCGGCATGTGTCCTTCTTCGTTCCTGTGTGTGTCCCTTAGGGGAAATGTCACGCGTTGTTCCTTTAAGTCCATGTAGCTTGCTACGACTTGGGTTCATACGTTGATGACCGACACGTTCGTTGCTGGGTCATGGATGCCTGTCTCTGTAATTTAGTGCCACTTTTGGTTTATAACTAGCCATGTCGGCCCGGGTTCTCTGTCATATGGATGCTAGCGACATTGTCATATACGTGTGCCAAAATGCGCAAACGGTCCCGGGCCAGGTAAGGTGGCACCCGTGGGGTTACCGTGCGTGAGGCCGCAAAGTGATATGACGTGTTACAGCTAGATCGGTGTGACTTAGGATCGGGGTCCTGACAGTGTGTGTCAGCATTACTGATCCAGGGATGACACTGATGCACAGAGATCAGACTGTTTGAGGTTTGGTCGCTACAAGATGGTATCAGAGCACACGCTGACTGTAGGACACGACCACTAAGACAAGCCCTAGAGCACAATTCACTCTTCTCTTTTCTGACTCCTCATCTTTGCTACTCTTTAGGATGGTGGAAGCAAAGCACAAGTTCATGCAACCGGATGAAGAAACACCCTTTGGACGACACCTGAAGGAAGTCACAAGATACCTCAACATTGGATTACCAAGTTTCACTGGAACCTACAATGCCACTCTACCTGAGGAGGAGCGTTGGTTGATTCAAGCTCAAGTTCCAGGAAGGACGTTCGCACCCGTCACCTCACTCATAGCATTTTCCTTTAATGCACCTACATGGAGCCTAGGAAGGAGTATGGCAGCCCACATTGCTATGGGAAGGATTGGAGAAGTCTACAAACAGGAGCTAAAGGACACTATCTACCAGATTTGTGGACGCCGAGATGAGAATTGGGATATGATCAGCACTCGGAAGGGTATATCCATTGCAGCATTCATCCAGGAGTTGAACCACCACATTCGTCGCTAGGAGCACCAGATGTGTGCTGGGATGATAGATTTGAAGAAGGCCCTAAATAGGAATTTGGAGCTAGAGGAAGAACTCAAGTCTACACGCGATGGATATGAGGAGGAGATGAAGAAACTTGTGGAGAAGAATGATGATTTGACCCGGAAGATAGGGATACTCATGGGAGAAGAAGACGAGGAGGAAGAACCCAAGGAGATTCCACCAGAGGACTATATCATTATAGATGACACGGATTCGGAAGCTGAGGATAGCAAGGATGAAGACTATGAAGATGAAGCTGGAGCAGATATTATAGAATCCTCTGCCGATCAATATTTTTTAGATGACCATCCTGTGACTAGTAGTTTACCACCAAGTATTAGTTTTAGAACACCTTTGTAACGATCGTTAGATTTGTAAGACCCTGTTTGAAATTGATTGGTGTGATATGATTGTGTGTTTGTCTCATGTGCATATGGGTAGTAATTTTCCCTTAGACCTCTCTTCTATTCTAATCTCTTCCCTCTACACCCATCAGATGCCTCCAAGACGTGAATTCGAGTTTCCCCCTGAGCTCACCCAATTGATCCAGCAGCAGAACACCCTGATGCATCTTCTTGTCCAGAACACTCCGAACAACCAGAACAACAACAACAACCCTCCACCACCACCACCTGTGGACAACCTGACACGTTTCTTAAGGTTGCAACCACCTGTGTTTGCTAGCAGCATCGAACCAATTGTTGCTGATGACTGGCTACACAAGATTGGAAGGGATTTGACCACCGCCAATTGCTCGGATGCTAAGAAGGTGCGATTTGCCGCACACCAGTTGTCTGGACCAGCCGCAGCATGGTGGGAGAATTACACAGCCACTTACCCCGTAGCCAATGTTACTTGGGATCAGTTTCAGCAAGCTTTTCATACCGCCCATGTCTCAACTGGAGCCATGAGTATGAAGAAGCAGGAGTTTCACAATTTGCGCCAAGGGAACCGTACTGTGGCCCAGTACGTGGATGAGTTTAGTACCCTATCTCGTTATGCCCCAGATGATGTGGCCACAGATGCCAAGAAGAAGGAGAGATTCATGGAAGGGCTGAATGATGAGATGAGTGTACAGTTGATGGTGGCAACTTTCAATAACTACCAGGAGTTGGTTGACCGTGCCCTGATGATTGAAAGGAAGCATCAACAGATTGAGAGTCGCAAGAGGAAGTATGGGCAAGGAAAGTATAACTCTGGTGCTCAGCAGAAGCCTCGCTTTACCCCTAAAGGGGTAGGATAGTTTCAGCATACCCATGGAGGAAGTAGCTCGCACAATCACCATGGCACCAAGAATGGAAATGGGAATGGAAATGGGAATGGAGCCAATGGAAACCAGAACCGCCCTACACCATCCACACCCACCAAGAGGGATTTTAGCCATGTCACTTGTTACAAGTGCGGGAAGACTGGACATTATGCCAATGAATGCCCAGAAGTTAAGAATGGGAATGGCAATGGAAGCGCCGGGAAGAAGCCCAACCCGTTCAACAAAGAAAAAGTGAACCACGTGACTATGGAGTAAGTAGAAGAGCAACCAGATGCAGTTATAGGTAAGTTCTTAGTTAAGTCATTTACTACACTCATCCTTTTCGATATTGGTGCATCGCATTCATACATTTCAAGGGGATTCGTGGATAAGTATAAGCTGCCGACCCAAGCCCTTAGATCGCACATGTTAGTAACCTCACCAGGAGCAGAGTATATGGCTAAGTCATGGTGTGATCACTTGCCCTTAAGGATTGGTAATTACATATTCCCTTCGGACCTAATAATATTGGAATCACAAGGACTGGATGTGATATTAGGCATGGATTGGTTATCTAAGTATGAAGGGAATATTGAATGTGCCAGTAAGACCATTTTGCTTACTACGCCGGAAGGAAGAAGGATCAAGTATGTATCCCGGCATGAGTTAAAAAGGAGTAGGTTAAATTCGTTGTCAGGAGTTGTTCAGGAGGAAGTGCCAGTAGTGAAGGATTATCCGGATGTGTTTCCAGAGGAGTTACCCGGCATGCCACCGGATAGAGATATAGAGTTTTTGATTGAACTTTTGCCAGGCACCGGGCCAATTTCTAAGGGACCATATAGGATGCCCGCAAAGAATTTGGAGGAAATTAAGAAGCAGATTAAGGAGTTACTGGATAAAGGATTCATACGCCCAAGTTCTTCGCCTTGGGGTTCGCCAGTACTTCTAGTGGTGAAGAAGGATGGATCGTTAAGAATGGTTGTTGATTACCGAGGATTGAATGAAGTAAGGATCAAGAACAAGTACCCATTGCCAATGATCAATGATCTGTTCGATAGATTGCAAGGAGCTAAGGTATTTTCTAAGATCGATCTACGATCAGGGTACCATCAATTAAAGATCCGAGATCAAGATATACCTAAGACGGCCTTTACCACTAGGTATGGGTTGTACGAGTATACCGTTATGTCGTTTGGTCTGACAAATGCACCGGCATACTATATGAACCTGATGAACAAAGAGTTTATGGAGTATTAGGATAACTTCGTCATAGTGTTCATAGATGATATTTTGATCTTCTCGAAGGATGAACAGGAGCATGAAGAACATTTGCGTTTGGTAGTGGAAAAGCTCCGAGAACATCGGTTATATGCCAAGTTTAGCAAATGTGAGTTTTGGTTGAAGGAAGTCGGATTCCTCGGACATGTTATCTCCGGAAAAGGAATAGCAGTAGATCCCGCCAAGGTGGACACTGTGACCAATTGGGAAGCACCGACAACAGTTGGAGAGATCCGGAGTTTTCTTGGACTCGCAGGATACTACCGGAGATTTATCGAGAATTTCTCGAAGATTGCAAAGCCAATGACGGAGTTGTTGAAGAAGGACACCAAGTTCTGTTGGACCGAAGAATGTGAGACTAGTTTCCAGGAGTTGAAGAAAAGGTTGGTATCATCCCCTGTG
Organism: Secale cereale; assembly: GCA_902687465.1. NCBI lineage: Eukaryota > Viridiplantae > Streptophyta > Magnoliopsida > Poales > Poaceae > Secale > Secale cereale. The sequence continues at coordinate 218,249,993 of LR738709.1, forward strand.
TTGATTCTGCCAGATCAACATAAGGATTATGAGGTGTACTGCGACGCTTCACGTCGAGGACTTGGAGCTATTCTTATGCAGGAAGGAAGAGTTGTTTCGTATGCTTCATGACAACTGAAACCTCATGAGATGAACTATGCCACCCACGATTTGGAGTTAGCAGCCGTAGTGCATGCATTGAAGACGTGGAGAAATTTTCTCATTGGAAACCATTGTGAAGTATATACGGATCACAACAGTTTGAAGTACATATTCACTCAGAAGGAGCTGAATCTTAGGCAAAGGAGATGGCTGGAACTCATTAAGGATTATGACATGAGATTGTGTTACCACCCCGGGAAGGCTAACGTAGTAGCTGATGCGCTAAGCCGTAAGAGCCATGTCAATACCCTAATGATGGAAGAATTTCCAAAGGAGTTAGCCGAGGACCTACGAGAACTACGTATGGAGATAGTTCCGAGAGGCTATGTTGCAACATTAGAAATCCAGTCTACCCTGATGGATAAAATCAGAGAAGCTCAGAAAGCTGACAAGGAGGTTGTCTCTATAAAGGAGAGGATGAGCGAAGGAAAAGCTAAAGGTTTTCGTGAGGATGAGCACGACACCCTATGGTTTGAGGATCGAATCTATGTGCCCAATGACCCGGAGATCAGGAAGTTGATTTTACAGGAGGCCCATGATTCACCATACTCGATTCACCCAGGAAATACTAAGATGTATTTGGATTTGAAGGATATTTTCTGGTGGACCGGTATGAAGAAGGATATTGCGGAGTATGTAGCAGTTTGTGATGTGTGTCAAAGAGTAAAGGCAGAACATCAGAAGCCAGCAGGATTGTTACAACCTATGCCAATACCCGAATGGAAGTGGGAGAAGCTTGGCATGGATTTTATCACCGGATTGCCCAGGACCTAAGCAGGATATGATTCAATCTGGGTAGTAGTAGACCGATTGACGAAGGTAGCCCACTTTATTCCTGTGAAAACCACATATACCAGTGCAAAGTTGGCTAAGATATACATGACCAGAATTGTATGTCTGCATGGAGTGCCGAGGAGTATTGTATGGGATAGAGGAACCCAGTTTACCTCAAAGTTATTGAATCAGTTTCATGAAACTTTGGGAACGAGGCTAGAGTTTAGCATAGCATTCCACCCGCAGACTGATGGACAGACGGAGAGATTCAATCGGATTCTGGAAGATATGCTAAGAGCCTGTGCATTAGATTATGGATCTAGTTGGGATGACAACTTGCCCTACGCGGAGTTCTCATACAACAACAGTTGCCAGGCCAGTTTGAAGATGGCACCGTTCGAGGCATTGTATGGAAGGAGATGCCGAACACCGTTGTCGTGGGATGAAGTTGGAGACCGACAGTTATTTGGACCAGACTTAATCAAAGAGTCTGAGGAGAAGGTGAAGTTAATTCGAGATAGACTGAAGGTAGCTCAGTCCAGGCAGAAGAGTTATGCCGACTCGAAGCGTAAGGAGATAACCTATGAGATCGGAGATAGAGCATACTTGAGAGTATCGCCTCTGCGAGGAGTTAAGCATTTCGGAGTTAAAGGGAAGTTAGCCCCGAGATTTGTGGGACCTTACCATGTTTTGGAACGCATGGGAGAGGTTGCCTATAAGTTGGAATTGCCCGAAGGATTGTCAGGACTGCACGATGTGTTTCACGTTTCGCAACTTAAGAAGTGCCACGCGGAGATGGCCGATATACCGCTCAGAGACACAGTACCCCTGGAAACAATTCAGTTGGACAGTGATCTGACCTACGAGGAGAAGCCTGTTAAGATTCTCGAATTTTCGAGTAGAGTTAGTCGCAGCAAGGTCATCAAGTTTTGCAAAGTTCAGTGGAGTCACCACACCGAGGAAGAATCCACCTGGGAACGAGAAGATGATCTACGCAAGTACCACCCACACCTGTTCTCTAGCCAAGTCGAATCTCGAGGGCGAGATTCATTCTAAAGGGGGTAGGTTTGTAACATCCCAAATTTTCAATTTGGAATGTTATACATAGATCATAATTGCATTTCATATTTTTTCATTTTGTTCGTGGAGTTCCTCGAAAATTCTAAGCAACTCAAGGACCTACGGAGAGAGTTGGGAATTTTACCGTTTCCGTATTTGAGTTCGCTCGAATACCGGTACGAGGATAGTGTGATTCTAATTATGTTTCTCTCCTAAAAAGATTTCTAAAAACAAAATAAGGGCGGAGATAATATGACTTCTCCAAAATAACAGAAATATTGGAGGAAAAATGTTAAATCACTTTTCGTATTTTTCTCGATTTATTTGCGGATTTATTTGCATAGGAAAAATACGCGTTTTTCAAAATTGCATTTAGGTCTGGGAAAAATGTTCACTTTGTACTAAATATTATTAGAGGACGGTGAAAATTTATTTCGGGAATTTTGGAGTCCCTTTGGTATTTCTTTCGATAGTTTTTCTGCGCCGGGACTCTTTTTAAAAAAAATAACAGAAACCGACTTAGACTCGTGAAGGACGAGGACTCTGGGCTTTATATAGCGCCAGGGCCGGCCCGTTTCGCTCAGCCCGCCAGCGCCGAAACCCTAGCGCCCGAGCCACCGCGTTGCCGCCTCGCCAGCCCGCCGCCGCGCCGCCGCCCGCCGCCGCCCGCCACACCGCCCCGCCTCCCGCGTGCCGCGCCGCCGCCGCCGGAGCCCCACCGCCTCGCCCCGCCGGAATCCCGCCAGAGATCCCGCCGGAGTTGTTAGAGAAGAGGTAGTTTTTTTTTCCGTTTAACCGATCGGTTTAGAAAATAAACCCGTAGATTCGTTTTTTTATTATTAGATTAGATCGGTTCGGTTTTTTCGGTTTAGCTATTTAGCGGACGTTCGTCCGTACATTCGTTTTAACGAACGGTTTTCGTTAGTTAACCGCAGATAGTGAACGTTCGTTCGTTAGCCTGTTCGTCGTTTTTCTTTCTTCGGGTTATTTATCCGCGATTATTCCGATCGCGATTTCTGCGCTGATCTTGTTTCGCGTTTTTCTTTTCGCTCGAGAGTCGGAATCAGGAGATTCAAAATCCCAGATCTTCGTCTCGAAGCCCTCTTTATGTTTAATCAACTGGAACAAAGTTTTGGCTACTGTAAAATTTGACTTTAGGCCAACTAGTAATTCGGAGCTCGTTTCTTTTGAAGTTTGAGTTTCGTTGCTTCTTTCGAGTTGATTCTTTTTGCAAACCGGAGTTCTTAAGTTGAACTTTCTGGTTAGATCTCTTATTTTGAGTTTTACCCGTGCATTAGCTAAGTACTTATTGTATGCTTGTTTGTTTGATTGCGATAGAGTACCCGAAGTGCGCCGCTTGCTACTTTGAGTCTCTAGGTTTTGCGGATCATCAGCAAGGCAAGTAACACTTTGATCATACTTTCCAATTACCCAGTTTTCATTGCATTAGTCAAACCCTCACACATTGCATGAGTAGGATCAATTAACTTGTGGGATTGGGAAGTAGATTGAGGTAGTACCTATTACCTGCATTACATTCAAACCTTTGGGAGTTACTTCTACGTTTGCTGCTAGGACATGCTATGCTCGTAGACGTGGATTGGGTGAGTGAAATCCATGACAGATGTGAGATTGTTTAATTAATGGTTCAACTTAAGGTGGCAACATTAATACACATCTGGGTGGATTGAGGCATCTGGGTATTCTAGGATTGCCTGTTTTTCTTTTGGACCGCCACCCAAGGTCAAAGGGATCATGAGATTATTCATACTAGAAACTTCCGTGTGCAGCCACAATGCTATTATGGGCTCTAGCATAGTATGAGTAAGTCGTGCGAACTCTTACAGTGGTGGACTAGCAGATGTAGGAGATGTAGGTTGGTATGGTTCGCCCAATCGTAAGGTGCTAGCGCTTCTGAAAGACTATGTCTCGGTCATCCGTTTCTCAAACACCATGCAGTGCGAGAAACCAAACGGAGGCGATCGAGTCTTGTGGGAAAAGTGCACAAACCTCTGCAGAGTGTACAAACTGATCATGATTAGCCGTGTCCCCGGTTATGGACATCTTGAGTATCTAGTACTTGGATTTTCATGTGCATCTCAACATGTTACTTTAATTTAATTTTGTTGGGTTTAATGATGAACTTTAATTGGGGTTGAGAGGATGTCTATCTTCTCAACGATGTTTCAACTACCATGATAGCTAATTAAAAATGCATTCCTTTGAAGTAGGGAAAAATTGGCTTTACGCAAAAACTTAACCATAGAGCTTTCCACCAGCCAAATATGCATATAGTATAGTTTTACTTTCATTGCATTCTCTTGTGTTACCTTGCCAGCATATTCCATGTGCTGACCCGTTTTCGGGCTGCAACGTTTCATGTTGCAGACTTTTCAGACGACGAGTAAGATGCCCTTTTAGGTCGTGGTTCTATACTCAGTGATGCCGCTGGAGTTGATGGACTCACTTATCTTCCAAGACTTCCACTGTTATCGTGTTAGATGGCCTTCAACCATATTATTTGTAATAAATTCATCGTTGGACTATCGATGTAATAAGTGTGTGATTGCTACTCTGTTATAAATCCTTCAAGTACTGTGCGTGTCAGCATTACTGATCCAGGGATGACACTGATGCACATAGATCAGACTGTTTGAGGTCTGGTCGCTACAATCTTTGAGTGAAATATCATGAGCAACAATTCTTCCAATGACATCTGTTGGCTTGAGTCTTTGTAATTTGGCATCATTTGGATCAATGTACACACGGTATCGTATTTTCCAAACAAGGCTCTTAGGATCTTCTTGATGATTAATCTGTCGGTCATCTCTTCACTTCCTAAGCCGGGAATCTTATTTGTGATGAGAGCAAGCATAGAGTACATTTCAACGACACATTAACCATCCTTCATCTTGAACTTGTCAAGTTGACTTTGGAGCACATCCAACTTGGATTCCATGACGGAGTCAGTACCTTCGTGCATATCAATCAAAGTATCCCATATTTCCTTTGCATTCTCAAGACGGCTAATTTTGTTGAAATCTTCGGGGCACAATCCGTTGAAGATGATATCACAGGCTTGAGCATTGTATTGCAGAATTTTCAACTCTTCCACGGTAGTTTCACGGTTCGGTTCCTTCCCATCGAAGAATTCACCTTGCAAACCAATACACACAATATCCCAAACGGCGGGGTTATGTCCAAGAATATGCATTTTCATATTATGCTTCCAACTAGCAAAATTAGTACCATCAAAATAAGGACCTCTACGGTGGTAACTTCCCTCGCTAGACGCCATACTCTCCTAGGTTGTGAAACCAAGGCTATGATCACCAAAGCTATGGAAATCACGGCAAAGGGAGACCAAACCTCTGATACCACTTGTAGGATCGAAAGTATGTCTAGAGGCGGGGTGATTAGACTACTTGACAAAACAAAAATCTAGCCTATTCCCAATTTTAATTCTTGGCAGATTTTAGCAACTTAGCACAAGTCAAGCAATCAACCTACACATGCAATTCTAAGAGTATAGCAGCGGAAAGTAAACAATTGCTTATGAAGGTAAAGGGGGGAGTTTGGTGGGAGCCAACGCAAGTGAAGACAACGATGTTTTTTGTCTTGGTTTCGATAGGTGGTGCTATCGTACATCCAAGCTGATGGAGACTTCAACCCATGAAGGGTAACGGCTGTGCGAGTCCACGGAGGGCTCCACCCACGATGGGTCCATGAAGAAGCAACCTTGTCTATCCCACCATGGACATCGCTCACGAAGGACTTGCGTCACTAGTGGTAGATCTGCATGAAGTAGGCAATCTCCTAGCCCTTAAAAACTCCTTGGTTCAACTCCACAATCTTGTCGGAGGCTCCCAAGTGACACCTAACCAATCTAGGAGACACCACTCTCCAAAAGGTAATAAATGGTGTGTTGATGATGAACTCCTTGCTCAAATGCTTCAAATGATAGTCTCCCCAACACTCAAACAGCTCCTCACAGATTTGGATATGGTGGAAGAGGGATTTGAGTGGAAAGCAACTTGGGGAAGGCTAGAGAACAAGATTCATATGGTAGGAATGGAATATTTTGATCTCAACACTTGAGTAGGTGGTTCTCTCTCAGAACATGAATGATGGAAGTGTAAGTATGTTCTGATGGCTCTCTCCACAAGTGAAGAGTGGGTGGAGGGGTATATATAGCCTCCACACAAAATCTAACCGTTACACACAATTTACCAAACTCAGTGGGACCGATTCAGAGAACTCGGATAGACCGATTTAGTTCATAATGTGACTGTTAGGTATTTCGGTGGGACCAATATGATCAACTCGGTGGGACCGATTTCATTAGGGTTAGGGCAGAACACAATCTCAATGGGACCGATTACACAAACTCGGTGAGACCGATTTTGGTAATAAGAACAGAGACAGTTGGTCAGGCAAACTCGGTGGGACCGATTCGCTCATTTCGGTGAGACCAAAATGTTACGAACAGGCAACGGAGAGTTTGCATTACAGACTCGGTGGGACCGATCGCTCATCTCGGTGAGACCGAAATGTTACGAAGGGAAACAGAGAGTTTGCAATCCCATCTTGGTGAGACCAAGATCCCTTTCGGTGAGACCAAAATTATTGGGGTTTTTGGCAGTGGCTACGTCAAATGAACTAGGCGACATTGGATAGATATTTTCGGTGGGGCCGAGTTTGAATTTTGGTTTGGGACAAATGTGGATGTGGGAAAGTGGTTGAGGGTTTTTGGAGCATGCCACTAAGCATCTTGAGCAGGCAAGCCATTAAGCAACACCTCATCCTCTTTTAATAGTATTGGCTTTCCTATGGACTCAATGTGATCTTGGATCACTAAAATGGAAAAAGTAGAGTCTTGATCTTGAGCAAATCCTATGTCCTTAGCATTTTGAGGGGTCCACAATCCTAATCCATACCATGCCAATCATTGAACTTCCTTGAAATATTATCTTGATATAGCATTAGTTCAATCAGTTGTATGTTGTTAGTAATTACCAAAACCACCCAGGGATAGTTGCAGTTTCACAATTCCTCTCTCCTAGCCCTTCTCAATTTGGGGGCTTGACATCCTTGTCCCCTCCCCCCATGCCATTGGGGGCTTTGAGTTCTTGTATGTAGGAATCGACAAGCTCACAAAGTGGCCTAAGGTAGAGCCAGTGATCAAGGTGACAACACTGACCGGCGCCAAGTTCTTCAAAGGGTTAGCTTGCCATTTTGGTGTGCCCATCCGGGTGATCACCGACAATGGCATGCAGTTCACGAGTCACGCCTTCATGCAATGTTGTCAAGACATGGGTAACAAAATATGTTTTTGCATCAGTTGCTCACCCGAGAAGCGATGGCCGGGTTGAGAGGGCAAATTTTGAAGTGCTGCGAGAACTCAAGATAAGAACATTTGACATGCTGAAAAATTGTGGAAAATGTAGGATTTATGAGGTATCGACATTTCTGTGGTCACTCAGGACGACACCAAATTGAGACACCGACGAGACACACGTCTCCCTAGTCTATGGTGCAGAAGCGGTGCTCACCATAGAACTCACATACGGGTCACCTCGAGTGCAAGCTTTTGACGAAGTTGAGCAAGAGAAAATCTGGGAAGAGGATGTCGTGCACCTTAAGGAGGATAATCTTTGGGCTTTGTTGTGCGTGATGCATGCTACCAGCAAGCTTTGCGTCGCTACCATAGCCACAAAGTACATGCTCGGAGCATTGAGGAAGGTGACCTTGTTCTTTGTCGGATCCAATCCACGAAGAGATCAAAAAAGTTGAGACCAAAGTGGGAGGGCCCTTACTAGGTTACACAAGTCACCAAACCTAGCGCAAACCATCACCGAAGATGGCACTCGGTGTGTGGCTCACGGAATATTGAACATCTTTGTAAGTTCTACCAGTGAGGCACCATTATCGGGCATCCCGGCAACCCCTTTTGTACAAATTTCTCAGTAATACATGCAATTCTTTGTACAAAGCCAGGCGCAGACCCTATGTGTAGTGAAATAAAGATAAGTGTTTCACATCTCCTTGTCAAATACATATGTTTATACATGTTGTATGCAGGGTAGTGTTACATCCTTGCCTCTTATGAGACCCTTAGAAACCGTCAACGTTTCTACCCTCCTATTTTCTCTTCTTTGTTTTTATCAAAGGACAGAAAGGTTCCTTGTGTGCAAGTTTCTAAGGGAAGTGACAGTGGGGACCCCAACCTACACAGTCGAAGCCACCGGTTACACGTGCAGAGTGATCCCAAGGATCTATGCTCACTTTACACAACAGACTGGATATCAAGAGTATAAAACCATTACGTATTGGTTACACAAATAGGACCATTATGGTCAAGTCTTGAGTATATCATCGCAGCGGAAATCTTCATCCACAACTTGGACCCATGCCATCGGCCTTAACCATTCGGGCATTCTGACTCACAAAGCATCCTAGCTCGCATGATCGTCACCAAAGAACCCTTCTTTGTATGCCAGCTCTTCCAAGCCTGGCCAAGTAAATATACAGGGACAAGCCAGTGAGTACATTTGAATGTACTCACAAGAAACCCGAGGGTGATAACCGAATAAATATGCAAGGCTCTACAACTAAATTGGTATTTTTGCAGAAAGCTAGTTTTTCTCAGGCAAGTATGATCAACACTTATTAAGGTCATCAGTGCTTCTGCAACAAGTATAAGGAGGTTATAGACATTAACATCGAGGAAGAGTTTCAAACAACCTACACTCAAGCTCATCGTGACTTCCTCACGAATGAGGTCAACAATACTACCAAACCGTATTGTTTTCCAGAAACATATGGACAGCCTAAGTAGCACCACCCAACTGTCCTTGACCATGGACACGGCTATTCGAATAGTTTGACATTGTGCAGAGGTTGCACACTTTACCCACAATATACGAGAAACTCCCCTGTCAGCTACGACCCGCGGTACCTCAACTACCCAGGGTGAGCACCCGATCACTACCTTTCCCTAGACGCCACCAACATGGATTTCACTCGATTGATACCATCCCCCGTACCACAATCATGCTCACATGTTTAATTTTGTGGAGCCACGCTCCCATATTCAACACATAGCACATTCAAGGGGGTACCAATAGTATGTCTGGTGCCCTATTAAAACAGGCATGGCCACCTATCCAAGAACGACCCCGTCCCGAGAGTGACCACACCCCTCCCCTCACTAGTAATGCCGGTTCCAAGCTAGCACGGACTAGGTAATCAATAATGCCCTTTCCCATATAAGGTTAGAGTGGTTGTGCGTGTTTGGTTGGGGCGGTGAACAAATCTTAAATCTAATCCATCTATGTAAATAACACATGGTCATTTCCCTCGGTACACCACTTCTTCATCAATTGGTCACCTAGTTTTAACATCTCCCAAGGGCATTAGGGGCACCCGATGGGGTTTTCGAATGATTGTAAACAAGAGATGATCATGGCATAGATGCGACATCATGCTTCAATATCGAGTATTTAGTCATCGTATCTCTGAGCACAAGATAGAGCTACGAACATGCACGTGTCAATGGGTATGCATCAATGCAACGGTCATAACAAGCACATCATCAACATCATCATCATGCATACGAAAAGTTACCAATGAACAAGAGAGGGGTATCATGGTCAATAGGGTTGCTTGCCTGGCTCCGCATGCTCTTCAATCCTTCTGTTCCACCCCCGAGTATTCCGTCTACTTTGTCAACTATCACTGAAAGCAATCACAATAAGCAACACAATAAGGCGTAAATAAAAGCGCTCTGAAAATAGGAATTTGACTTTTCTAGAACATTCCTGGTTATATGGAAAATAACTAGAGTGGTTTCATTGGAATTGTATCAATGGATATTTTTGAGCATTTCAATACGATGAAATCAAGGGAGTAACGGATTTGCAAGAAGTTAACAGAATGCCTTTTTATAAAAATGAGTGAAACCACCCATTAAATCAGGCATGATTTTAGGAACATTTAGAAATTTGTTTCACTGGATTTGGAGTTGAAATTGATACAATATGGATTTTTGAAGTTGACTTATGTGAATATATAGCCTATTAAATAGATCAAGTGAAAAATAGGCATAGTAAAATGTTCAATCTTTCCTATTAAATAAAGAATGATTTATGGAGTCACTAGAAATTTGAATCATCAAATTTGGAGCTTGGATGATTTATCTATGGATTTTACAATATTTCTGGAAAAAGAAAAAGAAAAAAGGGGGTTATACCTAATAATGCGCCCCGGGCATAATATAGCTGTTTGGCTGGGCCAGCAGCTCAGCTGCGCATGGATAGAGGTGACGTCAAAGGTGCGCTAAGGGTAGTACGTCTTTTCGGTTGCTAGGCGTTTCGGTCGAAGCCGTTTCCACTTATCCCGACAGGAGGGCCGGTCCGATGGACACTACCGCTGACAGGCGGGCCCCCTACCAGCTGGTGGGGTGGTTGGCCCCTACCTCGCGCCTGAGGTAGAGGAGCGATAGGGGAGGCGCGACCGAGTGGTGGCGGCTCCCACCCCTGAGTCTCCGATCACCTCCGATGATGCCTAGCACACCGGCGGACTCAGCGCGGTGCAGCGATCCCGTCCATATGCTCCACGCACACGTCGGTGCTCGGATTTGAGCGAAGGTTAAGGTGGAGCGGACGGCGGTCACGGTATGATGGTGATGCACATTCCTCCCGTGGAGGAGGGGTTCTAGGGTTCTGTTAAGATACGTAGAGGTTAGAGAAGGGTTGTGGTCTGGCTTCGAGGAGGGATGGAGGCTGGGGTGGCTCGAATTTGAGCGGAGGCCGTCAGCGTGGCTCCGGCCATGGAGAAGGATGGAGGGCACGAGAGAGAGAGAGCATTCGCCTGGGGGTGTATGGGAGAGAGAGGGAGCGATTGGCGTCCAGAGTGGGGATCAGGACGGCCGTATAAGGCGAGGTCGCGGTGCACCATGGGTGGAGCTCGCGGCTGATGCTTGCTAGAACCACGTCTGCATTTCCCCAAAGAGGAAGGGATGATGTAGTATAGCAACGGTAGGTATTTTCGTCAGCGATGAGACCAAGGTTATCGAACCAGTAGGAGAACCAAGAAACACAACGTAAATGGCACCTGCACACAAATAACAAATACTCGCAACCCGACGTGTAAAAGGGGTCGTCAATCCCTTTCAGGTAACAGTTCCTAGAGATAGGCAAATGGACGTGAGAGAGTTGTAAATATTGATAGATCGAATGCAAAATAAGATAAATTGCAGCAAGGTATTTTTGTATTTTTGGTTTAATAGATCTGAAAATAAAAGCAAATGAAAAATAAATCGCAAAGGAAAATAATATAAGAAAGAGACCGAGAGGCCGTAGGTTTCACTAGTGGCTTCTCTCGAGAAAATAGCAAAAGGTGGGTGAACAAATTACTATCGGGCAATTGATAGAACTTCAAGTAATCATGACGATGTCCAGGCAATGATCATTATATAGGCATCACGTCCAAGATTAGTAGACCGACTCCTGCCTGCATCTACTACTATTACTCCACACATCGACCGCTATCCAGCATGCATCTGGAAAACAGAGTAATGCAATAAGATTGATGACATGTTGTAGACAAGATATCTTTATGTAGAAATAGACCCCATCGTTTTATCCTTAGTAGCAACGGTACATACATGTCGGTTTCCCTTCTGTCACAGCGATCAACCACCATAAGATGGAACTGACTACAAAGCACCTCTTCCCATTGCAAGATAAATAGATCAAGTTGGCCAAACAAAACCCAAATATCGGAGAAGAAATACGAGGCTATAAGAAATCATGCATATAAGAGATCAAAGAAGACTCAAATAACTTTCATGGAGATAAAAAGATAGATCTGATCATAAACTCAAAGTTCATCGAATCCCAACAAACACACCGCAAAAAGAGTTACATCATATGGATCTCCAAGAGAGCATTGTATCGATAATCAAAAGAGAGAGAGGAAGTCATCTGGCTACTAACTATGAACCTGTAGTTCTACAAAGAACTACTCACGCATCACCGGAGAAGCTGGAAGTGGTGAACCCCTCCGTGATGGTGTCTAGATTGGATCTGGTGGTTCTGGACTCTGCGACGGCTGGAATTGATTTTCGTCAACTCTCCTAGGGTTTCTAGACTATTTGGGTATTTATAGAGAAAAGAGGTGGTCCGGGGGGCACCCGAGATGGGCACAACACACCAGGGCGTGCTTGGGCCTCCTGGCGCGCCCTGGTGGGTTGTGCTCCCCTCGGAGCACCCCCTAGCCGCTTCTTCGTCCCACTGGATGTCTTCTTGTCAAAAAAAAATGCACAAAAAGTTTCACTGCGTTTGGACTCCGTTTGGTATTGATTTCTGTGATGTATAAAACATGCAGAAAACAGCAACTGGCACTTGGCACGATTTTAATACGTTAGTACCAAAAAATGATATAAAATGACTATAAAATGATTATAAGACATCCAAGAATGATAATATAACAGCATGGAACAATAAAAAATTATAGATATGTTGGAGACGTATCAGCATCACCAAGCTTAATTACTGCTCGTCCTCGAGTAGGTAAATGATAAAAATAGAATTTTTGATGTGGAATGCTTCCTAACATGTCATATCATATTCTTTTCTTTATAGCATGGACATTTGGACTTTTAGATGGTTCAAAGCAATAGTCTAGTTTTGACATGAGATTTAAATACTCAAGCATATCAACATGCAACCATGTCTTTCTAAATATCAATGCTAAAATAAGTTATCTGTAGCCCATCATGCTCAACCATTGGTCCATTCATGAAACACACTCGCATATTAACCACACCCAATACTCAAGTACGATCTATGCTTTATAAGAGAAGATGGAGACTTAAATTCAATAAAAAAATTGCATGAAGTAAAAGAAATGCCCTACGCAGAGGGAAGTAGGGATTTGTAGAGGTGCGAGAGCTCAAACGTTAAATTGAGAGGTAAAATTATGTTGGGTGGCATACTTTTCCCACCAACGAAAATGACTTAGAGTTCCCAACACTTTCCATGGTAGATATATCATAGGCGGTTCAGACATAAAACAAAGTTTATTCCTTTTTTCACCAAACTTTCATAACCCATGGCTAACCATATCTGCGGGTGCCTTCCATACCAACACTTTCTCTCGTGCAATGACAAGATAAAGTAAATTCATTTTTCATTTCAGGACTGGGCATCCCTAATACCTTTGCCTTACTCTCGTGCAATGACAAGTGAATAAACACTCATCATGAGAATAACACATCTAGCATGGAAAATATTGGCCACCCCTCACCGCCTCGCGAGCGGGACGAGCACACAAAAGAGAAATTTATTTAGAAAATTAGACATGGCACATACAAATTTGCTTAGAATGGCAAAAGAATACCGCATATAGGTAGGTATAGTGGACTAATGTGGTAAAACTGGTTCAAAGAATTTTGGATGCACAAGTAGTGATCTTTCTTAGTGCAAAATGAAGCCTGGCAAAAGATTGAGAAGAGACCAACCAAGAAAAGAATAATCTCATAAGCGAGCATTAAGCATAATTAACACCGAATAATGCACCACAAGTAGGATGTAATTTCATTGCATGACTATTGACTTTCGTGCTTGTATAGGGAATCACAAACCTTAACGCCGATATTCTTACTAAAGCATAATTACTCATCAACATGACTCACATATCACATCATCATATCTCAAAACTATTACAAAGAATCAAGTTTATTTTTTCCAATGATCTTCAGGAAAGTTTTTATTATATCATTCTTGGATATCTATCACTTTGGGACTAATTTTCATGTGCTCAAACAAATATAAGTGAAGATCATGAACATAGTTTCTTCTTTCTCTCAAAATAATTTAAGTCAAACAAGAGAGCATTTCTTGAAAATTTTACTAACTCTCAAATAAATCTAAGTGAAGCATGAGAGTATTTCTTCAAATAATAAAGCACACCGTGCTAAAAAAAGATATAAGTGAAGTACAAGAGAAAATCCATAGCTCATAAACATTAAAGTGAAGCAAATAGAGCTATTCTAACAAGTCATGGCATAATTATGGCTCTCTCAAATAGGTGTGTCCAGCAAGTATTAAAGACTTAAAAAGAAAAATAAAACAAGCAAAGACTCATATCATACAAGACGCTCCCTAGCAAAACACATAGCATGTGACAAGTAAAAATATAGCTTCGAGTAAAATACCGATGGTCGTTAGAAAAAAGAGGGGATGCCACTCGGGGCATCCCCATGCTTAGGCTCTTCTTAATCCTTATTCCTTCATCCATCATAACATCACCCAAAACTTGAAAACTTCAATCACACAAAACTCAACAAAAACCTTCGTGAGATCCATTACTATAACTAAACCAATCTTTACTCTAAGTATTGTACCAAACCAATTCATATTTTTTAATTATATCATGTCTACTGTATTCTAACTTTTCCATGGCAAAACTTAGCAAAAGAAACCATAGAATCATCAAAAGAAGCACATAACATAATGAAAATAGAATATGTCTAAAATAGAGCAGTCTGTAAAGATGCGACTTAACGTAATACCTCTGTAACTATAAGAATTTTGACAAATTAGGATAACGTGGAAAATTAGTACATTGATAACGCCAAAACAATTCGAGATTTTATTGCATTCCAGTAATTGTCAGAAATTCAAACTCTAGACGCAAAAGTTTTTGAATTTTTCAACGCGATCACATCGACCATCAACCCAATCATCACAAAGGCTTTGCTTGGCACAAAAAAATATTCAAGCCACAAAAACACATCAAAATAGAGGTATAATTGGGTAATTAACAAGAATAGAAAATAAAAGGCAAAAATATATATTATTCGTTGGGTTGCCTCCCAAGAAACTCTTTCTTTATTGACATTAAGATGGGCTTGAGATTTCAATGATTCTCAAATGAAAGATAAGATTCGAAGCACAACGACAACATCATGTAGCATGTTCAAAACACATCTAAGTCTAACATACTTCCTATGCATAGGCGTTTTATAAGCAAACAAATTATTAAGGCAAGCAAAAACTAGCATATGCAAGGAAGAGCAAAGAAACAAAAGCAATCTCAACATAACGAGAGGTAAATTAGTAACATGAAAATTTCTACAACCATATTTTCCTCTCTCATAATAATTACATGTAGGATCATACTCAAATTAAAAATTATAACTATCATATAAGATTTTCTCTTCATGATCCACATGCATAAAAAGTTGACACTCTTCCAAAATAGTGGGATTATCATCAAATAAAGTCATGACCTCTCCAAACCCACTTTCAATATTATCGCAAACATATTCATCATGAGGCTTAAATAAATTTTCCAGATCGTAAGAAGAATCACCCCAGTCATGACCATTGCAACAAGTAGTAGACATTGCAAAATTAGCATCCCCAAGCGTGGGGTTTTGCATATCATTAGCACAATTGATATTAATAGAATTTATAATGACATCAATGCAATCATGCTTTTCATACAAGGAACTATCATGAATCACTTCATAAATTTCTTCTTTTATCAATTCATCACAATTATCAAATTCGTGAATCTCAAGCAAAAAATCACAGAGATAATCAAGTGCACTCAACTCACTAGAAATTGGTTCAACATAATCGGGTCTTTTGAAAAGATTCGCAAGTGGATGAGGATCCATATCAATATATTTTTAGCAAGAAAAGATGCAATCAAATAGAAGGCACACGGCGACACAAGCAAAGATAGCAAACAAGATTGCAAGCAAAAATATAGATCTGACAAGAAATAGCCGAACGAAAAAGAAGGCGAATAAAAATGGCATTTTTTGTGAAGTGGAGGAGATGAAAATGAGATGCAAATGGCAAATAATGTAAATTGCGAGGAGATGAGATTTGTGGTTAGGAACATGGTAGATGTTGATGATGTCTCCCTGGCAACGGCGCCAGAAATTCCTTTTGATGCTTGCTAGAACTATGTCGGTATTTCCCCAAAGAGGAAGGGATGATGCAGCAGAGCAACGGTAGGTATTTTCCTCAGTGGTGAGATGAAGGTTATCGAACCACTAGGAGAACCAAGCAACACAACGTAAATGGCGCCTGCACACAAATAACAAATACTCGCAACCCGACGTGCAAAAGGGGTTGTCAATCCCATTTGGATAACGATGCCTAGAGATAGGCAAACGGATGTGAGAGAGTTGTAAATATTGATATATCGAATGCCAAATAAGATTAATTGCAGCAAGGTATTTTTGTATTTTTGGTTTAATAAATCTGAAAATAAAAGCAAAGGAAAAATAGATTTCAAAGGAAAATAATATAAGAAAGAGACTCGGGGGTCGTATGTTTAACTAGTGGCTTCTCCCGAGAAAATAGCAAACGGTGGGTGAAAAATTATTGTTGGGCAATTGATAGAACTTCAAATAATCATGAAGATATCCAGGCAATGATCAATATATAGGCATCACGTCCAAGATTAGTAGACCGACTCCTGCCTGCATCTACTACTATTACTTCACACATCGACCTCTATCCAGCATGCATCTAGTGTATTAAGTTCATGTCAAAATGGAGTAATGCAATAAGAATGATGACATGATGTAGACAAAATATATTTATGTAGAAATAGACCCCATCGTTTTATCCTTAGTAACAACGATACATACGTGTTGGTTCCCCTTCTGTCACTGGGATCAAGCACCGTAAGATCAAACCCAGTGCAAAGCACCTCTTCCCATTGCTAGATAAATAGATCAAGTTGGCCAAACAAAACCCAAATTTCGAAGAAGAAATACGAGGCTATAAGCAATCATGCATATAAGAGTTACATCATAAACTCAAAGTTCATCGAATCCCAACAAACACACCGCAAAAAGAGTTACATCATATGGATCTCCAAGAGACCATTGTATTGATAATCAAAAGAGAGAGAGGAAGCCATCGAGCTACTAACTACGGACCCGTAGGTCTACGAAGAACTACTCATGCATCATCCGAGAGGCACCAATGGAAGTGGTGAACCCCTCCGTATGGTGTCTAGATTTGATTTTGTGGTTCTAGAATCTGTGGCGGCTGGAATTGATTTCCGTCGACTCTCCTAGGGTTTCTGGAATATTTGGGTATTTATAGAGCAAAGAAGCGGTCCAGCGGGCACCCGGGGTGGGCACAACCCACGAGGGCGCGCCTGCGCCTCCTTGCGCGCCCTGGTGGGTTGTGCTCCCATCGGAGAACCCCCCCCCCAAATGCTTCTCCAGTCCACTTGATGTATTCTGGTCCAAAAATATACACAAAACGTTTCATTGCGTTTGGACTCCGTTTGGCATTGATTTCCTGCGATGTAAAAAACAAACAGAAAATAGCAACTAACACCTGACACTATGTTAATAGGTTAGTACCAAAAAATGATATAAATTGACTATAAAATGATTATAAAACATCCAAGAATGATAATATAATTGCATGGAACAATAAAAAATTATAGATATGTTGGAGACGTATCAGCGGCCACGGCCCAGGGCGCCGCCCGAGGCCAAACGGGCAGTCTGGGCGTGTCTAGGGTGCTCATGCACGTGGTCTAGATCGAGGGGGGAGGAAAAGGAGAGCGGGCGCGCACCTAGCGGGTCCCGAGCGCGCTGGCACATTCTGGAGAAGCTGGGCGGCAGCGGGCAAGCGCGTGCTAGGGTGAGAGAGAGAGGGGGAAGGAGGGGGCCGACAGCGTGTTGTTCCTCGGACGCCGAGGTGATCTCGGGAGACATGCTAGAGACTCCCTAGGTGGTTGCGACGTTGGGCAGTGAGCAGCTACAGTGCGATGGCACACTGTAGCATGCTCCAGAGCATGAGCTCTGTATGCCACGGCATTGTTTAGGTGCCCTGGCCATGTTCCTTAGTGCTTAGGGGGTCTAGAGGGGTGTAAACTACGGAGAGAAGCATTGGATGCTCTGGAGGGTCACTAGAGTGAGAGAGGGTGTAGAAGGAGAGATCATTGTTGTCCAGAGAGAGAAAGTGAGGATTTCACCCATCAATTATTGGTCCACGGCCTTGCAAATTTTATCGGAGGTAGAAGGTTATCAGGGTCAGGTGTGGTAAAAATTTGAGCTCATGGAGAATAGTGGAAGGGGTCAAAACAATGGTCTTTGGAAAATAGCTGAAGGTGTTTGATGATGATTTGGGCAAGTAAATGGATTCTCCTTGCCAGGATTAAATAGTAGATAGAAATAAGGTTTACCACCAAGTTTGAGCTCATTTGAAGAAAGTTGACAATGCAACTTTGGCAAACCCTAAAAATCAACAGAAATGAGTTTTCCAAGATTTAGTCATGCAAACCTATTCAACTTTATGCACCACTTGGTGTAGTGTCATCATGTAGAGATTATAGCATGTCCACATAACTTGAGATCAAAAGGAGACAATTGGCAATGTAGAGTTGCTCAAATTTGGTTCTGGACAGAGATGGTTTTAAGGCATTTTGATGATGTTAACTTGTTCATCAAGACATGAGTTTTGGCAAGACCATCAAATATGGAATTTTCGACATTCCAAAATTTTCTTAGAATTTGTAGAGAATATTTCCTTTGTAAATATTTCAAAAGCTTGAAATATCCAAAAAGGGTTTTCGATGGATTTGACCAATATTTCGAACATGACCATGTGTTGAAACTCCTATATACGGACAATATTTTTCCAATGAGCTTCCCTAAAGTTTCTCAACATTTTTGAAACATTAAATACTTTTAACAGATTAAAGACCATTTATGGCCTTAAGAAAAATCCTTTAAATAAAATAGGAAAATAACTTTTATAATAATATTTCTGTGGTTTTGGGGAGTCCTATATCTAATAGGAGTGAAATATAATTTTTGAGAGAGTTTTCAAACCCTAAATTAAGTACTTGTAGTTCAAGTCTCAATTCAGGAGAAAATACTTTTTGGCCGATTTATTTTTGTAAGAAAATACTATTATGTCCTGTACACATGGCATGATCATTGGGAAAAGTTTTGGATCAAGGAGATAGAGTATAAGAGTTGGAGGATTTATTTGATTTTTAGAGCACTTGCAAACAATAGACAAAAATCCAATCAAGCAAAGTGCAAAATACTCAAAAGTTTTTGTCAATCCACATTTTATTATGATTTATTAGCTTAGGTGTTATGCCTGAAAATCAGGGTGTGACAGACCTAACCCCCTTACAAGAATCTCAACCCCGAGATTCCAAAACTAGGCGCGGGAAGGAATACAAAAACTCAGATCTGGGTTGCTCCATTGAACCTTGAAGTGCTTGATGGTGCGACTTCGTGTATAACATTCCACTTGATTCAGATTGCAAATAGGTCTCTCGCGTTGGTCAGGTCAGGCTGGAGGTCGATGGATCGGTGATCGATGTCCTTGTAGAGATTTGGCTAGTTAGGAAGTTGGAAACATTTTCGAATTTGTGACACGTGGAAAACGTTGTGCACATCGGATAACTACAGTGGCAATTCCAGCTGGTAGCCATCTACTCTTTGTCTTGCAGTGATCTTGAAGAGGACTGATGTATCTTGTTGTGGGTTTTCCTTTGTCATGGAAATGCTTGGTTCTTTTGAGAGGAGTGGCTCGCACATACACATGGTCTTCGATGCAGAAGTTTACTTCTTGACGACGGTGGTTGGTATAGTTCTTCTTACTTGCATATTAGGGAAAACCTTATACACAGAATCTTAGCAGCTGCGCGGGACAGGAAGAGGTGCTACTGCCAATTAGCAATAGCGTGAGTGGTAAACATGCGCTACTGCTAGCAGCTTAGCAGTAGCGCACCTTGGCAAAACCACGCAGCTACTAAAATTGACCGACCGTTCCCGGCACCCTAGGTTTAGCAGGAGCACGCTCGATTTAACCGCCCTACTGCTAACAAAATAATAGTAGCATTGTATTTTAGCAGGCCACTACTGCTAATTTTGAACTTGGCCATATGGCGTGACCCGCTTAGCAGTAGCACGTGTGCCAGAAGCGCGCTACTGCTATCTTATTAGCAGTAGCGCATTTTATGGCCCGTGCTACTGCTAAGCCGCAGCCATACCACCTTTTTCCTCCCCCTCCCTCTCCCCCATCCTCTCTTACTTCCCTTTCCCCTAGCTCCCACCTCCTCTCTCCCTCACTTTGCTTCTTCCTCACTACTTCTCCTCCCATTACTCTCCTTCTTCTACATATCTTTCTCTTTCTTTATTACTCCTAACTAACTACACCACCTCCATTAATGCATCTCCTTTCTCTTTTTCCTTCCCCCTCCAATAGTTGAACTTGTCTCCTCCCAAACAAGCTAGCTAGGTAGATCGAGCATTTAGTGAAGTGACCTATGTACCTCCCTAACTAGATCTAGCCTTGTAAAGAAGAGCTTTGTCCCCTTTTGATCATTCCATAGGTGTGTGTGGTGACACCTATTCACATCATCATCATCGTGATCGATCTAGAGATATAGGTGATTGAAAATTTATGCTTTTGCAAGAATGGAAAATATGTGTGTGTGTGTGTTATATGACATAATCGGGTGATATGATGTAAATTGTGTGTGTGGCATGAGTTGCTTATGTTTTGCCGAAATGTCAATTTATTTCCGTTTCGGCGAATTTCGGGCAAACTCTATATGTCCTATTTTTTGGGAAGGTCATGCCGAATTTTTGTATGACTTTGATGCATGCATGAATTTTTATAATCAATTTGTTTATTATTACCGTGCAGGTGTTCATGATGGTTAGTGGAACGATGGTGAATAGGTGGTTGCGATCAGCGGTGCAGGACATGAAAGAAACTAACATATAGAGGTTTTATGTCGGTGCCGTAGATGCAAAGGATGAGTTTGGCTCGACCCCTATGACGATGGTCGTGTGATGGTGCACCTGCTCATGACTGGTTTCATGGATGGCTATACTCGGTGGATAATTGAAGATGAGGATGAGGATGTTGACGATGCCGACGGGGTGGGCAATGACGACACGGGGCAAGACGAAGAGATGATCGATAATGGCGGAGGAGAAGGAGCCGGACATGGCGGCGGGGAAGAGGCCGGACATGGCAGCGGAGAAGGGGCCAGACATGGTGGCGGAGAAAACATGGACTTCACGCCGCAGACTTCGTCGGTACTAAGTTCAATCATGCGGGACCCTCATGTTCAAGAACTGCTTTGCAAGGAGACGAGTACTGACAGAGCTGCTTCTAGAGAGGATGCCAAGGTGTAGCAACTGGTGGTAGGCTCGAATACTCCATTGTATCATGGTTGTGATCCCGAGGTGACCCACTTGAGTTTCATGCTCGAACTCCTAAGGATGAAGGCTAAAATCAAATGGACCGACACTAGCGTCGATAAGCTTCTCACATACCTAAAGGATGTTCTTCCCACGGGGAATCTATGTCCTAATAGTGTGGATGAGTCCAAGAAGATCGTGTGCCCTCTTGATCTGCCGCATGTTAGATACCAGGCATGCATCAAAGATTGCATAATTTATTGGAAGGAGCACGCGGAAAAAACCAGGTTCCGGTGTGCAATGCTTCTCGATACAAGAAGGCCGGTAAGAAATCTCCCCAGAAAGTTGTATGGTACTTACCGATCACTCCCCGCGTGCAAAGCTCATCCCAAGGAAGCAAAGCTCATGCGTTGGCACGTGGACAGGACAAAGCCCGACGATGGAGATGATCCGAAGCTGAGACACCTCGTGGATGGAAGCCTGTAGGATCGAAAGTATGTGTAGAGGGGGTGATTCGACTACTTGACCAACTAATAACTTAGCCTTTTCCCAATTTTATGTTTTGGCAGATTTTAGCAACTTAGCACAAGTCAAGCAATCTTCGTACACATGCAATTCTAGAGTTGTGACAGCAGAAAGTAAATTATTGCATATGAAGGTAAAGGGAGGGGTTGCAGAGTGCAACCGCAATTGGAGACATGGATGTTTTTGGCGTGGTTACGATAGGTGGTGCTATCGTGCATCCACGTTGATGGAGACTTCAACCCACGAAGGGTAACGGCTGCGCGAGTCCACAGAGGGCTCCACCCACGAAGGATCCACGAAGAAGCAACCTTGTCTATCCCAGCATGGTCGTCGGCCACGAAGGACTTTCCTCACTAGGGTAGATCTTCACGAAGTAGGTGATCTCCTTGCCCTCACAAACTCCTTGGTTCAACTCCACAATCGTGTAGGAGGCTCCCAAGTGACACCTAACTAACCTAGGAGACACCACTCTCCAAAAGGTAATAAATGGTGTGTTGATGATGAACTCCTTGCTCTTGTGCTTAAAGTGATAGTCTCGCCAACACTCAACTCTCTCTTGTAGATTTGGATATGGTGGAAAGAATATTTGAGTGGAAAGTAACTTGGGGAAGGCTAGAGATCAAGATTCATATGGTAGGATTGGAATATCTTGGTCTCAACACATGAGCAGGTGGTTCTCTCTCACAAAATGAATAGTGGAAGTGTAGGCACGTTCTGATGGCTCTCTCTCAGATGGAGAAGGGGTGGAGGGGTATATATAGCCTCCACATAAAATCTACCCGTTACACACATTTGACACAACTTGGTCAGACCGAATAAACAAACTCGGTCACACCGAAGCAGTTCAAAATGTGAACGTTAGACATTTTGGTGGGACCGACAGTATCAACTCGATGAGACCGATGCGTTAGGGTTAGGGCAAAACCTCAACCCGGTTTGACCAATTACACAAACTCGCTGAGACCGATTATGGTAATAGGCTAACAGAGTGTTGGTTAGGCAAACTCGATGGGACCGATTCGCTCATCTCGGTGGGACCGAAACGTTATGAAGAGGAAAAAGAGAGTTTGCAATGCCAACTCTGTGGGACCAATTGCCTATTTTGGTGAGACCGAAATAATTGCAATAGGCAATAGAGAGTTTGCAATCCCATCTCGATGAGACCAAGATCCCTATCGGTGAGACCGAACTGATTAGGGTTTGTGGCAGTGACTATGTCAAGTGAACTCGGTGGCGCCGGATAGATCAAATTGGTGGGGCCCAGTTTGAATTTTAGGTTTGGTACATATGTGGAAATGAGAAAGTGGTGGAGGGATTTGCAGCATATTACTAAGCACTTGAGCAAGTAGATTTGGAGCATATTACTAAGGACTTGAGAAAGTAGACCATTAAGCAACACCTCATACCCTTTTAAAAGTTTTGGCTTCTCCTATGGACTCAATGTGATTTTGGATCACTAAAATGAAAATGTAGAATCCTGAGCTTTTCCAATCTTTGTCCTTAGCTTTTTGAGGGGTCCACATTTCCAATCCATGCCATGCCGACCATTGAACTTCCTGAAATATTTATCTTGAAAGGATATTAGTTCAATGAGCTATATGTTGTTATTAATTACCAAAACCACCCGAGGATTAGTTGCACTTTCAATCGCCCCCTTTTTGGTAATTGATGACAACATATAGATCAAAGCTTTGACAAATGATAATAAGAATGAAATATATCGTCCCTTTGAGAAGTATGTGATAAGCAAGAGCTCCCCCTAAATTTGTGCATTATTTAAGATTTGGTTTTGAATGCAAATGCACAATCGATTAGGATCATGGGTTACTCTTCCATGTCACATACATCTTGGTGGAGCGCTCAAAATGATAAGATTTAAGCAATAAGCACTCATCACCAAAATAACAAGTGAATGATCATACACAATCAAATAGGCACACATTAAGCATAGTATGATATGATCAAGCACATAAAGTATCTCACACACATAAGCAAATTGTAGCAATAACTAGACGATAAAAAAACAAAGTAGCAAGAAAAAACAATCAAAGAGAAGCAAAACACTCTCTCTCGAAGCCTAATGATCTATACACTTTCTCACCCTTTGGCAACAAGTTATCAAAAAATCTCAAAAATGCATAGTGCTATGCGGCACTCTAGGCACAATCTCAGGGAGCTGCTGAAGAAGTCTTGTCACTGGTGGCTCCGGTGTACGTAGATGGCGTGGAGATAAGAGCATCTGCAAACACTTCCAATGAAGTCTATGGAACTAGAGTTGTTGATACTGGAGGAACAACTGTGATAGTGGCTGCAGGAGCTGAAAGTTTAAGCCTGGGCTCGACAACTGGCACAGCTGAAGATCTTGGTCCTCTCAAGACTCTCTGAAAAGCATTTGTTGTATATCTGTCCTTGGCATCTTCCTTGAGTTTCTCCACAGCTGTCTGGATCTTTGTGACCTTCATATCTATATCATAGAACTTTGTCTCAATGATCCTCTCAAGGCTTGCTTGATATTGAGTTAAGTTGGCCAAACTCTTCTCAATCCTCAAAGTGGCCTCAAGCAGATAACTGAGCTGATCTTGATTGGTATTGGGATCTCCAAAAGCACTTGCTAGCTTGGCTGCCTTTACTTGTGCAATCTTTTCCTGGCCTTCAACAGATGTAGAATGGGATGCACCCATGACAACTTCATTGTCCTCAAAATCTGGCCTAGAGGTAGATGCCTCTTTTCAAGCAGATATGTCCCTTTCTCCAACCTGGAGTTGATAAGCATCTGAATGTGAGGGGCATTTCCACAAGACCTCTTTTGGTCTGCTGCTGTCCTCTTGATTTTCTCCACAATCAGGCTCATGACTTTGAACTTCTCTAGAACATCAAACATGTGGAGAAAGTTAATGGAGTGATCTCGGATCATTCTATGATCTCCTGACTTGGGCAACAAAGTGTGCCTCACTATAGTGTTGATGGTGGTCAGTCTAGACATCAGATGATGTATGGAGCCAAGCTTGTGAGTCTGCAAGTCTTTTGTCAGGAATTGGCTTGTACATGTTTGCCATAGAGTCATGATCCTTCCTGGGTTTGGCATACACACCTGTTTCATTGTCATCTTCCTTGGGGGTTGTGATGCCCAAGATGCGATTCTATCCCGATCATGTGATGAACTCGAGATTGGGGCACAACCACATTCGGGCGCTTAACAAGATGGATATCATTACATCGTACCATTACATAAATAGATGGGGATACATACAAGTCATACAATTCCACATGAATAGTACACATTATACCCAAGACATCGGACTACGGATGAAAACATGAAAAGCACAACGACATCCATCCTGCTATCCCAGACTGGCGACCAGGAACCTAAACCAAGACTAACGAAGAAGAAGAAGAAAGATCTCCAACACAAGTAAACATCACTCTCGCGTCAAGTCATCGGAAACCTACACGTGCAACTGTTATTGTAGTATCTGTGAGACACAAGGACTCAACAATCCCATAACCATGGGTATCAAGACTAGCGAAGCTTAATGGGTATGGAGAGGTTAAGTGGTGAGGTTGCAACAGCGGCTAAGCATATGTATGGTGGCTAACTTACGAGTAAAAGAATAAGATGAGCATCTATGCAAACGGTCGCAAACTAGTAATGATCGCTAAGAGATCCTGAACTACCTATGAGCCAGACATAACCCCACTATGTTCTCTTCTCAAAATGAAAAGAGACGGTCACAGCTACTCACGCGGTTGGTGTATTTTATTTCGGATCCTTTGTGAAGTTTTCTACAACCGAACATTAACAAATTCCAATCTGCCACATAACTGCGGGCACGGATTTCGAAAGATCATAACCCTGCAGGGGTGTCCCAACTTAGCCCATCACAAGCTCTCATGATCAGCAGAGGTAAAAACCCCTTATCATAGGGACAACCAGATCAGACTCGGAATACCGATGCACAAGACATTTCGACAATGGTAAAACAAGTCCAACAAGATGTGGGGACACCGACTTGTGAGTTAAGATCACCGAATGCACGTGTACAGTGATCCCAGAGATCAATGCTCACTAAACACACAGAAGCTGAATAACAAGAGTCTTACATCCATACATACCGACTTACACAAATTATGACCGTTATGGTCAAGTCTTACATAGATAAAGCCTCAAGGGCTGAATAGCAAATAATCTCGAATAGCGGAAGTCTTCGTGGATAAGTAGAACCCATGCCATCTGCCTTAACCCTACAGGCATTCTGACTGGGAAAGCGTCCTAGTTCGCATGTTCGTCTCCAAAGAACTCTTCTTTAAATTCCTGCTCCTCCATGCCGGGCCAATTAAAAAACAGTGGCAAGCCAATGTGTACTTTGAATGTACTCGCAAGCAACCCGTGATTTGGTTCAAGGTAACAATGCAAGTTGTACAACAAATAAGCAACCTAGCTTCAAGCTAGATAAGATGTCCTACCATCTTGTGAGATATGCATCAACGAACTTGGGTAACCTCGAGGACAGGTTACAGATATCAACATAAATAGAGTTCGAATCATTACTAGCTCATTCAACATGTCAAGTCACCACCTTGACTCAAATAGTTCACTCCACACACACATGCACCAAGATTGTAAAACTTCTGGACATAGTTTAAGTAGCACCTCGAACATGTCCATGACCGTGGACACGGCTATTCAAATAGTTTGACTCTCTGCAGAGGTTGTGCACTTTACCCACAAGATCCGGGAAGCTGTTATGTCATCCACGATCCCGCAGTACCTCAAGTACTCGGGGGAAGCACCCGATCATTACCTTTCCCCAGATGATACTAACATAGGGTCCACTCGTTGGTGCACAACCCTCGTGTATAAGTAAAAGATCGTGGGACTATGCCCTTTTACATTATCACTCATACACGAAGGGACCAACGGTGTGTCCGGTGCCCTGTGAAAACAGTCATGGCCGTCTATCCGAGCATCACGCCGTCTCGAGAGTGACCTCAAGTCACCCCCATCACTAGTAATGTGGGCACCATGCTAGTATCAGCCTAAGTAAGCAATAATGCCCCGTCCCATAAAGGGGTAGAGTGGTTGCACATGTTTGGGTAGGGACGATAATCACACATAAATCTAATCCATCATTTTACAAACACACACCAAAAGCTCTCTATGGTACACCACTTCTTTCTCAAGTGGTGACCTTAGTTCAACATCACCCAAGGGCATTAGGGGCACCCGATGGGGTTTTAGAAAGGTTGTAACCATGGAGAGTTCATGGTACACATGCATAATTATGCACCTACAACTAAATGCTTTCATGAACAAGGTAAAGCCATGAGTAGGGTATGCATCATGTGGTGGTTCACAACCAGTTCATCACCGTCATATTTCATCATCATGCAAATCGGAAAAAGGGGTCCGATGAATGAGAGGGGTGTCATGGTCAAAGGGCTGCTTGCCTGGATTGGCTTGGTCTTCAAAGTCTTCAAATCTTTTTCCTTCTTCTTCTTCAGCAACTTCGTCAAATACGGTATCTAATCGTCGCAAGAAAATAACGGAGAAATAAGACAATAATAACAACAGAAAATTCAAAGTGCTCAGAAAAATGTTAACTCATTTTTTGTAAAATACTAGGAGAAAATCTAAGAATGGGAAAATTCTTAGTTTTCGATTTGGAGTGATAGAATAGGATGAATGGATTTTTAAATAGAGGTTTCATTGTTCAAATTGGAACTTAAATTTGAACTGTACAGAAAAGGTTTATGAATATGTATGAAAGTTACACCATTAAATAGGTGGGAATATAACAAGATTTTAGGAGTTGGAATTATTGAATTTGATTAATATTTAATCCTGTGGAATTTTGCAAGTTTAACAAAAAAGGAAAAGGAGAAGGGGCACTGTGCCTACTGGGCGAGAATAGCTGCAGTGCAGCAGGCCTAGAGGGGAAAAGGCCCAGGAGAGCCGAGGTGGCGCGCGCACTGGATTTTAAACCCGACGGGCGGGGCCTGGCGTCAGAGAGAGAGACAGAGGGGCGAAGGAGAGGTGAGGATGATAGGTGGGCTCCACCTGTCATCTCTGACCTCGTGGCAGAGAGGTCAGCGAGCTCACCGGCAATGCTACAAGGCACGGCAGGTCGAGCAGGTGGCACCGTTGGACTCAGGGGGATGTCGCCATTCGGGTGGTGGTGGAGGTGGTCGCCGGAGCAGCCTGGTTCACCGGTGACAAGGTCACGCGGTGGAGGTGCTTCGGGCGTCTATGGTTCTGGCCGCATCCCGGCTGCAAAAAGAGCAGGGAAGAGAGGGGAAGGGTCAGCGATGTCGCGCGGTTCCAGATCGAGAGAGAATGGGCGTGGAGGAGGGCCTGTACCGCGTGGACGCTGACGACCCGAGGCGGTGGAGCTCGAGCTCAGGCTTCTCTGGGACTGAATGGGTGGTGCGGGAGGTAGATTGGGAGTGCGGGGGAGCGACAGGAGGCGAGAGAGAGGCTCGGGGTCGCCTTATATGGGCTGGCCGGGGTTCACCGTAGGCACGGCCTACGGGCGCCCACGCGAACGGCTCGGGTGGCCGTTAGAGAGGGAATGGAGGGTTCGGGGGTGTTCGTGGGAGTGGTCTAGGGTGACAGGGAGAGAGAGGAGGAGCGGGACAAGCTGCAGGCGGGCCACAGGAGCGGCGCGAGCATTGGCCGAGCGGGGCGGCGCTCTGGCGCGAGCTGCAGGGGAGAGAGGAAGGCGCGGGAGCGAGTGGGCGGCCTGTTGGCGTGGAGCGGATGTCGATGGGCATTGACTGGTGCGCGGCGGAGGCTCGAGGTGGTCAGGGGACGCGGCATCAACGGTCGGGTGCCCTGCCAGGCGCTCCAGAGCGTGACTTTCGCCGGCATCCGCGGTTTTCCCGCGTCCTCGCGCGTCCACTTGCGTCTAGCAGCCGGAGGGGGTTTAGGCATAACATGGGGAGAGCCTTGGATGCTCTAGAAAGCTGAGGGGCGAGAGGGAGGCTGAGAGAGGGAGGAATCTACTGTCCAGAGAAGAAAAATTGGGTTCTCCCCCCTTTCATCATTGCTTTCTTGGGCAGAAAAGCTTGCAGGTGTTAGAGGGGGATTAGGAGGGGTTGTGGTATAAATTTCAGCCCGTGGAGATTAGTGGAAGGGGCCAAAACATGGGTTTTGAGTTTCTATCAGAAGGTGTTTGATAGTGGTTTGGGATAGCTAAGTTTCTTATCTTGATTTGAGGTTTAACAGAAGTGAGTGGCATGATAAAATACCGGTGTCCACCAATTTTTAGGTCAAATGATGAAAGTGGCCAATGTAACTTTTGCAAACCCTAGAAATCAACAGAAATGCATTTATCAAGATCTAGCCATGAAAATCCATTCCCCTTGATGCACCACTTGGTTTAGTGTCATCATTTGGGTTGTGAACATGTCCACAAAGTTTGGTGGCAATTGGAATAAGTTGGTAATGTAAAGTGGTTCAAATTTGAATCTGCACAGAAATGGTTTTGGGGCACTTTTGTAAACCGAAACAATTTGGGTTGAGTTGAAACCTTGCAGGGTCATCATATTATGCATATGTGACTTGCTAGAATTTTCCTGGAATTTTCAGAGAATATTTCCTTTGTAAATATTTCAAAATCTTGAAATATCCAGAAAGGGTTTTTGAGGGATTTGCCCAATATTTTGAACATGACCATGTGTTGAAACTCTTATATGTGGACAATATATGTCCTATGAGTCTCCCTGAAGTTTCCCAAATATTTTTGAAACACTTAAATAATTTTCACCTATTAAAGTCCATTTTTGGCCTAAAAAAGCCTTTAAATAAAATAGGAAAATAACTTTTAAAATTATATTTTCGTGGTTTATGGGAGTCCTATACCTAATAGGATTCAAATATAACTTTTTCAAGATTTTTCTCACCCCAAATCAAGTACTTGTAGTGCAAATCTCAATTCAGGGGTTTTTGGAAAACTAATTTTAGAAAATACTATTTGGCCAAATTATTTCTGTAAGAATATACTATACTGTTCTATACACATGGTATGATCATTGGGCAGAAGTTGGGGCAATGAGATGAAGTATAAAGGTGAGGCTATATTGACTTTAAAGAGCACTTGAAATCACATAGAGAAAAATCAACTACAAATAAAAGCCAAATGATGCAAAAAGGTTTAGTTGGTCCAAATTTTCATGCTTTATTAATGCAATAGTCATGTTACAAAATGCAGGGTGTGACACAAGACCTCCCGGCGTGCCAACATCCTGATAGTAGCCGCGTATATCTCATCTCAGGCCACGACCGGATGAGCTAAGCGTACAGCGACCAAATACCCCAAGTTGCAAAGGGGCGGCGCCGCAAGGTGCTCTAGTTTGGACCAACACTCATGAGGAGCACTGGCCCAGTTTGTAAATTAAGTCCACGGGTAGCGCTAACTCCCTCTGCAAGTTTTAGTTGTTATTAGGAAAATGGTAAAACCAATGTTGGGCTTTGCTAGAGGTGTTTTATTCAAAGCGAACCGTCAAGGGGTTCCCATAAACCCAACCGCATTAGGAATGAAAAATCAAGGAACATAACACCGGTTTATTGGTTCTTAATGCGGCATGAGTGGAACAAAATAGCGAGCAAAAGGCAAGCCTTCCACCCATTGACAAGTAAATAGGTGCATTAATTTAATTAAGAGATATTGTGATATTCCAACAATCCAAAATCCGACATGGTGCAATCTTCATCTTCACCTGCAACTAACAATGATATAAGAGGGGATGAGAGAGCGGTAACATAGCCACACAACGGTTTGCTGGGATGGTGTCAAAGGTTAGAGGTTTCATTGCAACGATGAGAGGCTGACAACAAAAGATAGGCAGTGCGACATATAGCGATAGCATCGAGATAACTAGCATAGCGATGATAGTAATGAGATCCAAGGTGACGGTCATCTTTCCTGAGATCCCGCTAGGAAGAAGAACGAGTCCATGAAGTAGACTAAGCCACGAAGACGAACCGAGCATAGTCAAACGAATCCTCACAAACGCAGCAAAACATGAACTAACTAGAAGAAGCACAACCGGAAAGAAGCAAACAACATGGTAAACACACAAGCATAAACATGGCACATGATGCACAAACAAGTATGATGCATGTCCGGTCTAATGATTTATGGCATGGCAAAGTGCACAAACAACACTACAAATTAAGTGGATCTCAATATGCAACGAGTTGCATATTGATGAAGCACCACATTCGATTTATTTAGTTGACTCTCGTTTCTGCAAACAACAATTTTAAGTGTTAATTAACATGGAAAGAGGTGAAGCATGAGTAAACTAACTATTTAGGCAAGTTAAAAGGGGCCGGAAACAACAAACAACAATTCTGGAAAATCCCCACATGTCATTTAGAAAAAATTTAGAGTCAACAATTTCAAACATTTTAAATGTTGTTATCATGATGCGGACGAGATATTCAAGTTTTATGCAATTTTTAATAAAAATTGACATGAGCAAGATATGAAGCATTTGTCACTGTGGTGGAAAGAAAGGGATGCCACGGCGGCCAATCCGATAATGATGCCACGGCAACATCTCGGTTCCAGTAACTCGTCGAGTGACTGGTGCAAAAGAAGGAGCAAGAGTGTGTCCTACAAAAGAAGGTGGGGTGATCCCGGAAACAGGGTTCCCATGTGTCGGTGGCATGGTAACGAGCGACACAACAAACATGGTGCAAACATACGGTTCATCTCATACAACACATGCATTCGACCACAGACGTCGTCTCGGGGTTATACCTTCTAAGCATGCGTTTCGAGGTGGATCAAGTCGTCGAGGGAAGTAGTCGTACTCGCGGTCCGGTAGTGGAAGTAGTGGTACATGTTTTGTAGATGTTCGGGGTCATCGGTAGTGGAACTTGATGTTCACGGTGCCCTCGAAGGTCGACGGTAGTCGTTCATGTCGATGTAGTGGTACTTGCAGTCTCGACGACGTTCATACACATTTTCATAGATGAACTTGACTGATCCGAGGGATCTGGGTGTCGCGGTACTTGGCAAAAAACACGTCGAGGGTAGTTGTACTCGCATGTCGTGGAAGTAGTCGTTCGGGATCCCGTGTAGACTCGTCGGACTTGGATGAATCCAGAGGCGTGCACGGGCGGTGGTGGTCTTGGCGATTCAACGGGTACCACGGAGATGCATGGGCGAGAAAAGGTCGTCAGTTAGCAATCGGCAACGTCGGCGACCTCTGGCTTGGCGCGGGCGGCAGGAGGATACGAGGTGATGATGAGGACCGGCGGAGATGGCCGGACTGGCCGGAACCGAGCAGAGCAAGGGCGGAGGAAACCCGACAGGGTGGGGGGGCTTGAGCAGCCGGTAACCTCCGGCGGCTTGGCGGGAAGCCGAGGTCGAAGGCGAGGCGCAGGGGAGGCCATGGCAAGGAGCTCAGGGGCGGCGCTCACCGGGGCAGTGGCGGCGGGGCCAGCTTCGAGGAGGATGTTACGGCATGGAGGCATGGGGCAACGGTGATGCCATGGAGACAGAGCAGGGCTGGCGATGACGATGCTGATGGCGTGGAGGAGAAGGACGCGGTGCTAGTGGGATAAGGAGGCAGGACTCGGCAAACCGGCAGGACGGCGGCGGCTCTAGGGAGCGGGCGGCAGCCATGGCGCTCGGGAAGGCGCGGGGAGGAGAGGGTCAGGCACAGGGAGGACGAGAGGAGAACGAGAGGAGAGGTCGCAGGGATCGGGCAGAGGGGAGAGGTCGAGGGATCCCTCGATCCCTCTCGCAGTGCTAGGAGGGACGGAGGGATGATCGGCTAGGGTTGAGGGGTGGGGAGATGGGCCTTGGCCCATGGTCGGTAGGCTTGGCTGTGCCTGGGCCTAGGTGGGCAGGGTTCTCTCTCTCTCTCTCTCTACATTCTTTTTCCATTTTAAAACAAAACAGAAAAACAGAAAGAAAAGAAAGAGAAGGTAGGGGTGGAATTTGGGCATGGGAATAATTTTCAAGGACTCGAAAAATGTGCATTGTCCACGAAAAATAGGACAGGCATGATTGAAAGATGTAATTCAAACTCATTTGAATTTAATTCAAATGGGTTTGAACTAGGGCTTGGTTTTAGAAGTGTCCAAAAATGTTCGGATTTTTGGAGGAACCTCGAAAAATGGATAAGAATTGTTGGCAAGGTTAGATAGTCAAAACTTGAAGTAGAAAAGTCATGGGAATTTTGCGAGTGTGTTATTGGTGATTCCAAAGTTAATGGAATATTTTTATAATAGCTCCCTAATATATTGAGATCATATGTTATAAAGAGAAATCATCATGTGAAATCTCTCGATTTAAATAGATCCAAAAGATCTATGCAATTTATTCAGTTGAGTTATTAAAAATTAAATTGCGTGATGGCATGATGACATGATGCAATGCGAATAAATAAATAGAGCAAGCACAAATGAAACACACGGTGACATCGAAATATATGGAAGTCTTCTGGGGCGTCGATCTTGGGGCGTCACAACTCTCCCACAATAATAGAGGATCTTGACCCGAGATCCTAGAGATGGCACCGAAGAGAAACGAAAAAAATGAAGAGGTAAAATAAAGTTGCTTCTCCGGCAAACAAGTGAAACAAACAAACCTGAGAGGTTAACAAAATTGAAAGAAGAATACAATGGAGATGAACGAAGATGAAAACACTATGTTTGCAAAGAGGATCAAGGGACATTACGAGAACCTTGTAGGTTGGAAGACATGAAACATAAGCTTAACAAATCAAAAGAATATGAAACCGCAACGGTATAACAAGATAGCCAAGGCACAAGAATGATAGAATTTCGATAGCAGTCCGGCTGAAAGAGGAGGCAAAACTTGATAAGATGAGAGAACTTGAATGGAGCACACGGAACTCTCGTTAAATGGACCAGAACGAAAAAGAACATGATCTTGATATGACAAGATGATGGTTCGAGGAGAGCAATATCACAATGCCTTCGGAATGAAAGAATACATGATAGATCATTGGAAAGAAAAGAACGGAGAAGAAAATGACAACTTCTCCCACATTTGAATTGGAAAAGCAACCTTACAAAGACGGATTGAATGAAGTTGTTGGGAAAATCAACAACAAAAGAATAAGCTTGTTGTGGACTTATGGAAAACATCTCAAAATTATGAGGTGACAACCAACCACTAACGAAAACAATTGCTTGGATTGAGATGAAGAAGTGGACGAAAGAACTTATTTCACCAGGAAGATCAATGACGAACTTGGGTCATTTATAAGCACCATAAATAGCAACAATCTTTAGGAAAAGCTTTAGATGAAATATAACCCAAGATAACTCCACCGAGGAAATAGACGGGTTGAAAAGATCTCGTGAACAAGGAAAAAATGATGGGTTTAAATATCTCATTCTTGATAACTAGTGAATCATGAAACATGAAGGAAATTATCAAGAATAACATAAAACCACCTCAAAAGATAAGGGAGCAAGAATTGCACTTTGGAATGCAAGACGGAGAATACTTGTGCTCCTCCAACAAGAATCTTGAAGAACACTTCGAGGATGAATTAAATCATGATGAACCACCATGAAGAACTCCGGTAACAAAAGGATGAGAAGTGAAGGATGAAAAGATTAAGATTTAAGCCTTGGAATGATTTAGATGGAGCTTCTGACGAGGTAATTGAGAGAGTTTGGAACTCCGGAAAGAAAAGATGAACAACCAATAATTTGATATCATGAATGAACTCCAGACAAAGGAATTAAATCACCTTGAAGGAATAAGAATAAGAATTATGTCATGCTTATCCTTCACCAATTTGAGTTGATGACAACCAATGGATTTGACATACTTCTTATTCTCGTTGCAAAGAATTAAAGAGAGATGTCACACAAACTTGAGAAAGTATTCAACGAATCACCGGTTGGATTTTAGAAAGAACGAATGAATTAATATGATGACAAAGGAAAATGAATGTTGGACGAACCACCGTAACAATTGAAATGAATGAAGAGAAGAGAACGAATCGCTGGAAAGAATTAGAAAAATAACAACATCACTTGAGGAAACTTAGATACAAAAGAACAAAGGGATCACAAGCAGAGTAGAGAATACTTGAATGAAACACCGAAAATATATGGAGACGAACGAAGAGGCATCAATTAAGAATAGTTGGAGGACGAAGCTGAAAACTTAGAACGTAGAAATCTTCTAAAATGATGGCCTTCGGAGGAATAAGATGGAAATAATTGATGAAATACTCCGGATGTGAGTTACAAGAATTTATCACGACCCGAACGATTTGAGGGGATAGAAATAAGCTTGAACGATGGATAATTGAGAGAACGTACAAGATTTATAGGAGCTCTTCTGCGGTCTTCAAATGACGAAATGACGAAGAGATACACCACCAAAATTGTTGAGATACTCCGAAAGAATGAAAAAGAGGGAAGGTTGAACCAACGATGAAAATAATTTGAAAACGATCTTGGAGATGGCATATGACTTATGGAATCCATACTGACGTCACACTTTGAAACAAATTTGGGAGTCACTCCGGAAAAATATTAGAAGAGTCAGGTAAGATCCTGGGAAAAGACTTTTGGGTGATGAGCCCACCGAAGAGAAACACCATTGGAAGGATTGATAATGAGATGATGCACCGGAATGATTCAATGACTCAAATGAGGTGACAACCTCGAATTAATTTGAAGGCATACACGAATCTCGTCAGATAACTTCGGAACTCCGGAATGATTAAATGGCGAGAGGCGAGCGAGCAATTGGAATCATTTGAGCCGATGGAAAGAATATGATGATCACCGAATACAAATTGAATTGGTACCACCGGAAAAGAAAAGAGATGAAGAATGTCGAACGAGAGGAGAATTCACCCATTGAAATAACTAAGGAAAGAATGAAGAAAATTTGCACGAATAGGATTGATACTCGATTAATGACTCCAGCTCCAAGAATAAAAAGGGTGGGCGGGTGGAAAAAGAAAGACAACTTCGGATGGGGAAAACGATGCCGGTCGGAAAGAACTGAGGATTGAACTTGCAAAAGATGAAGAGGAAGGAATCAACTTGAGAGAATTGCACCGGATGAAAACAGCTAACATCACAACAAACGAAAACTAACGGTGTGATCCTAAGAAAAATTGAAGTGGAAGAGGAGTAATTCAAAACACCTACATCAAGATTCCTCGGCAGAGCAATGAAGGGGCTGAGGATTAAAAAGAATTTCTACTCTCCGATATAACTAGACTCCAAAATAGTTTTCTGCTTGGCTCAACAACGGCCAAACTACGATCAATCAAGGAGGCTCCTATGGTCGATCGAGGCTCTAATACCAACTTGTGATGCCCAAGATGCGATTCTATCCCGATCACGTGATGAACTCGTGATTGGGGCACAACCACATTTTGGGCGCTTAACAAGATGGATATCATTACATCGTACCATTACATAAATAGATGGGGATACATACAAGTCATACAATTCCACATGAATACAACACATTATACACAAGACATCCGTCTACGGATGAAAACATGAAAAGCACAACAACATCCATCCTTCTATCCCAGGCTGCCGACCGGGAACCTAACCCAATACTGACGAAGAAGAAGAAGAAAGAACTCCAACACAAGTAAACACCGCTCTCACGTCAAGTCATCGGAAACCTGCACCTGCAACATTTGTTGTAGTATCTGTGAGTCACGAGGACTCAGCAATCCCATAACCATGGGTATCAAGACTATTAAAGCTTAATGGGTACGGAGAGGTTAAGTGGTGAGGTTGCAGCAATGGCTAAGCATATGTATGGTGGCAAACTTACGAGTACAAGAATAAGATGGGCATCTACGCAAACGGTCACAAACTAGTAATGATCGCTAAGAGATCCTGAACTACCTACGAGCCAAACATAACCCCACCATGTTCTCTTCTCAAAATGAAAAAGAGACGGTCATGATTACTCACGCGGTTGGTGTATTTTATTTCGGATCCTGTGTCAAGTTTTCTACAATCGGACATTACCAAATTCCAATCTGCCACATAACTGCGCGCACGGCTTTCGAAAAATCATAACGCTATAGGGGTGTCCCAACTTAGCCCATCACAAGATCTCATGATCAGCAGAGGTAAAAACCCCTTATCTTAGGGACCACCCGATCAGACTCGGAATCCCAGTGCACAATACATTTCGACAATGGTAAAACAAGTCCAGCAAGACCTCCCGACGTGCCGACACCCTAATATAGCGACGCGTATCTCGTCTCGGGCCATGACCAGATGAGCTAAGCGTACAGCGACCAAATACCCCAAGTTGCCAAGGGGCGGCGCCGCAAGGTGCTCTAGTTTGGTCCAACACTCATGAGGAGCACTGGCCCGGTTTGTAAATGAAGTCCGCGGGTAATGCTAACTCCCTATGGAAGTTTCAGTTGTTATTAGGCTAATGGTAAAACCAATGTTGGGTCTTGCTGGAGGAGTTTCATTCAAAGAGAACTGTCAAGGGGTCCCATAAACCCAATTGCGTTAGGAACGGAAAACCGAGGAACATAACACCGGTTTATTGGTTCTTAAGGTGGCATGAGTGGAACAAGACACCGAGCAAAAGGCCAAGCCTTCCACCCATTGCCAAGTATATAGGTGCATTAATTTAATTAAGAGATATTGTCATATTCCAACAATCCAAAATCCGACATGGAGCAATCTTCATCTTCACCTGCAACTAACAACACTATAAGAGGGGCTGAGCTAGCAGTAACATAGCCAAACAACGGTTTGCTGGAATGGTGTCAAAGGTTAGAGGTATCATGGCAACAATGAGAGGCTGACAACAAAAGATAGACAACGCGACATATAGTGATAGCATCGAGACAACTAGCATAGCGATGATAGTAATGAGATCCAAGGTGACAGTCATCTTGCCTGAGATCCCGCTAGGAAGAACAACGAGTCCAAGAAGTAGACGAAGCAACAAAGACGAATCGAGCGTAGTCGAACGAATCCTCACGAACGCAGCCAAAGAGGAACTAACGAGAAGAAGCACAACCGAATAGAAGCAAACAACACGGTAAGTAAACAAGCATATACATGGCACATGATGCACAAACAGGTATGATGCATGTCCGGTTTAATGAATTATGGCATGGAAAAGTGCACAAACAACACTACAAATTAAGTGGAGCTCAATATGCAACGAGTTGCATATTGACGAAGAACCTCATTCGATTTATTTAGTTGACTCTCGTTTATGCAGACATCAATATTAAATTTAATTAACATGGCAAGAGCTGAAGCATGAGTAAACTAACTATTTAGCAAGTTAAAAGGGGCCGGAAACAACACACAACAATTCCGAAATATCCCCACAAGTCATTTAGCAAATTATTAAAGCAAACAACAATTTCAAACATTTTAAATGTTGTTATCATGATGCCGATGACATATTCAAGTTTTATGCAAATTTTGTTAAAAAATGACATGAGCAAGATATGAAGCATTTGTAACCGTGGTGAAAAGAAAGGGGTGCCACGGTGGCCAATCAGAAAATGATGCCACAACAACATCTCGGTTCCGGTAAGTTGACGAGAGATCGGTGCAAAAGAAGGAGCAAGACCGTGTCCTGCGAAAGAAGGTGGGGTGATCGCGGAAACCGGGTTCCCGCGTGTCGGTGGCATGGTAACGAGCGACACAACAAACATGGTCCAAACATATGGTTCATCTCATACAACACATGCATTCGGGCACGGGCGTCATCTCGGGGTTATACCTTTGAAGCGTGCGTTTCGGGGCAGATCGAGTCGTCGAGGGAAGTAGTCGCACACGCGGTCCGGTACTGGAAGTAGTGGTACCTGTTTCGTAGATGTTTGGGGTCATCGGTAGTGGAACTTTAAGTTCACGGTGCCCTCGAGGGTTGACGGTAGTCGTACACGTCGATGTTGTGGTACTTGCGGTCTCGACGACGGTCATACACATTATCGTAGATGAACTTGACTGATCCGAGGGATCTGGGTGTCATGGTACTTGGCGAAAAACACATCGAGGGTACTTGCACTCGCATTGACCCGGAAGTAGTTGTTCGGGCTCCCATGTGGACTTGCCGATCTTGGTCTCCACAACGTAGTTGTAAAAAAAGCATCATCGGACATGGACGAATCCAGAGGCGTGCACGAGCGGTGGAGGTCTTGCCGATTCAATGGGTACCACGGAGATGCACGGGCGAGAAAAGGCCGTCAGTTGGCAACCGGCAACGGCGGTGACCTCTGGCTTTGCGCGGGCAGCAAGAGGATACGAGGTGATGATGAGGACAGGTGGAGATGGCCGGACAGGCCGGAACCGAGCAGAGCAAGGGCGGAGGAGACCCGGCAGGGTGGGGGGCTTGAGCGACCGGTAACCTCCGGCGGCTTGGCGGGCAGCCAAGGTCGAAGGCGAGGCGTAGGGGAGGCCATGGCGAGGAGCTCAGGGGCGGTGCTCGTCGGGGCGGTGGTGGCGGGGCCAGCTTCGAGGAGGAGGGC
Organism: Secale cereale; assembly: GCA_902687465.1. Classification (NCBI taxonomy): domain Eukaryota; kingdom Viridiplantae; phylum Streptophyta; class Magnoliopsida; order Poales; family Poaceae; genus Secale; species Secale cereale. The sequence goes on from LR738709.1 coordinate 218,289,213, forward strand.
ATGGCATGGAGGCACGAGGCAACGGCGATGCCATGGAGACGGAGCAGGGCTAGCGACGACGATGATGATGGCCTAGAGGAGAAGGACACGACTCTAGTGGGAGAAGGAGACGAGACTCAACATGCTGACGGGACGGCGGCGACTGCACGGGGCGGGCGAACGACCATGGCGGTCGGGAAGGCGTGGGGAGGAGAGGGTCAGGCGCGGGGAAGACGAGAGGAGAGGTCGCGGGGATCGGGCAGAGGGGAGAGGTCGAGGGAACTCTTGATCCCTCTGGCGGCGCTAGGACGGACGGAGGGATGATCGGCTGGGGCTAAGGGGCGGGGAGATGGGCCTTGGACCATGGTGGGTAGGCTTGGCTGCGCCTGGGCCTAGTTGGGCTGGGTTCTCTCTCTCTCTACATTCTATTTCATTTTAAAACAAAATAGAAAAAGAGAAATAAAAGAAAGAGAAGGTAGGGGTGGAATTTGGGCATGGGGATAATTTTCACGGACTCGTAAAAATGTGCACGGTCCATGAAAAATAGGAGAGGCATGAGTGAAAGATGTAATTCAAACTCATTTGAATTTAATTCAAATGGGTTTGAACTAGGACTTGGTTTTAGAAGTGTCAAAAAATGTTTGGATTTTTGGAGGAACCTAGAAAAACGGATAAGAATTGTTGGCAAGGTTAGAGAGTCAAAACTTGAATTAGAAAAGTCGTGGGAATTTTGCAAGTGTGTTATTGGTGATTCCAAAGTTAATGGAATATTTTTATAATAGCTCCCTAATATATTGATATCATATGCTATAAAGAGAAATCATCATGTGAAATCCCTTGATTTAAATAGATCCAAAAGATATCTGCAATTTATTCAGCTGATTTGTTAAAAATTAAATGGCGTGATGGCATGATGATATGATGCAATGCAAAAAAATAAATAGAGCAAGCACAAATGAAACACATGGTGACGTCGAAATATATGAAAGTCTTATGGAGCGTCGGTCTTTGGGCATCTGGTACCTCTTGAGCTTGCGTTGTATTCCCTTGAAGAGGAAAGGGAGATGCAGCATAGTAGCGTAAGTATTTCCCTCAGTTTTTGAGAACCAAGGTATCAATCCAGTAGGAGACCATGCGCGAGTCCCTCTCACCTGCACAAACAAATAAGAACTTCGCAGCGAACGCGATAAGGGGTTGTCAATCCCTTTATGATCACTTACTAGAGTGCGATCTGATAGAGATGATAATTATATTTTTGGTAGTTTTGGTTTAATAAAATAGCAAATAAAAGCAAGAAAAGTAAAGTAGATGTAGATTGATATGTTGAGTATAGACCCCGGGGCCATAGTTTTCTCTAGTGGCTTCTCTCATGATAGCGATATTCTACGGCGGGTAAACAAATTACTGTCGAGCAATTGATAGAAAAGCGAATAATTATGAGACTATCTAGGCATGTTCATTGTATATAGGCATCACGTCCGAGACAAGTAGACTGAAACAATTCTGCATCTACTACTATTGCTCCACACATCGACCGCTATCCAGCATGCATCTAGTGTATTGAGTTCATACGAACAGAGTAATGCCTTAAGCAAGATGACATGATGTAGAGGGATAAACTCAAGCAATATGATGAAAACCCCTCTTTTTATCCTCGATGGCAACAATACAATACGTGCCTTGCTGCCCCTACTGTCACTGGGAAAGGACACCGCAAGATTGAACCCAAAGCCAAGCACTTCACCCATTACAAGAACTATAGATCTAGTAGGCCAAACCAAACCAATAATTCGAAGAGACTTGCAAGGATATTATGAGCACACATAAAAAGTTCAGAGAAGAACCAAATATCTTTCATAGATAACCTTGATCATAAACTCACAATTCATCGGATCTCGACAAACACACCGCAAAAAGAGATTACATCAAATAGATCTCCTCGAAGATCGATGAGAACTTTGTATTGAGATCCAGAGAGAGAGAAGAAGCCATCTAGATACTAGCTATGGACCCGAAGGACTGTAGTAAACTACTCACAACTCATGGTGAGGGCGATGATGGTGATGATGAAGGCCTCTATGATGGATCCCCCTCCCGGAACAGGCTCCAAGATGGGATCTCCACGGGAACAGCAGCTACGGCGGTAGAATTAGGGTTCTCTCTCTGCGTATGGAGTTTCTGGGGTACGTAGGTATATATAGGAAGAAGGAGGGCACTGCGGGCCGTGTGGGCCAGCCTCGAGGCGGGGGGCGCGCCCTGGGAAGGAGGGTGCGCACCCCACCCTCAAGGGCTGGCCCCTTGCCCCCTGACTTGGTCCTGACGTTTCCCGAGCGTGATTTCCTCCAAAAATATATCTCGCGAAGGTTTCATTCCGTTTGGACTCCGTTTGATATTCTTCTGCAAAACCCTGAAATAGGCAAAAAACATCAATCTGGACTGGGCCTATTGGTTAGTAGGTTAGTCCCAAAAATGATATAAAAGTGAATGATAAAGCCCATTAAACATCCTAGACTTCATAAATAATAGCATGGAACAATAAAAAATTATAGATACGCTGGAGACGTATCAAGCATCCCCAAGCTTAATTGCTACTCGTCCTCGAGTAGTTAAATGATAAAGAAAGAATTTTTGATGTGGAATGCTAACCAATATATTTTTTCAATGTAATTCTCTTAATTGTGTAATGAATGTTCAGATTTGAAAGATTCAAGATAAAAGTCTATATTGACACAAGAAATAACAATACTTCAAGCAATACTAACAAAGCAATCATGTCTTCTCAAAATACTATGGCTAAAGAAAGTTATCCCTACAAAATCATATAGTGTTGGCTATGCTCCCTTGTTATCACACTAAATATTCATATTGTGTACAACCCCGATTTCAGCCAAGCATTTGTTTTCATGCTCTATCTTTTCAAACCTTTCAACTTTCACACAATACATGAGCGTGAGCCATGGACATAGCACTATGGGTGGAATAGAGGTGGTTGTGGATAAAACAAAAAAGAGGGAGATAGTCTCACATATACTAGGCGTATCAACGGGCTATGGAGATGCCCATCAATAGATATCAATATGAGTGAGTAGGGATTACCATGCAACGAATGCACTAGATCTAAATATGAATGAAAGCTCAACAAAAGAAACTAGTGGGTGTGCATCCAACTTGCTTGATCACGAAGACCTAGGGCATTTGAGGAAGCCCATCATTGGAATATACAAGCCAAGTTCTATAATGAAAATTCCCACTAGTATATGAAAGTGACTAAACATGAGACTCTCTACCATGAAGAACATGGTGCTACTTTGAAGCACAAGTGTGGAAAAACATAGTAGCAATTGTCCCTTTTTTCTTTTCCTTTTTTTTCCTTTTCTTTTTTTTTCTTTTTTGGGCCTTTTTTTCTTTTTGGCCTTTTCTTTTTTTCTCTTTTTTTTGCGGAGGGGCTTTATAGATTTAGCCTTTCCTCCCATGGGACAATGCTCTAATAAAGATGATCATCACACTTTCATTACAACACGATATTACAACTCAATACTACAACAAAGTATGACTCTATATGAATGCCTCCGGCGGTGTACCGGTATGTTCAATGAAACACGAGTGACATGTATGAAAGAATTATGCATGGTGGCCTAGCCACAAATACGATGTCAACTACATGATCATGCATGGCAATATGACAATATGATGCGTGTCATATGAATGGAATGGTGGAGAGTTGTATGGCAATATATCTCGGAATGGCTATGGAAATACCATGATAGGTAGGTATGGTGGCTGTTTTGAGGAACAATATGGTGGCTGTTTTGAGGAGGGATATATAGTGGGTTTATGGCACCGGCGAAAGTTGCGCGGTACAAGAGAGGCTAGCAATGGTTCAAGGGTGAGAGTGCGTATAATCCATGGACTCAACATTAGTCATAAGAACTCATATACTTATTGCAAGAATTTACGAGTCACAAAAACAAAGCAATCAACGCATGCCCCTAGGGGGGAGGTTGGTAGGAGTTAACCATCGCGCGCCCCCGACCTCCACACAAAGGTTGACACTCTACAAATACCTCATGCTTTAACTTAGTCACACAACGGTTCACCATACGTGCATGCTATGGGAATCAGTAAACTTAACACAAGTATTTCTCAATTTCATAATAACTCCATTAGCATGACTCTAATATCACTATCCTCATGTCTCAAAACAATTACCAAGCATCCAACATCTCTTTCTATTCAATGCACTTGGTGTGAATTTTTTTTACTACATTGACGTTGGATGTTTATCATGTGAAGACTAGTTTCTTTAGGCTAAACACTTTACCATGCTGTTTTAATTGACTCTCAAATAGATCTAAGTGAAGCATGAGAGTTCAACAATTTCTACAAAATATTACCACCACCATGCTCTAAAAAATATAAGTGAAGCACTAGAGCAAAAACTATTCAACTCAAAAGATATAAGTGAAGCACATAGAGTGTTCTAACAACTTCTAGGTCATATTTAACTCTCTCAAATATATGTGTACAGCAAGGATTATTGTGGCAAAATAACAAGCAAAGACTCAAATTATACAAGACGCTCCAAGCAAAACATATAGCATGTTGCGAATAAAAATGTAGCTCCAAGTATAGTTACCGATGGATGAAGAAGAAAGAGGGGATGCCTTCCCGGGACATCACCAAGCTTAGGCTTTTGATTATCTTGAATTTACTTGGGGTGCCATGGGCATCCACAAGATTGGGCCTTTGCTACTCCTTGTTCCTTAGTCCATCAAAGCAATACTCAAAACATGAAAACTTCACAACACAAAACTTAGACAAAAATTCTCGTGAGCTCCATTAGTAAGAGAAAGCAAACCACCACTCAAAGGTACAGAAAGGAATTCATTCTTTGTTTATATTGGTGTTAAACCTACTGTACTCCAAGTTCTCTATTGTTCATATCCTACAATATTACTCATAGATGCATCGGAATAAGCAAACAACACACGAAAAACAGAATCTGTCAAAGACAGAACAATCTGTAGTAATCTGCAGGGTTCGCCTACTTCTGGAACTCCAAAAAATTCAAACTAAACTGGAAAATTTGCGAAATTTGTGTACCAATCAGCAGAAAAAAGAATCAACTAAAAATCACGCTCCAGTAAAATCTGAAGACTACTTTAGCGAGCGCTAATGATTCTATTTTTCACAGCAAGATCATATAAACTTCACACAAGTCTTACCAAAGGTTCTACTTGGCACAAACACTAAACAAAACATGAAAACACATCTAATCAGAGGCTAGATGCAATATTTATTCCCTAACAGCAACAAAAGCAAAAAACATAAAATTGGGTTGCCCCCAACAAGCGCTATCGTTTTACGCCCCTAGCTAGGCACGATACAAGATAGATCTAGGGATAGCCATAGTTGTACGATATGATAGATTCATATGGTAATTTGATTTTCCTTTTAGGAAAGTGTTCCATGCCTTTCCTTAAGGGAAATTGGAATCTAATATTTCCTTCCTTCATATCAATAATTGCACAATCGTTCTAAAGAAAGGTCTACCAATAATAATAGGACATGAAGGCTTGCAATCTATATCAAGAACAATGAAATCTACGGGCACATAATTCCTATTGGCAACAATAAGAACATCATTAATTCTTCCCATAGGTTTCTTATTAGTGGAATCCGCAAGATGCAAATTTAAAGAACAATCATCAAGCTCATGGAACCCTAGCAAATCACACAAAGTTTTTGGGACAGTGGAGACACTAGCACCCAAATCACACAAAGCATAGAATTCATGATCTTTTATTTTTATTTTGATAGTAGGTTCCCATTCATCATAAAGCTTTCTAGGTATAGAAACTTCCAACTCAAGTTTTTCTTCATAAATTGCATCAAAGCATCAACTATATGTTTAGTGAAAGCTTTATTTTGACAATAAGCATGCGGAGAATTTAGCACGGATTGCAACAAGGAAATACAATCAATCAAAGAGCAATTATCATAATTGAATCCCTTGAAATCCAAAGTAGTGGGTTCATTACTATGCAAAGTTTTAATCTCTTCACTCCCACTTTTAGCAACTTGAGCATCAAGATCTAAAAACTCCGAATCATTGGGACACCTTAAAGCAGAATCCTCTCCAATCCTATTTTCATCAAGATTAATACTAGAAAACAAGGATCTAATAGGAGACACATCAATAACTTTCAGATCTTCATCTTTATTTTCATGCTCTTCTAGTTTAGCAGCCATCTTATTGATCAAGGTGGACTGTTTATCCGAAATTTGGGCAATTAAGTTCTCATGATGAGAAAACTGAGATTTCAAGCTATAAAATTCCTTAGACATATCATCAAGGTCTTTATTCATATACGCCATAAACTTTTTCTGTTCTGTAAGCTCACTTCTGAAAAAGTCATTGTGCTCAAATTGTATATTCATAAAATCTCTAACATTGTTTTCAATCTCCTCTAGCCTCTTGAGGTGAGGGTCAACACTAGTAGGGAGAGCCATAGTGACAAGCAAGCAAGCCAACACACAGAAGCAAACAAGAGGCAAGCGAAAAACACACGGCGGAAGAAGGGCAAATAAAATGGAAAAGGTGAAGTGGGGGAGAGGAAAACGAGAGGCAAATAAATGTAATGCCAAGGATAAGGGTTTGTGATAGGTACTTGGTATATGACTTTTGCGTAAGCATCCAAGGCAATGACGCTAGAAATTCTTCTTGCTACCTGAGCTTGTGTTGTATTCCCTCGAAGAGGAAAGGTAGATGCAGCACAGTAGCGTAAGTATTTCCCTCAATTTTTGAGAACCAAGTTATCAATCTAGTAGGAGACCACGCGCTAGTCCCTCGCACCTGCACAAACAAATAAGAACTTCGCAGCCAACGCGATAAGGGATTGTCCATCCCTTTACGGTCACTTACGAGAGTGAGATCTGATAGACATGATAATTATATTTTTGGTATTTTTGGTTTAATAAAACAGCAAATAAAAGCAAGAAAAGTAAAGCAGATGTAGATTCATATGTTGAGAATAGACCCTGGAGGCCATAGTTTTCTCTAGTGGCTTCTCTCATGATAGCGATATTCTACGGCGGGTAAACAAATTATTGTCGAGCAATTGATAGAAAAGCGAATAATTATGAGACTATCTAGGCATGATCATTGTATATAGGCATCACGTCCGAGACAAGTAGACTGAAACGATTCTGCATCTACTACTATTACTCCACACATCAACCGCTATCCAGCATGCATCTAGTGTATTGAGTTCATACAAACAGAGTAACGCCTTAAGCAAGATGGCATGATGTAGAGGGATAAACTCAAGCAATATGATGAAAACTCCATCTTTTTATCCTCGATGGCTACAATACAATACGTGCCTTGCTGCCCCTACTGTCACTGGGAAAGGACACCGTGAGATTGAACCCAAAGCCAAGCACTTCTCCCATTGCAAGAACTATAGATTTAGTAGGCCAAACCACACCAATAATTCGAAGAGACTTGCAAGGATATTATGAGCACACATAGAAAGTTCAGAGAAGAACCAAATATCTTTCATAGATAACCTTGATCATAAACTCACAACTCATCGGATCTCGACAAACACACCACAAAAATAGATTACATCGAATAGATCTCCTCGAAGACCGAGGAGAACTTTGTATTGAGATCCACAGAGAGAAGAAGCCATCTAGATACTAGCTATGGACCCAAAGGTCTGGGGTAAACTACTCACAACTCATGGTGAGGGCGATCATGATGATGATGAAGGCCTCCGTGATGGATCCCCCTCCCGGAATAGGCTCCAAGATGGTATCTCCACGGCAAAGGCAGCTACGGCGGTGGAATTAGGGTTTTCTCTCTGCGTATGTATTTTTGGGGTACGTAGGTATATATAGGAAGAAGGAGGGCACCGGGGGCCGTGTGGGCCAGCCTCGAGGCAGGGGGCGCGCCCCCCACCCTCAAGGGCTGGCCCCTTGCCCCCTGACTTGGTCCTGACGTTTCCCGAGCGTGATTTCCTCCAAAAATATCTCTCGCGAAGGTTTCATTCTATTTGGACTCCGTTTGATATTCCTTTTCTAAAAAACCCTGAAATAGGCAGAAAACAGCAATCTGGACTGGGCCTTTGAGTTAGTAGGTTAGTCCCAAAAATGATATAAAAGTGAATGATAAAGCCCATTAAACATCCACGACTTCATAAATAATAGCATAGAACAATCAAAAATTATAGATACGTTGGAGACGTATCAGCGTCACAGGGGCATTGATCAGACTTGCCCATTCAGCAGCAGTTGATTGGTACCTTTTTCCTTCAGTCATCCATACAATTCTACCATCTGGATAGAAAGGAGTAGTGGAGTAGAATTGCATGATCATATCATCGTTCCATCTAGTTAGTTTGTTTCCCACAAAATTGTCAACTTCATTCTGCTTTAAGCTTTCATGCACACCTGGAAAAGAAATCAGCATGCTTGCCGATGTATTTCCGGTCAACCCACTTCATGTCACAAACAATGGGCTTCTTGCCCAACAAGACTGTCTCGTAGAAGTCATGTTGTTCCTTGGTGTGAAATCTATAGTCCACAATAGTTATGGTCCTGGTAGCATATGGATCAGTCTGTCTCAAACGTATCAGACCTGCATCCTTTCTCAGTTTCATGTTTTCAGCAACAAGATGGGCATCATTATGATCTGGAATTTTTGGCTTAAGCTTCCGGAGCATCATGGACTCATAATCATTTGAGGATTCTTCTTCTTGATCTTGATCTTCCTCTAGAACATCTGGAACTGGGGCCTTGTTCTTCTCAGCTGCTGGAATGTCTCTTGTGGATCTCTTGGGGCTGAAGCTTTGAGGGCAACTTGGCATCCCCCATCAGCTTCAGAGTCTTTGCAGCAGGTGCAACAGGATCATCTGCATCATCACCAGCATCATCATCATCATCATCTCTCATAGATGGCTTGCCAACCACTCTGGTTGTAGTCTTCCTAGCTCTTTTCTTGGATCTTGCAGGCTCATCATCTCTTGTTTCAAGAGTAAACACCATGTTTTCTTGAGTGGAAGCTCTTGCTTTTGACATTGGCACTCTCTTGGGTGGAGCTTTGTTGTTCAAACCAGGCTTGAAAACTCTAGTAGATTCCTCCTTGTTGACAGCCTTCTTCTTTGAAGTGACCTCCTCATGAGCTACAAAGTCTTCATCCTCACTGTCAGAAGTTCTCTTCTTCCTTGTCTTGGTGGCAGCCTTTGGCAGCTTGCCTGGAGTGCTTCTCCTGCTCTCATAGTAGCTGATGTTGGAGGGACTAGAGCCCTCACTCAGATCTGCCTGCTCCATTGACCTATTCTGACTATCACTGCCCTCAGACATATCTGAAACTGCAAGCTGACCCTCTGAATAGATACAGTTGAGGTAGAGTGGATGAGCATCACAAAGTGTAGAGATTTTGCAAAACAATCGAATCAAAAACTTAGTTTTAGGTTTCTACAAAAAGCATATCGGAGCTACCATTTTGTTAAACTCGGTGACACCGAAGCAACTTTGAGAGTCTAAACTGGTGAAGTCGGTCAAACCAAGACATAGTACGGTGACTCCAAGATTGCTAGGGTTTCACTGAGAGTTGAACTCGGTCACACCGATTTGTAATTTTCGGTCAGACCGAAAATCACAAGTGCATTAGCCTAAGCCAAATCGATGAGACCGATTTCTACAACTCGGTCGATCCAAGATGAGTTCTGCAGACACCTAACCCTAAAATTTTGAATCAAATCTAATCTAAAGGGAGTTTTCGCTGGACAGGATAATCTCAAACATGACAAGAAACATGGCATTGACTTCGTGCTGAGAATCATATTGAGAAAACACAAAGGGTCGAACTCATACCCTAACTCAGTGATGAGTTTGCTACAGCGAAAATGGCGGCAGAGATTCCCGTTGACGGTGGGGAAGACCAGTGGCAGGGGGTCGCTGGCAACGAGAGGATGATCTGAAGACCTCAAGTCGGCAGAGCTGGATAGGCGCGGGCGAAAAGATTTGGAAATTTTTCCAAGGATCAGCCCGTGGATATATATATATATATCCAGACCATGTCGGTGTGACCGAGTGGAATGACTCAGTGGCACTGAGATGCAAAACTGCTAGCAGTTACTGCAACTTGGTGTGACTGAATTATTCTACTTAGTTATACCAAGATTGAAAACCTAGATCAACTTAATGGACTCGGTACGACTGATAGGAATGAATGAGTCAGACCGAAATGCACTAAGAGGTTTCGGAAGTTTAAGTCTATGACGAATCGGTGACTCCGAGTGCTCCTCACCTAGAGGGTTCGAATCTAACTTGATTAAACTTTGTGATGTAGCATGAATAGAGTTTGAGACAATAAAAGCATAGATAGCTATAGGGAGCACTAGGCATTCTTGTCCATCCATTTGGCAAAAGAAGAAAGAAAAGCAACAAATGGATGTCCTCGAATGAGAAAAATATGCACTCAACATGCTGACACAATAAGATAGCAAATGAAATATGTGGCAAAGCATGCACAAACACTCTAGCATCTATCAAGCAATTGGCAATGACTAGGTCATCTATATATGAGTATATTAACTTAGAAGTCAAATGAAAACATTTGATCATAGGTCATACTCATCGTTTAAGCACAAGTGGGGTTGCCACTTTTACATAAAGCATTGTCGTGTTCACATCATTAGAGTTTCTTTAGCTCAGTTCTTAGAGTAAAGCTCCCCCTAGATGTGATATCCCCCCTAAGAGGTATGAACTAATCTTGGGTTTTGTCAACGATGACTTCCCGTAGGTGTTGAAGATGTAGATGTCCAATGTTGATGTAGGACATTTGGAGCAAACCATTGGAGTGAGTTGCACTTTCAATACCTACATGGGTTAGTCCCACAAGGAACATACAAGGATATCCATGGACATTGATTGAAGCACACATAAGATGATGTCCATGAGAACATTATGTTACCTTGTCCCTTGTCTTACCAAAAAGAGGGTTTGTGACTCCTTGAACTAGTGCAAGATGTGGAAGTTGATTGCACTTGTCCTTGCCAATATAAATATGAGTGAAGTATGTTGGCGGAGTCATCCTCAAGAATTCTCTAGTTCTTCTTCGAGATCCACATCATCTTGATGGGAATCCTTGGAGTTGTAGATGTACTTGATGAAGTAGAACTTTACGTAGTCTTGTGAACCTACTTGACCATGGCTTTAGGAGCTTCTTCAAATGCATCAATCTCTTCTTGAAGCTTGTCTTTTCCTTTTAGCTTGTGGTCGTGTGGTGGAAGATCATCTTGAGCTTGTGTCCCCTTGAAGGAAGTAGGATCATACTTCTCTTGTTGAGGAACAAACTTTGTCTTGGGGTATTGATCTTCTTCCCGTTCAACACCATTGGCATTGAACTTCCGTTCAAAACCAACACCTTGATTCTTCCGGTGCCTTCCTTTCTTGCACACAATTTCCTCAAATTGCTTACTCCCGGCAAGACTCTTGTAAACACCTTTCTCAAGAATTCCCTTCAATAAACTATTTTCTTTCTCAAGTGTAACTTGGCTAAGAGAATCATTAGTGGAATCAAGAGAATTATTAGAAGCAACAACATAGATTTATCATGATCATTATTACTACTAGAGGAAGAATCATTCTGGTTCTTATTGCTAGATTTTACTTGTGGCATGTAGGTAGACAAGAGTAAACGCTTGGCAATGTAAGAAGAACTTTCCTTAAGAAGATCATCACTGATTGACTTTAAGAACTCATGATCTTGCTCTAGATTTAGCTTTTTAAAGCAAAACTTCTTATGGTTCCTCAAGAGCTCTCGATGATCATCTAAGGTAGTTTTATGAGCTAACTTAATAGTGATTAATTCTTTAGTTAGGCGCTCAATCTTCCCCTTATCATCGTCATTCGTTTTATCTTGATTAGCATGATTAACAACAATTTCATCATAGTTTTCATCACTATTACTACCAACAAGTAAATTATCATCTCCTAGCAAATCATCTTCATCTCTATTGAAATCAAGATATTCTGGGTGTGATACCCTAGGGCCTTTAGCCATGAAGAATCTTCCAATTCTTTCATTTGGTGAGTCAAATATATCGTAGGAGTTGGATGACGCAAGAGCAATTCCGGCAACACCTTCATCTTGAGTATCTTTGGAGTCGGAGTAATAGCTTCTCTCTGAGTGGTCATCAGAGTCGGAACCTGATACCCATTCACCAACATGAGATTGATGTCTTCGTCTTGTATAGCTCCTTGCTGATTCGTCCTTCCTTTCTGAATCCTTGCTTCTACGAGAGAGTCTTCATTCATAACGATCATCTCTACTCGTTCTCTCTCTTGGTGGTGAATCATCTCTTCTACTTCTCCCACAATTGTAGCAATTCAGATCACGACTAGAAGACCTTTTGTCACCGTAGGACCTTGACTTGGATTTTCTTTCTTTGCTTCTATTCTTGTAGAATTTGTTGTAGTTCTTCACCATTAAGCTCAATTCTTCATTGAAGACTTGTTTCTCACTTGATGATGTAGGAGCATCACATGAAGCTTTGTAAGCACCACTAGACTTGTTGCAAAGCTCTTCTTTATCCTTAAGTGACATCTCATGAGCAACAATTCTACGAATGACTTCCGTTGGGTTGAGATCTTTGTAATTGGGCATCATTTGGATCAATGTGCACACGGTATCATATTTTCCATCCAAGGCTCTTAGGATCTTCTTGATGATGAATATATCGGTCATTTCTTCGCTCCCTAAGCCGGCAATCTCATTTATGATGAGAGCAAGCCTAGAGTACATTTCAGCGATCCCTTCACCATCCTTCATTTTGAACTTGTCAAATTGACTTTGAAGCACATCTAGTTTGGATTCCTTGACGGAGTCGGTACCTTCGTGCATATCAATCAAAGTATCCCAAATTTCTTTTGCATTCTCAAGACGGCTGATTTTGTTGAATTCTTCGGAAAACAATCCATTGAACAGGATATCGCAAGCTTGAGCATTGTATTGCAACATCTTCAATTCTTGAGCGATGGCTTCACAATTTGGTTCCTTCCCATCGAAGAATTCACCTTGCAAACCAATACACACAATATCCCAAATGGTGGGGTTATGTCCATGAATATGCATTTTCATCTTATGCTTCCAACTAGAAAATTAGTACCATCGAAGTAAGGACATCTACGGTGATAACTTCCCTCGCTAGACACCATACTCTCCTAGGTTGTGAAACCAAGGCTATGATCACCAAAGCTATGGAAATCAAGGCAAATGGTGACCAAAGCTCTGATACCACTTGTAGGACGGAAAGTATGTCTAGAGGGGGGTGATTAGACTACTTGACCAAAAAAACTTAGCCATTTCCGAATTTTATGTTTTCGCAGATTTTAGCAACTTAGCACAAGTCAAGCAATCTTCCTACACATGCAATTATATAGTTGTGGCAGCGGAAAGTAAATCATTGCATATGAAGGTAAAGGGGGGGTGGAGAGTGCAAATGCAATTGGAGACACAGATGTTTTTGGCGTGGTTCCGATAGGTGGTGCTAACGTACATCCACGTTGATGGAGACTTCAACCCACGAAGGGTAACGACTACGCGGGTCGACGGAGGGCTCCACCCACGAAGGGTCCACGAAGAAACAACCTTGTCTATCCCACCATGGTCGTCACCCACGAAGGACTTACCTCACTAGGGTAGATCTTCACGAAGTAGGCGATCTCCTTGCCATCACAAACTCCTTGGTTCAACTCCACAATCTTGTCGGAGGCTCCCAAGTGACACCTAACCAACCTAGGAGACACCACTCTCCAAAAGGTAATAAATGGTGTGTTGATGATGAACTCCTTGCTCTTGTGCTTCAAGTGGTAGTTTCCCCAACACTCAACTCTCTCAGACAGATTTGGATATGGTGGAAAGAAGATTTGAGTGGAAAGCAACTTGGGGAAGGCTAGAGATCAAGATTCATATGGCAGGATTGTAATATCTTGGTATCAACACATGAGCAGGTGGTTCTCTCTCAGAAAATGAATAGTGGAAGTGTGGGCATGTACTGATGGCTCTCTCTCTGATGGAGAAGAGGTGGAGGGGTATATATAGCCTCCACACAAAATCAAGCCGTTACACACATTTGACCCAACTCGGTCAGACCGAAGCAGTTCAAAATGTGAACGTTAGAAATTTTGGTGGGACCGGTAGTATCAACTCGGTGAGACCGATGCATTAGGGTTAAGGCAAAACCTCAACTCGGTTTGACCGATTACACAAACTCGGTGAGACCGATTCTGGTAATAGGCTAATAGAGTGGTGGTCAGGCAAACTCGGTGAGACCGATTCGCTCATCTTGGTTGGACCAAAATGTTACAAAGAGGAACCAGAGAGTTTGCAATGCCAACTCAGTGGGACCGATTGCCTATTTCGGTGAGATCGAAATAATTGCAATAGGCAACAGAGAGTTTGCAATCCCATCTCGGTGAGACCGAGATCCCTATCGGTGAGCCGAACAGATTAGGGTTTGTGGCAGTGGCTATGTCAAGTGAACTTGGTGGCGCCGGATAGATCAAATCGGTGGGGCCGAGTTTGACTTTTAGGTTTGGGACATATGTGGAAATGAGAAAGTGGTTGAGGTATTTGGAGCATATTACTAAGCACTTGAGCAAGTAGACCATTAAGCAACACCTCATCCCCTTTTAATAGTATTGGCTTTTCCTATGGGCTCAACGTGATTTTGGATCACTAATGAAAATGTAGAGTCTTCAGATTTTGCCAATCTTTGTCCTTAGCTTTTTGAGGGGTCCACATTTCTAATCCATTCCATGCCGACCATTGAACTTCCTGAAATATTTATCTTGACAGGATATAAGTTCAATGAGCTATATGTTGTTATTAATTACAAAAACTACCCGCGGATTAGTTGCACTTTCAAAGCCAATGGAGAGCATTCAATGGCGAATATCGGTATTACACACGTGATGCAAGGAACATCGTGCTCAGTGCGTGTACCGATGGCTTGAATCCGTTTGGCAACCAGAACACCAACCATAGCACTGAAGGAAATATGCCCTAGAGGCAATAATAAAGTTATTGTTTTATATTTCCTTATATCATGATAAATATTTATTATTCATGCTAGAATTGTATTAATTGGAAACTTGATACATGTGTGGGTACATGGACAAAACATCGTGTCCCTAGTAAGCCTCTACTAGACAGCTCGTTAATCAAAGATGGTTATGTTTCCTAACCATAGACATGTGTTATCATTTGATTAATGAGATCATATCATTAGGAGAATGATGTGATGGACAAGACCCATCCGTTAGCTAGGCATTATGATCGTTTAGTATAATGTCTATTGCTTTCTTCATGCCGTATACATGTTCCTCTGACTATGAATTATGCAACTCACGAATACCAGAGGAACACAATGTGTGCTATCAAACATCACAACGTAACTAGCTGGTTATAGAGATACTCTACAGGTGTCTCCGAAGGTGTTTGTGGTGTTGACATAGATCGAGAATAGGATTTGTCACTCCGAGTGTCGAAGAGGTATCTCTGGGCCCTCCCGGTAATGCACATCATAATAAGCCTTGCAAGCAAATGACTAATGTGTTAGTCACGCGATGATGTATTACGGAACGAGTGAAGAGACTTGCCGATAATGAGATTGAACTAGGTATGATGATACCGATGATCGAATCTCGGGGAAGTAACATACCGATGACAAAGGGAACAACATATGTTCGTAGAATATGTAGGAGCCAATATGAGCATCCAGGTTCCGCTATTGGTTATTGACCGGAGATGTGTCTCGGTCATGTCTACATAGTTCTCGAACACATAGGGTCCACACGCTTAACATTCGATGACGATTTGTATTATGAGTTATCTATTTTTTATGACCAAAGTTTGTTCAGAGTCATGGATGAGATCACGGACATGACGAGGAGTCTCGAAATGCTTGAGAGTTAAAGATCGATATATTTTAAGGCTATATTCGGACATCAGAATGGTTCTGAGCGATTCGGGTATTTTTAGGAGTACCGGAGAGTTACAGGAATTCGCCGGGGAAGTTAATGGGCCTTATTGGGCTTTAGTGGAGAGAGGGAAGAAGGGCCACGAGGCGCCGCGCGCCTCCCCCTGCCCAAACCGCATTGGACAAGGGGTGGGGTGCGTCCCACCCTTTCCTTCTCCTTCTCCCTCCTTTCCTTCTTTCCTACTCCAAAAATGAAAGGGAATCCTACTAGGACTTGGGATTCCTAGTAGGACTCCCTACAAATGGCGCGCCCCTAGGAGGGCTGACCTCTCTCCCTCCCTCCTTTATATACGTGGGAAGGGGGCACCCCAAAGACACACAAGTTGATTTCTTAGCCGTATGTGGTGCCCCACTCCATAGTTAAACACCCCAGTCATATTGTCGTAGTGCTTAGGCGAAGCCCTGCGCGGATCACATCATCAACACCGTCAACATGTCGTCGTGCTGCCAGAACTATCCCTCGAGCCTCTGCTGGATCAAGAGCTCGTGGGACGTCAATGTGCTGAATGTGTGCTGAACACAGAGGTGCCATACGTTTGGTACTTGGATCGGTTGGATCGTGAAGACGTTCGACTACATCAACCATGTTACTAAACGCTTCCGCTTTCGGTCTATGAGGGTACGTGGACACACTCTCCCCGCTCATTACTATTCTTCTCCTAGATAGATCTAGCGTGATCGTAGGAATTATTTTGAATACTACATTCCCCAACAGTGGCATCATGATCCAGGTCTATGCGTAGATGATATGCACGAGTAGAACACAAAGAGATGTGGGCGATAATAGTCATACTGCTTACCACCAATGTCATACTTCGATTCAGCGATATTGTTGCATGAAGCGGCCCGGACCGATATTACATGACCGCGTTCATGAGACTGGTTCTACCGACATGCTTTGCACACAGGTGGTTGGCGGGTGTCAGTTTCTCCAACTTTAGTTGAATTGAGTGTGACTACGGCCGGTCCTTGTTAAAGGTTAAAACAGCACACTTGATGAAAAATGGTTGTGGTTTTGATGCGTAGGTAAGAAGGTTCTTACTAGAAGCTTGTAGCAGCCACGTAAAACTTGCAACAACAAAGTAGAGGACGTCTGATACGTCTCCGTCATATCTATAATTTTTTATTGTTCCATGCCAATATTTTACAACTTTCATATACTTTTGGCAACTTTTTATACTATTTTTTGAGACTAACATATTGCTCCAGTGCCCAGTGCCAGTTCCTGTTTTTTGTGTGTTTATTGTTCCGCAGAATATCCATATCAAACGGAGTCCAAACGGAATAAAAACGGACGAATATTTTTTTGAAATATATGTGAATTTTGGGAAGCGGAACCAACATGAGACGATGTCCGAGTGGGCCACGAGACAGGGGGCGCGCCCACCAGGGGCAGGCGCGCCCTGGGCCCTCGTGGCCACACCGTAAGGCGGTTGATGCCCTTCTTTCGCTGCAAGAAAGCTAATATCCGGATAAAATCGTGTCAAAAAATCAGCCCAATCGGAGTTACGGATCTCCGGGAATTTAAGAAACGGTGGAAGGCCATAATCTGGGAACGCAGAAACAGAGAGAGATAGAGAGACAGATCCAATCTCGGAGGGGCTCTCGCCCCACCGCTGCCATGGAGGCCATGGACCAGAGGGGAAACCCTTCTCCCCCCTAGGGAGAAGCTCAAGGAAGAAGAAGAAGGAGGAGGGGGCTCTCTCCCCCTCGCTTCCGGTGGCGCGATCTACACCAACATCTCCGTCATCGTGTGACGGCGATCTACACCAACACCTTCATCATCTTCACCAACATCTCCATCGCCTTCCCCCATCTATCTACAGCGTTCCACTCTCCCACAACCCGCTGTACCCTCTACTTCAACATGGTGCTTTATGCTTCATATTATTATCCAATGATGTGTTGCCATCCTATGGTGTCTGAGTAGATTATTGTTGTCCTATCTGTGATTGGTGAATTGCTATGATTGCTTTAAATTGCTTGTGGTTATGTTGCTGTCGTTTGGTGCCCATCACATGAGCACGCGCGTGGATCACACCATAGAATCAGTTGTATGTTGATAGGACTACGTATTGGAGGGCAAGGGTGATAAAAGCTTCAACCTAGCGTAGAAATTGATGCATACGGGATTGAAGGGGGACCAATATTTCTTAATGCTATGGTTGGGTTTTACCTTAATGAACGTTAGTAGTTGTGGATGCTTACTAATAGTTCAATCATAAGTGCATAAAATTCCAAGTAAGGGATGACATGCTAGCAGTGGCCTCTCCCACATAAAATTTGCTATCGGTGTAGTAACGTAGTCAATTGCTTAGGGGCAATTTCGGAACTCCTACGACCACTTTTCCACACTCGCTAAAACTAATTTAGTTGTGTCTTTATCTTAAGACCCTAGTTTATATTTATGTGCTCTTTATATTCTTGCAAACCTATCCCAAAAAAACTACAAAGTAATTTTAGTTTCATACTTGTTCTAGGTGAAGTAAACGTCAAGCGTGCGTAGAGTTGTATCGGTGGTCGATAGAACTTGAGGGCATATTTGTTCTGCCTTTAGCTCCTCGTTGGGTTCGACACTCTTACTTATTGAAAGAGGCTACAACTGATCCCCTACACTTGTGGGTTATCAAGACCTTTTTCTGGCGCCGTCGCCGGAGAGCAATAGCGTGGGGTGAATATTCTCGTGTGTGCTTGTTTGCTTTATCACTAAGTAGATTTCATTTTCTGTTCTAAGTTGTTTTCTATCTTTAGTTATGGGTAGGAAATGCAAAATACCAAAAAAAATTAGTGGTACCTTCTGAACCAATGGTTGAAGAACCACTTAAAATCTATCACACTACTGAAGCTTATTACTTGGATGTTCTTTGATCCATATGTGCTCGGGCTGAAACCCCAACTAGCTTAGTTGAGGGAAAATCTTTAGATGAGCATGCTTGTTATGTGCGACACCGCATATCTGAAAAAGGGAAACTTTTACTGGATCAAATTCATCGTTTGCAATGCTATGCCTGGAATTTATGTGAAATTTATGATTTTACTTGTTGTTCTAAAGACCCTACGAAACACCTTCCCTACCAATGTGAGTTTAGTGATAATGGAATTGTATCTTCGTATGCTAAGGGTGTTTATAGTTACTATGATGTTCTACAAACGGAAGAATTTGTTGCTTTTAAGGGTGCTTATGAAATTGCTTCATTGATTGAAAAGTATGATGCTACTCTTTACAAATCTGAAAATTTTGCCATATTTAAATATTGTTATGATAATTATGCTTCTAATGCATATGTTAAATCTTATATTGAGGCCTACTCCGCTGTGCAAGAAGAGACTAATATTTTGCAGGAGTCTATGGAAGAAGAAATTAATGACATTGTAAGCTCATTGGATGAAAAAGATGACGAGGAGAGCGAAGAACAAAAGGAGGAGGAGAGGATTAGCTACCCGTGCCTACCTTCTAATGAGAGTAACTCTTCAACTCATACATTGTTTAATTTCCCTTCGTGCTTACCGAAGGATGATTGCTATGATGATTGCTATGATCCCGTTGATTCTTTTGAAATATCCCTTTTTGATGATGGTTGTTATGCTTGTGGCCAAGATGCCAATATGAATTATGCTTATGGAGATGAACTTGCTATAGTTCCATATGTAAAACATGAGATTGTTGCTATTGCACCCATGCACGATAGTCCTATTATCTTTTTGAATTCTCCAAACTACACTATATCGGAGAAGTTTGCACTTATTAAGGATTATATTGATGGGTTGCCTTTTTCCATTACACATGATGATTTTGATGAATATAATATGCATGTGCTTGCTGCTCCTACTTGCAATTATTATGAGATAGGAACTACATCTCCACCTCTCTATGTTTCCAACACAATAAAATTGCAAGAAACTGCTTATACTATGCATTGGCCTTTACTTAATGTGCATGAATTGTTCTTGTATGACATGCCTATGCATAGGAAGAGAGTTAGACTTCGTTCTTGCATGACACATATCACTTTGTGCTCACTACTAAATGCCAAATCATTGCTAATTAAAATTGGCTTTGATATACCTTGGGATCCGGGTGGATCCATTACTTGAGCACTATATGCCTAGCTTAATGGCTTTAAAGAAAGCGCTGCCAGGGAGACAACCCGGAAGTTTTAGAGAGTCGTTTATTTCTGTTGTGTGCTTTTATAAAGTTTTAAAACAAAAAAATAAAGAGGGGAACCCAAAACTTTTCAAAAAGAAAAGTGAAAGTGATATAGACGAGCATTGTGAAAATGGGGGACGTCCTTGAACTTTGTTCATGCCCATGGAAACTTTGTGAATCTTAATTACAGAAACTTTTCAACAAAAATAAGTATCCCCTTGTACAATTCCATTGTATGATAAAAATAATGTGCCAAGGTTTGCCTTTACGATGTTTACAATGCTTGTTGGTTTGTGCAGTGCAGGACAGAAACTTTGGCTGTAGTGCGCGATTTTACATTTTTTGCTGGAACGTCAAATGGTTCGGAAACTTTTTGCACTGTCTTTCTATACAAATTTATTATTTTTCCTAATTTTGGAAGAAGTTTTCAAGTCTCATAAGTATGGTGAATGTTCAGATTATTACAGACTGTTTGGTTTTAGAAAGATTCTGTTTTTGATGCATAGTTTGCTTGTTTTGATGAAACTATCAATTTCTATCAGTGGATTAAGCCATGGAAAAGTTATATTACAGTAGCTACAATGAAAAAATTAAATATGAATTGGTTTGCAACAGTACTTAGAGTAGTGATTTTCTTTATTATACTAACGGATCTTACCGAGTTTTCTGTTCAAGTTTTGTGTGGATGAAGTGTTCGAAGATCGAGGAGGTCTCGATGTGAGGAGAAGAAGGAGAGGCAAGAGCTCACGCTTGGGGATGCCCAAGGAATCCTAATTTAATATTCAAGGAGACTCAAGCGTCTAAGCTTGTGGATGCCCCGGAAGGCATTACCCTCTTTCATCAACAAGTATCGGTATGTTTTTGGATTCATTTCATTCATGTGATATGTGCAGACCTTGGAGCGTCTTTTGCATTTAGTTTTCACCTTTTCTCTTATGCACCATGCTGGTATGAGATAGTCCTTGTTTGATTTATAGAATTCTCTTTGCACTTTACTTATATCTTTTGAGTATGGCTTTATAGAATGCTTCATGTGCTTCACTTATATCATTTGAAGTTTGGATTGCTTGTTTCTCCTCACATAGGAAACCGCCATTTGTAGAATGCTCTTTTGCTTCACTTATAATTGTTAGAGCATGGGCATAACTTTTGTAGAAAGAACTAAAACTCTCTTGCTTCACTTATATCTATTTAGAGAGTTGACAGGAATTGGTCATTCACATGGTTAGTCATAAAATCCTACATAAACTTGTAGATCGCTGAATATGATATGTTTGATTCCTTGCAATAGTTTTGCGATATAAAGATGGTGATATTATAGTCATGCTAGTGGGTAGTTGTGGATTGTAGAAATACTTGTGTTGAGGTTCGTGATTCCCGTAGCATGCACATATGGTGAACCGTTATGTGACGAAGTTGGAGCATGATTTATTTACTGAGTGTCATCCTTTGTGTGGAGGTCGGGGGCGCGTGATGGTTAACTCCTACCAACCTCCGCCCTAGGAGCATGCGTGTAGTACTTGGTTTCGATGGCTAATAAATTTTTGCAATAAGTATGTGAGTTCTTTATGACTAATGTTGAGTCCACGGATTATACGCACTCTCACCCTTCCACCATTTCTAGCCTCTCTTGTACCGCGCAACTTTCGCCGGTACCATACACCCACCATATACCTTCCACAAAACAGCCACCATACCTACCTATTATGGCACTCCCATAGCCATTCCGAGATATATTGCCATGTAACTCCACCGCTCCATTTATTATGACACGCACCATCATTGTCATATTGCCTTGCATGATCGTAAGATAGCTAGCATGATGTTTCCATAGCTTGTCCGTTTTTTGCTGTCATTGCTACACTAGATCATTGCTCATCCCGGTACACCGCCGGAGGCATTCACATAGAGTCATATTTTGTTCTAGCTTCTAGTTGTAATCTTTGAGTTGTAAGTAAATAAAAGTGTGATGATCTTTATTATTAGAGCATTGTCCCATGTGAGGAAAGGCCAAATAAAAAAAGATGGCCTAAAAAATAAAAAAAATAGAGAGGGGCTAAAAAAGAGAGAGAAAGCCCCTCCAAAAAAACAGAAACAAAAAAAATGAGAGAAAAGAGAGAAGGGACAATGCTACTATCCTTTTCCACACTTGTGCTTCAAAGTAGCACCATGATCTTCATAATAGAGAGTCTCTTGTTTTGTCACTTCCATATACTAGTGGGAATTTTCATTATAGAACTTGGCTTGTATATTCCAACGACGGGCAAGCAAGTTGATGCACACCCACTAGTTTTCTTTTTGAGCTTTCATACACTTATAGCTCTAGTGCATGCGTTACATGGCAATCCCTACTCACTCACATTGATATCGATTGATGGACATCTCCATAGTCCATTGATTTGCCTAGTTGATGTGAGACTTTCTCCCACCATTTGTCTATCACCACCTTCTATTCCACCCATAGTGCTATGTCCATGGCTCACGCTCATGTATTGCGTGAAAGTTGAAAAAGTTAGAGAATACTAAAGTATGAAACAATTGCTTGGCTAAAACCGGGGTTGTGCATGATTTAAATACTTTGTGTGGTGAAGATGGAGCACAGCCAGACCATATGATTTTGTAGGGATAACTTTCTTTGGCCATGTTATTTGAAAAGACATGATTGCTTTATTAGTATGCTTGAGGTTTTTTTGTCTTAATGTCAAATGATAGACTATTGCTTTGAATCACTCGTGTCTTAATATTCATGCCATGGTTAGATTACATGATCAAGATTATGCTAGGTGGCATTCCACATCAAAAATTATCTTTTTTATCATTTACCTACTCGAGGACGAGCAGGAATTAAGCTTGGGGATGCTGATACGTCTCCATCGTATCTATAATTTTTCATTGTTCCATGCTAATATTCTACAACTTTCATATACTTTTGGCAACTTTTTATACTATTTTTTGGGACTAACATATTGATCCAGTGCCCAGTGTCAGTTCCTGTTTGTTGCATGTTTTCTATTTCGCAGAATATCCATATCAAACAGAGTCCAAATGGAATAAAAATGGATGGATTATTTTAGGAATATATGTGAATTTTGGGAAGCGGAACCAACATGAGACGATGCCCGAGTGGGCCACGAGGAAGGGGGCGCGCCCACCAGGGACAGGCGCGCCCTGGGCCCTCGTGGCCACACTGTATGGCGGTTGATGCCCCTCTTTCTCCGCAAGAAAGCTAATATCCGGATTAAAATCGTGTCAAAAAATCAGCCCAATTGGAGTTATGGATCTCCGAGAATTTAAGAAACGGTGGAAGGCTAGAATCTAGGAACGCCGAAAGAGAGAGAGACAGAGAGACATATCCAATCTCGTAGGGGCTCTCGCCCCTCCGCCTCCATGGAGGCCATGGACCAGAGGTGAAACCCTTCTCCCACCTAGGGAGAAGGTCAAGGAAGAAGAAGAAGGAGGGGGGCTCTCTCCCCCTCACTTCCGGTGGCGTCGGAGTGCCACCGGGGCCGTCATCGTGTGACGGCGATCTACACCAACACCTCGGTCATCTTCACCAACATCTCCATCAGCTTCCCCCATCTATCTACAATGGTCCACTCTCCCGCAACCCGTTGTACCCTCTACTTGAACATGGTGCTTTATGCTTCATATTATTATCCCATGATGTGTTGCCATCCTATGATGTCTGAGTTGATTATCGTTGTCCTATCGGTGATTGGTGAATAGCTATGATTGATTTAAATTGCTTGTGGTTATGTTGATGTCCTTTGGTGCCCATCATATGAGCGCGCGCGTGGATCACACCATAGGGTTAGTTGTATGTTGATAGGACTACGTATTGGAGGGCAAGAGTGACAGAAGCTTCAACCTAGCGTAGAAATTGATGCATACGGGATTTGTCCGTGTACAAAAAGGGGGGTGCACTTTTTGTACCCCTATGACTGTGCACGGGCAGTCTAAGCCACGGGCACCGCCGCACAAAGCAAGGGTGAGACCGAAGCTCGATAGAACTGGAGCAACACCAAAGCCAAGTCCACGAAGAGCCAAGGGACGAGACAGGCTCCCCCGGCAAGATCCTTGGCGGGGCCGGCTTTAGTAGCTCCGACAAGACCCTTGCCGCAGCAACTCGCCCCACACATACGGAGCAAATCACCCTTGAGTCCACTGCCCCCATGGGGCAAGGATTCGGGAGACATCCCCGTAGTGGCATGCAGATCTTTGTGAAGACATTCAAGATCAGATACGCATTAAGAAGACGACGATCCTTGGAGGGATCCCAGCCAAGGAAGACCACAAGACCTCCGGCAAGCACCTTGCCGGGGATGGCAGTAGGCGCCGCTGGAAGACCCTTGCCGGGGCCCCGACAAGGTCCTTCCCAAGGACATCCGCAGGGCCACCATCAGGCCCACGCCGACTAAACTTCCACCACCGTATGCAGCTGCCGACCCAACAGCTGGGCAGGCACCTGCGTAGCGACATGCAGATCTTCGTGAAGACCCACCATTGAACCACCTCAGCTGCCTGCCTTCCTACATGGCATCTCAGGCATCGCTGGCCAGGGCGCGTGTCGACACGAGAAGGGGCGGCGACGGACAAGACAGATATCTCCCCCGTCCCTGATAAAGCAAGGACACCTAAGCAAGACGCATTAAATGCGCCTTGTCATGTAATGCGAGGGATAACCTTGCATCACTGTACCCTTTCCACCTCCTGTGTGCCACTATGGCAACCCCTTTTTCTATAAAAGGAGGCCCGAGGCGACCAGGAGGAGGATTCGGCTTTTTGGAACTCCTCATGCCCCATAGCTAGCTGAAGAACACAGATATACAATCCACCAAAGCAGGAGTAGGGTTTTACGCATCCTCGCAGCCCGAACCTGGATAAACAAACCGTGTGCTATCTATTTGATCCGCTCTTCTCTCAACCTCGCGCCCCGCTAACCGTAGTAGGGATTCTTGTGATCCCATAGATGTCGTTCCCACCGACATCTTTGGCGCGCCAGGTAGGGGGTGCAAGCTGTGAGAATCAGCTTTAGCAGTTAGCTTGACGCTTCTTCATCATCATGGCACCCAAGAAGAAGACGACGGTGGCGGTTGGCCAATCGGAAGCCGGACAGCCCGTCCCGACGCGGGCGAGCAGCGGACCGGTCGCGGAAAGGACCCGGGGCGCTGCTCACGAACACCAACGCCGTCCCAGCAGTCGGAGTTTGGGAGGTGGCGATGTGTGTGCGCCTGGTAACGGGCCACACACCGCCAAATCCAAAGACGGAGCCAGGCCCTCCGCGGGGGGCGCGGGGCCTTCCTAGATCACTGCCCCATCACCCGAAGGCGACGCAAGGACCTCCAGGACTCCCACGCCGGCACCAATAGCGCGATCCTCCCAAGCAGCGCGCGACGAACGGCGTCATCACGCCGAAGATCCCGGGCGTCGCCGCAGGAAGAGCCCCGAGCGCCACTCCCGAGACGTAGAAGACCTGCCCGCCCGCCGAAGCGCTGGTGAAAACGGCATGCGACCGTGGGATCATGATAAAGCTCCTCCTGACATGGTCAGGAGTCGAAGCGCGTCGCGGTCCGTGCAGGTTTCGCTACCGCTAACCCCAGCAGAAGCCCTGGCGCGCGCGCAGTTGCTCCTCGACTTTCCTCCCGTTACGCGGAAACTCGACGAATGGAGAGCCACCATCCGAAGCCTTGTCGCGGTCGCTAACAACGATGAACCAAGTCCAGCGAGGCCCTCGGGTCGACGCTCCGATGGTGTCCCACGCACCGGTGGTGGGAGGACCGGCAGCACCGTGGCCACGGTGCATTCGCCTCCTGCTTGCCTGGTACCGCGTGTGTCGACTCGTCGAGACGTCGCGGGTGACGACATCTCTATAGCACCGCGACCAGCGTCAAGTTCTTCAGGAGCGAGCTCATAAAGACGCTCGAACCACCATCGAGCGCCGGCGAGGAGCGCGCCACCAGTCAGATAGGCGAGCAGGGCCTGCTGTGAACCGCCCAGCACCGGAGAGCCCTGGAGGTCTACCTTACGAGGTAGGCTGTCCGGCTTTTACCCGTGAGCTGCGGAAGTTCCAGTGGCCCACTCTCCGCACCTTCAAGCCTGACATTGGCGAGAAGTACAACGGCAAGACCCACCCGTCGGAGTTCCTCAGCATCTACACCATCGCAATGCAAGCTGCCGGAGCCCGCGACGATAAGGTGATTGTGAATTACTTTCCATTGGCTCTCAAACCCAACGCCATGTCGTGGTTGATGCACTTGCCGGTAGACTCTATTTCCTCCTGGTCGGATTTGTGCCATGAGTCTGTTGGCGCCTTTACTAGAGGTCACCAAGCCCATGGCCAAGCAAGTGACCTGCACGTCATTCTCCAGAAGGGAGGCGAGAGTCTGCTCAAGTATATACAGAGGTTCATCCGGGTACAGTACAATATCCCTGATGTTCACCCTGCCGCCATCATTAGCGCGTTTCATCAGAACGTGCGTAACCGCAAGATGAGCGAAGAGCTGGCAATGACCAAGGTGAAAGACGTGGCAGAACTCTATGTTCTTGCTGACAGATGTGCCCGGGCTGAAGAGGGAAGGAAGTAGCCCGACGAAGATGGCGGCGTGGAAACCGACTCTTCAGATGAGGACGTTGCCGCCCCGGAAAAGAAAGGCCAGCGCCGCAACAGGAAGAGCAAAGGTAAATCCGTGCTTGCCGTTGAGGGATCTGATGACGCCGGCTCTGCCAAGAAAACCAGGGCGGATGACCCCGACAAGGAAATTGTCGGGTGTGTCACAGGCCGGGCCTTGGCGGTTGCCGAGAAGCCAGGAAACTCCGACAAGCAATACTGCAAGATCCATCGCACCAAAGGCCATGATCTCCAGAACTGCCGATAGGTTGAGCTCCTTGCTGAGAAGCAGAGGGCGGAATATGAGAGGCGGGACAAGGAGAAGGGCCAGGACGGTGCTGAGGGGTCCGGCAAGAATCGTGACGGCCAAGCAGGCCGTCGTGGCAAGGATAAACAGCAGGAGAGGCCCGCCCGGGGCCGCAGAAAGCCAGAAGACGACGATCACGAAGAGGACGACGAGTCCGGCGACCAAGATTTTCAGAAAGCCACGGAGGCCATGTGCGTCGATGGCGGCACCTCGTTGCATACTTCTCACCGCCCGCTTAAACAGTGGGCGCGTGAGATTACAGCGGCGGAGCCATCGTCTGGTGCCCAAAAGCCGCTGAAGTGGTCCAGCACGCCTATCATTTTTGACACTGAGGATCACCCCGACCGCACTACTGCAGTCGGGTGCTTGCCATTGTTGGTTTCACCAACGATACGCAACCTCAAGGTGACAAAGATGCTAGTCGATGGTAGGGCCGGTCTGAACTTAATCTCACCTACCGTGATCGAGAAGCTGCAGATTCCTGACGGAGACGTCGAGGAAACGGGCACGTTTCAGGGGGTCAACCCAGGAAGAAGTCAACCAAAGGGGAAGGTCACACTGCCCGTGACTTTTGGAAGTGACCTGAACTACAGGACAGAAAGGGTCGTGTTCGATGTCGCCAAGATCCCCTTGCCCTATAACGGGATCCTTGGCCGCCCAGCGCTGGCCAAGTTCATGGCGGCGTCACACTACGCCTACAACACCCTGAAGATGCCAGGACCTGTGACGATCATCACCATCCCCTCCGATAAGAAAGATGGGCTGATTTGCGCTGACCAACTATACCAACAAGCAGTTGCAGTAGCTGCCGCCACTAGGGCACTTGCTCCTGCCACTGGAGCCCCGGGCGGGAAGAAGAAGAAGAAGACCGGTGAGGCCTCGGACACCCACTCTGGCAAGCGCACCTCTTCAGAGTGTAGTGCTCCCGTCCAGGACGTGCCAGAGAGCTCCAGCGGCAGAAACAAGAAGTCCAGGGCCACACCGCCGGGAACCAAGAAGGTTTCTGTCAAGGAGGACGACACAGGAGGGTGTCACAGCCCTAGACCAGCCCTTGCTGCCTTGCTTGGTCTTAGTGTGCATCATGTTTAAATTTCTCAGAAACTGGAAATGGGGATGCTCAAACCCTAGCACTAAATGAATTTAACTAGGGTCAAATTAAAATCTTTTTCAATGAACCCAAAATGCCCCTTGGAAAAGTTCATCATTTTTGGATTGATTAAAAACCTCTGCCAAAAATGTTGCACATATTTCTAGGACCATTCTGGATTTTTGAATTAAATAATATCTTACTTGCATTTGGGCATTTAAATTTTATATATTATTTTAAATGCTCAAATAATCATAAACAAAAATGTTTACTGTTGGATTTATTCTAAACAGTAGCCATGCTTGGTTTCATGATTTTTGAGTGTGCCTAAGTATTTTTAATAAAGCCCAGAACAAAGTAACAAAATAGAAAACAGAAACAATTAAAGAAAAGAGCAAGACAGAGACTAACCTGGCCTTACCTGCAGCCGGCCCAGCTCTCTGGCACAGCCCACCACCACAACCCCCCTCTGTCGTCTTCTCCCCCTCGCCCCAAAGCAGCTGCGTGCCCGGCATGCCGCAGCCACGCCACCACCTCCTTCTTGCCCGTCTGCCTCTCCCCGGCCCCTCTAGCGACGCCCGGAGATGCCCCGGAGCCACCTCGACCTCTCCCCTCATTCGCTGCTCTCTCCTCCTTCCTCTGTTTCTCTCGCACGCGGCCACCGAGAGGAGCTCGTCGCCGCCGCCCTGAACCACCGCGGCCACCGGCCACTGCACGCCTCGCCAACATGCCAAGAAGAACCGCCGCAGCTCCGTCCTCCTATTTCATCAACGAACTCAAGCTGGGGAGCACCGCAACGCCTTCAACGCCATCGTCTTCAATCTCCAGCACCCCAGATCGCTGGAGATGCCCCGACGTCGTCCGACCTCCTACGAGCCCACTGAGACGCGAGCTGCAACCTATGTGAGCTCCTCCATCGTTTGCCCCTCCTCCCCTTGCCTCCTGATCACCGTAGCCACTACTTCGACTGAAGCCGAAGCTCGCCGCCGCTCAGGCTGGTCGACGGCGCCACCCCGGTGACCTTTTGGTCACACCACCTAGTCCAACGAGTTCGCGAGCACTCGTAGAGACCGTAGGCGCAAACCTCAGCTCCTCCCGAGCACCGTTTCGATGAATCCGTCGCCACCAGAGCTTCAGCCGCCGTGGACCTCGTCGCCGGTGCCTCTGCAGGCCTCCCCGCGCCCAGCCATGCGCACCCCTAGATGCGGGCGAGCGAGGGCTTCCTTCTGGTGCTCTCAGCACGCCCAGCCGCTGCCCCTAGCGCCACTCCGGCGAGCCGCCGCCGCACTGTGAGGTCGCCGGCGCTTAATCCGGCGACGCTGACGTGGCCTAATTAGTTTAGGCACTAATGACCCCCCCCTGGGTCAGTGACAGGTGGACCCAGGCCCCTAACTAATTAAAGTTTAGATTTAGTTTAGTGTTATTTATCTCTATTAGTTAGATTGGACACTGACATGTGGGCCCTGGGCCCACTGACAATTTAGTTAGTATTAACTTAAGACTAACTAACCCTATTAGTTAGATGTGTCATTGACACGTGGGGCCCAGACTCTGTTAACCTCTAGTTAAGTTTTAAAACTTTTAGATAGCCCTGAGAGACTGACCAGTGGGACCCACTGGTCAGGTTTGACCCGAACAGCCCTGTTGACCTGCTGACGTCACCATGTGGTCATGCTGACGTAGTAAAGTGTTTCTGGATTTTAAAATAAATCTTAAATGATTTATGAATTTCAGAAAATGCTTTAATCTTCTAAAAATCATATAAAATCAACCGTAGCTGAGATGAAAATAATTTATATATGAAAAATGATCAGAAAAATTCAAGGAATCTGTTTATGGCATTTTCATGCATATTTGAAGAAGTTAAACCTGCTGATCAGGTCAAATCAATTAAATGGCATTTAAATAATCACATATGGAGTTTGAATTTGAACCTTTGGTTCAAACCAACTTTATTTAATTGTGTTGCTAGCTGCATTAACTAAATCAACAGCATATTGCCATGCCATGATCATGCATCATATTGTCGCATTGCATTGATTGTGTTTTTCCTCTGTTTGTCGGTTTTGTTCCCTCTCAGTAGACGATGTTCCAACGATGAGTTCGATGACAACGATGAAGACCCAATGTTATCTTCAGAAGTGCCAGGCAAGCAAAACCCCATTGAGCATTCCGATACAATCCCACTCTCTCGCTCTTGCTCTCTTTTACTGCATTAGGACAACAACGCTTCAATTGTTACCTGCTGCGGTAGTTGAACCCCTTTCCACTGCATGACCCGTCATTGCCACAGTAAATAGTTGAAACCCACTAGTATGAGTAGGAGTTGTTTGAGCCATGTTGTGCCTACTCATTGATGCTTTCTGGTTATGCCTGCTATTGCTTAGAGTTGTGTCAGATCTGATTCATCGGGGATGAATTGGAATGTGGTGAACATGTCCTACTGTTGAGAGCTAAGTGTGTGAACACGATTTGGTAAAGGTAGCGATGAGAGGCCATGTAGGAGTACATGGTGGCACGGCGTACCGGTCGCCCGTTTGGTGACACGGGAACCCTGTACACATCGTTTGGGGCCGTGAGCGACACCCTGGCCGGATCTCCCCACGGATGGAACCCAAATAGACGATAAACCTGGACGAGAGACTTGAGTGGTTGGTTAGGTCGTGGTCTACACCTACGTCGGCTTTCGCTTGAAGTCTGCCGAGCACATGTCGTGTGCAGACGCTAAGTGGTGGAAACATGTGTGAAGAAGTACACCCCTGCAGGGTTTATATATGATCTATTCGAATAGCCATGTCCGCGGTAATGGACTTCTGGGTTGCCTATTACAGTTCATAGACAAGTGAAAGTGGATACTCTAAAACATGCAAGATAAGCGTGAGTGCTATGGATGGCCTTCTCGTAGGGAGACGGGAGCGGATCCATAGTGGTGTATTGATTGGTGAATATGTGGACTCGTGTGCGCCACCTCAAAAGAGTTACTTGCAGTCGTAGTTTAGGATAGCCACTGAGTCAAGCTGGCTTGCTGCAGTCAAACTCCACCACCCCCTTTGTTGATACTGATGCATATGTAGCTAGTTCTGATGTAAGTCTTGCTGAGTACCTTTGTACTCACGTTTGCTTAATTTATGTTTTTGCAGAGAGACTTCAGTCTCGCTAGTGGTTCCGCGTGGACTTCGACGTTTAGCTTGTTACCTCAGCTACGATCTTGTACCCTTGGGAGGGTCTTGTAGATAGTCAGGCTTTTCAGCCTTTTTCATTTGTAGTTGTCTGTACTCAGACATGTTATGCTTCCATTGCCTGTATGCTCTGCATGTTGGGTCATGTGACCTCTGTTTGTAATAAATGCTATGATGGCTCTTCTAGGCTTTATCTATATGAGTTGTTGAGTTATGTTGTGATGCCATGTTGTACAACACATACTTGCATGTTATGCGTACGTGTAATGTGTATTGCTATGTGTGGGATCCGACACCTAGTTGTTTACCCTTGGTAGCCTATCTTACAGGGAAATGTCTCCTAGTGCTTCCACTGAGCCTTGGTAGCTTCCTACTGCTCCGGAACACTTAGACTGGCCGGCATGTGTCCTTCTTCGTTCCTGTGTCTGTCCCTTAGGGGAAATGTCACGCGTTGTTCCTTTAAGTCCTTGTAGCTTGCTACGACTTGGGTCCATACGTTGATGACCGACACGTTCGTTGCTGGGTCATGTATGCCTGTCTCTGTAATTTAGTGCCACTTTTGGTTTATAACTAGTCATGTCGGCCCGGGTTCTCTGTCATATGGATGCTAGCGACACTATCATATACGTGTGCCAAAATGCGCAAACGGTCCCGGGCCAGGTAAGGTGGCACCCGTGGGGATATCGTGCGTGAGGCCGCAAAGTGATATGATGTGTTACAGGCTAGACCTGTGTGACTTAGGATCAGGGTCCTGACAGCTTTGGTATCAGAGCCTGATTGCCTATAGGATTAGCAAGCCAAACTGGTCGAAGTCGCGTCTAGAAACTCTTTAATTATGTAAGGGAATTGTTTGTGGAAGGGAACGTAAGACTCTTTTGACTCCTTTGCCCTATGACCTTCTGATCTGAGTCACCTTCTTCTTTCTACGGGGATTAAGAACTAGGATTCTCATTCTATTTATCATGATCACGTTATTGTGGATTCAACCCTCAGTTCAGTTTCTGCTACTTCCGGTTGTTCAACTGTTAGTCTCAGCACCTTGACATTATGATGTTAAGTGGATATGCTACCCCTATGCTTGGATCTCAAAAGTATTTTCGAGCATTTGCAGCCGTTATGCTGTCCGGGTCATCCCAGGTTTTTAAATAGTCTGATGCATTTGCAAACCATTCGTATCTGTTCTTAATGTCCTTTTAGGCCAGATTAACCACACTAGTCGGTGTGTTGAGGCACTCTGTTACCTCGACATATATGTTGGACTTATTACTATGACCCTAGGTGTCTTAGAAAATCACCGAGTAATGCAGCAATACTTTGTATCCTCAGTGTGATGATTCTTGCCGTCATTCTCAAAAGCATCCCGTGATGCCATTTAGTTAGTAGGCATTCTACTCCCGGGTTCTTGAACCCAAGATTCTTTCTACCTACTTCATGTTGTAGTATTTGCTCGTCCCTTTAGGATATTAGTAACCTTGTGATAGTCCTCGAGGTCCGTGGTATATCATTCTTCCAAATACCATGAACCATCCTTGGCAGAAGTTCTTCTGAACCAAAAGATCACAACCCGAGTGCTCTTGAGTAGTACTCCATTCATATTGTGACTCTACCAATTCTATTTTCTGCATGGGTTATCCGGAAGAAATATGTTGAACTCGTTCGACATGTTAATCTATGCATCCACAACTCAGAAGTTATATGTTCCTTGAGTTGCCTCCTTTTAGTTGTATCATGACCCCCGTTTATCAGTTGATAGTCAGGAGTAGTTGTGCACTCGTGTTCATCGATGCCTTTTACTCTTGTGGTCTGTCAATTCATTCTATCTCGGAATGACTAGGAGAAACAAACTCCAGTACCCTATCCATATCCCGGATTTGGTCAAAGAAGTTGTACTTCGCTGATGAAGAATGCTAATGCAGATTCTAAACTATTCTATCCTGGAGTATTACCATCTTTATGTCAAGAATGTCATGAGAATTGCACAACCTTCTATGAACTCTTGATACAGTGATACTTCTCGCCATTATCGCTCATTCCTCGGTCTCCGCGTTGTTATAACCGGAATACCGACAAGTGAATTGTGATGTGTGAAATCAATAGTCCTAGGAACTTTGTTGCTTGGTAGTTAATGGACGATAATCTCATTCTCAGCATGATGGTTACCGAATCATCATCCTAAGATTGATCGTGCTACCTAGTCCACTTTCTTGGTGCACCCCTTGATTGATGAGATAGGATTTTGTTAAGTCCTTGCTCATTTGATCATATCGTCTTGCCCTGAAAAGCAAGATTGATCTCGAGCTTAGTAACATATCGGTGGTTCGTGATTTCCGAATATCTTCTCGGAAGTATTACCAGGTTGTTCCCTGACCGCTATGTTGAGTTCGTGATCAAGTTGGTTTCTTATAAACCACCACTTCTCCAAGAATCTGTGTTGGATACCCTGAACTGGTTGGTTAAGCTAAAACAATAACTTGGAGAGTTGGAAGATAAAAGCTTGCCAGTTTAGTTCATCTCAAGCGGTATGTTTGCGTGTGTTGAAGATAGATGACATCTTCATCAATTGGTCCCTGTGATCAGTTGTTGGACCTATTGTCATATCAAAACTTTGATTTGAGTATGGGCTATCATCAAATCAAATCAGAACCAACGATGTTCATAATGTTGTCTTACTCGTGGTTGATCCCTCGAGCATACACCATTATATCTTCTGGGTCTGACCAATACTATCACTTGTTCACATAATTATGGAATTCCATCTCCATGGAAACCTGGATGAATTGTTGTTGAGCCCATCAGCAACACTGCTATCTTCTCCATGATTTTGTAGGACATTAAGCTAGTGATGGAAACTTTGTAAGCATTGCCTCCGTGTTCCGTTCATGAGGTATATGTTGGATGAGAGAAGAAACTTTCCCTAATTCACGAGTACTTGATGTAAGTTGCCGCCGTGAAATTGAGAAAGCTTGTTTTATTTCCTCTGGAGTCATCCCAAGTCAGCCATGCATACGTGCAAAGTATTCTATGGTCTGATAGACTGATCATCTTCATTCTGTATGTATCCCTAGCACACCAAGCCACTGACAGATTTGTTCAAGGAGAAGAGGTTCCTTCTTAAGAATCATGACTTATGTTAGGAGTTCGATATCCTTGATGATGGTTCCCCAACCCGAACTTGGTAGTGTTTCATTGTAAGACTACTACGTGGTCATGTTTGTCTTGGACAATGTGTTCACATGTATGTAGCAGAACCAGCTCATGTTTTGGAGCTTGCTATCGTAGTTCACTCCCCGAGAATCTCGCAACGCCATCTCGTCGATTTGGGTTGTAAACTTTCATTTTTCCTTCTGGACTCAATGAGTCTGGAATATCCTGACACCAACCAGAACTGAATCTCAGGCAGATATGATGGTTGGAGCCTTTCCCAAGAACTATAATATTGGTCTCTCGATAACCGGTAAAGTGGATGTCGTGGCCAACACACCCAGCCGGAAGACCTGTCGTTGTAGGGTCTTGATTGAAGAAGTTGGCCACCTCCCCATAAGGATTTCGTAGGATTTACTCCCTAGTTGTTCCTTATGGATTTTTGTGCTCCTGAAGTCCGACCTTTTACTTGAGGTTCTAGGTACCAAACCATTTTAATAAATGGGTTACGCTAGCACATCAAGGAGAACATTAGAAGCGGAGTGCTAAATGTCTATCGGTCGACCATCCATATTTTGCCCTTGACTCCGCTGTGGTGAAATCTGAGAAAGTGTTATCTTCCTTTGCATCTACACCATCCATCATTATTCATCATGGTAGCATGTTGTGTTGCCAGGATCCTTGACACGAATATGGGTAAAACTTTGATGAATATGGGAATGCTGAAGTTCTTGAGAGCACGCTCAAGCACTAGGTGTTATCACTGGCACTAACCGGGATTGCTCCCACTGTTCTTGGTTATGTTATAAACCCTCAAAGAGTAGATTTACTCTCTACTGTTGGGTTTCTTCCCAGTCACTAGAATCATTCCCAGCATTTGCATTTTGTTCCCAGCTTGCACCGCCAATGTGCCAATTCTCCATGGGTTACCGTTCTCAATCACTGCTGCTCAGGATTATCCTCAAAAGTGGTCCTACCGTGGGTCCCATCCATTTCCGAGGATAAGCAAAATCAACCTTGGCATTGTCCTTTACAAGGTAGTCCACATCATCCATTCTGGCCCGAGAATGTCATTCTTTCGGACTCCGTCAAATGATCGATTGTGATTTGCCTCCGGCTGGTATAGGGAGTTTCAATGATCTCTATATCAAAAGTAATTCTTTTTGCCACTTAAGGGAATAATTCTACGAGTCACCTTCTCTAAAGGTGCCCCGTCTTGTGGTATCGTTACCATCACCTTAGGTGTGGAATTATTGCCGTCAAGTGAATCTTCATCGTTTGTTTCACTCCATCCCTTTGGATGTGTGTCCCGTGTCTCAGCTCAAGAGAGGTTTCGACGTCTCAATCCATGAGTTGATCTTGAATTGCTCGATCTTCGAGAAGATCAAATCCTGTAGAACTCACGTTCTTTTGTTATTGTGTTGGATGAAGCTTTGAAATCAAAGATGCCAGGATCAACATGATGCAAGCAATCAACATTCCTATGAAGGGCACTTGGATCATGAAGATTGTGTTAGTTAGTGTCCCCTCTGATTTCTTACCCTACGCTCGAATCTCGGGACGAGATTCTTGTTTAGTGGGGGTGAGTTGTCACAGCCCTAGACCAGCCCTTGCTTCCTTGCTTGGTCTTAGTGTGCATCATGTTTAAATTTCTCAGAAACTGGAAATGGGGATGCTCAAACCCTAGCACTAAATGAATTTAACTAGGGTCAAATTAAAATATTTTTCAATGAACCCAAAATGCCCCTTGGAAAAGGTCATCATTTTTGGATTGATTAAAAACCTCTGCCAAAAATGTTGCACATATTTCTAGGACCATTCTGGATTTTTGAATTAAATCATATGTTACTTGCATTTGGGCATTTAAATTTTATATATTATTTTAAATGCTCAAATAATCATAAACTAAAATGTTTACTGTTGGATTTATTCTAAACAGTAGCCATGCTTGGTTTCATGATTTTTGAGTGTGCCTAAGTATTTTTAATAAAGCCCAGAACAAAGTAACAAAATAGAAAACATAAACAATTAAAGAAAAGAGCAAGACAGAGACTAACCTGGCCTTACCTGTAGCCGGCCCAGCTCTCTGGCCCAGCCCACCACCACAACCCCTCTCTGTCGTCTTCTCCCCCTCGCCCCGAAGCAGCCGCGTGCCCGGCATGCCGCAGCCACGCCACCACCTCTTCCCTGCCTGTCTGCCTCTCCCCGGCCCCTCTAGCGACGCCCGGAGATGCCCCGAAGCCACCTCGACCTCTCCCCTCATTCGCTGCTCTCTCCTCCTTCCTCTGTTTCTCTCGCACGCGGCCACCGAGAGGAGCTCGTCGCCGCCGCCCTGAACCACCGTGGCCACCGGCCACCGCTCGCCTCGCCAACATGCCAAGGAGAACCGCCGCAGCTCCGTCCTCCTATTTCATCAATGAACTCAAGCTGGGGAGCACTGCAACGCCTTCAACGCCGTTGTCTTCAATCTCCAGCACCCCAGATCGCCGGAGATGCCCCGACGTCGTCCGACCTCCTACGAGCCCACTGAGACGTGAGCTGCAACCTATGTGAGCTCCTCCGTCGTTTGCCCCTCCTCCCCTTGCCTCCTGATCACCGTAGCCACTGCTTCGACTGAAGCCGAAGCTCGCCGCCGCTCGGGCTGGTCGCCGGTGCCACCCCGGTGACCTTTTGGTCACACCACCTAGTCCAACGAGTTCGCGAGCACTCGTAGAGACCGTCGGCGCAAACCTCAGCTCCTCGCGAGCACCGTTTCGATGAATCCGTCGCCACCGGAGCTTCAGCCGCCGTGGACCTCGTCGCCGGTGCCTCTGCAGGCCTCCCCGCGCCCTGCCATGCGCACCCCTAGATGCGGGCGAGCGAGGGCTTCCTTCTGGTGCTCTCCGCACGCCCAGCCGCTGCCCCTAGCGTCACTCCGGCGAGCCGCCGCCGCACTGTGAGGTCGTTGGCGCTTAATCCGGCGACGCTGACGTGGCCTAATTAGTTTAGGCACTAATGACCCCCCCTGGGTCAGTGACAGGTGGACCCAGGCCCCTAACTAATTAAAGTTTAGATTTAGTTTAGTGTTATTTATCTCTGTTAGTTAGATTGGACACTGACATGTGGGCCCTGGGCCCGCTGACAATTTATTTAGTATTAACTTAAGACTAACTAACCCTATTAGTTAGATGTGTCACTAACACGTGGGGCCCAGACTCTGTTAACCTCTAGTTAAGTTTTAAAACTTTTAGATAGCCGTGAGAGACTGACCAGTGGGACCCACTGGTCAGGTTTGACCCGAACAGCCCTGTTGACCTGCTGACGTCAGCATGTGGTCATGCTGACGCAGTAAAGTGTTTCTGGATTTTAAAATAAATCTTAAATGATTTATGAATTTCAGAAAATGCTTTAAACTTCTAAAAAGCATATAAAATCAACCGTAGCTCAGATGAAAATAATTTATATATGAATAATGATCAGAAAAATTCAAGGAATCTGTTTATGGCATTTTCATGCATGTTTGAAGAAGTTAAACCTGCTTATCAGGTCAAATCAATTAATTGGCATTTAAATAATCACATATGGAGTTTGAATTAGAACCTTTGGTTCAAACCAACTTTATTTAATTGTGTTGCTAGTTGCATTAGCTCAATCAACAGCATATTGCCATGCCATGATCATGCATCATATTGTCGCATTGCATTGATTGTGTTTTTTCTCTGTTTGTCGGTTTTGTTCCCTCTCAGTAGACGACGTTCCAACGATGAGTTCGATGACACCGATGAAGACCCAATGTTATCTTCAGAAGTGCCAAGCAAGCAAAACCCCATTAAGCATTCCGATACAATCCCACTCTCTCACTCTTGCTCTCTTTTACTGCATTAGGACAACAACGCTTCAGTTGTTACCTGCTGCGGTAGTTGAACCCCTTTCCACTACATGACCCGTCATTGCCACAGTAAATAGTTGAAACCCACTAGTATGAGTAGGAGTTGTTTGAGCCCTGTTGTGCCTACTCATTGATGCTTTCTGGTTATGCCTGCTATTGCTTAGAGTTGTGTCAGATCTGATTCATCGGGGATGAATTGGAATGTGGTGAACATGTCCTACTGTTGAGAGCTAAGTGTGTGAACACGATTTGGTAAAGGTAGCGATGAGAGGCCATGTAGGAGTACATGGTGGGTTGTCTCATTGAAGCCGTCCTCAGGAACTAAGTTCTGTGTTGGTTGATCCATGAAACAGCTACTACCACACATTGGGCCCTGGAATATGACCCCACTTGACTTATTGACTGCCCTTGTTCTCTGTCCAGGAGTTGCAACTAGTTTCTGGTGTTTGTAGTTTACTGGAGGTCGTGCGCAGTGCTGACCCTCGGGGTGGGCTTTGACATGGCAGGTACGTGGCACGGTGTACCGGTCGCCCGTTTGGTGACACGGGAACCCTGTACACATCGTTTGGGGCCGTGAGCGACACCCCGGCCGGATCTCCCCACGGATGGAACCCAAATAGGCGATAAACCTGGACGAGAGACTTGAGTGGTTGGTTAGGTTGTGGTCTACACCCACGTCGGCTTTCGCTTGAAGTCTGCCGAGCACATGTCGTGTGCAGACGCTAAGTGGTGGAAACATGTGTGAAGAAGTACACCCCTGCAGGGTTTATATATGATCTATTCGAATAGCCGTGTCCGCGGTAATGGACTTCTAGGTTGCCTATTACAGTTCATAGACAAGTGAAAGTGGATACTCTAAAACACGCAAGATAAGCGTGAGTGCTATGGATGGCCTTCTCGTAGGGAGACGGGAGCGGATCCATAGTGGTGTATTGATTGGTGAATATGTGGACTCGTGTGCGCCACCTCAAAAGAGTTACTTGCAGTCGTAGTTTAGGATAGCCACCGAGTCAAGCTGGCTTGCTGCAGTCAAACTCCACCACCCCCTTTGTTGATACTGATGCATATGTAGCTAGTTCTGATGTAAGTCTTGCTGAGTACCTTTGTACTCACGTTTGCTTAATTTATGTTTTTGCAGAGAGACTTCAGTCTCGCTAGTGGTTCCGCGTGGACTTCGACGTTTAGCTTGTTACCTCAGCTACGATCTTGTACCCTTGGGAGTGTCTTGTAGATAGTCAGGCTTTTCAGCCTTTTTCATTTGTAGTTGTCTGTACTCACACATGTTATGCTTCCGTTGCCTGTATGCTCTGCATGTTGGGTCATGTGACCTCTGTTTGTAATAAATGCTATGATGGCTCTTCTGGGCTTTATCTATATGAGTTGTTGAGTTATGTTGTGATGCCATGTTGTACATCACATACTTGCATGTTATGCGTACGTGTAATGTGTATTGCTATGTGTGGGATCCGACACCTAGTTGTTTACCCTTGGTAGCCTATCTTACAGGGAAATGTCTCCTAGTGCTTCCACTGAGCCCTGGTAGCTTGCTACTGCTCCGGAACACTTAGGCTGGCCAGCATGTGTCCTTCTTCGTTCCTATGTCTGTCCCTTAGGGGAAATGTCACGCGTTGTTCCTTTAAGTCCTTGTAGCTTGCTACGACTTGGGTCCATACGTTGATGACCGACACGTTCGTTGCTGGGTCATGTATGCCTGTCTCTGTAATTTAGTGCCACTTTTGGTTTATAACTAGTCATGTCGGCCCGGGTTCTCTGTCATATGGATGCTAGCGACACTATCATATACGTGTGCCAAAATGCGCAAACGGTCCCGGGCCACGTAAGGTGGCACCCGTGGGGATACCGTGCGTGAGGCCGCAAAGTGATATGATGTGTTACAGGCTAGACCTGTGTGACTTAGGATCGGGGTCCTGACAGAGGGGCTTTCACCATAAGCTCCACCCTTGACGACAAATAGGAAGACGCGCTCATCACCTTCCTGCGGGCAAATGTCGATGTGTTTGCATGGCAAGCATCCGACATCCCCGGCGTTCCCAGGAAGGTGATTGAGCACCACCTTGCTGTTTGTCCTCATGCGCGGCCCGTCAAGCAGAAGGTCAGGAAGCAAGCTTTGGAACGACAAGAGTTCATCATAGAGGAGATCCGGAAACTGGAAGCAGCGGGTTTGGTAAGAGGAGTGCTCCATCCAACGTGGTTGGCCAATCCAGTAGTAGTGCGCAAGGCAAATAGGAAGTGGAGGCTGTGTATTGATTACACAGATATC
Organism: Secale cereale; assembly: GCA_902687465.1. Lineage (NCBI taxonomy): Eukaryota > Viridiplantae > Streptophyta > Magnoliopsida > Poales > Poaceae > Secale > Secale cereale. The sequence continues at coordinate 218,329,864 of LR738709.1, forward strand.
ATAAGGCTTGTCCCAAGGACCTCTTCCCGTTGCCGCGCATCGACCAGATTATTGACTCCACGGCTGGGTGTGACCTTTTGTCATTTCTCGATGCCTACTCCGGCTACCACCAGATCTTCATGACAAGAGAAGACGAAGAGAAGACATCATTCATCACCCCATGTGGTACGTATTGTTTGGTACGAATGCCTTTCGGGTTCAAGAGTTCTGGCTCAACGTTTGCAAGGGCAGTCCAGATTGGTTTTGAACCCCACCTCCATAGGAATATGGAGGCTTGTATGGATGATATAGTGGTTAAAACTGAGAACAGGGCAACCCTCATACCGGATCTACAAGAGACGTTTGCAAGCCTATGCAAGATCATGTCACACCCTGCATTTTGTAACATGTCATTTGCATCAATAAAGCATGAAATTTGGACCAACAATTTTTTTGGCATCATTTGGCTTTATTTGGAATTAAGATTTTCTCTGTGTGATTTTCAAGTGCTCTTTAAAGTCAACTACTCCCTCTTGTAGATTTCATCTCCTTACCCCAAAACTTCTGCCCAATGATCATACCAAGTGTATATGGCAGTATAATATTTTCTTACAAAAATAATTTGGCCAAAAAGTATTTTCAAAAATTAGTTTTCCAAAAAACCCCTGAATTGAGGTTTGCACTGCAAGTGCTTGATTTAGGGTGAGAAAAAATATTTGAAAGAGTATATTTGAAACCTAGTAGATATAAGACTCCCATAAACCACAAAAATATAATTTTAAAAGTTATTTTCCTATTTTATTTAAAGGCTTTTTCTTAAGGCCAGAAATGGTCTTTAATAGGGAATAATTATTTAACTATTTCAAAAACATTTGCCAAAATTTAGGGAGACTCATAGGACATATATTGTCCATATATAAGAGTTTCAACACTTGGTCATGTTCAAAATATTGGACAAATCCCTCAGAAACCCTTTTTGGATATTTCAAGCTTTTGAAATATTTACAAAGGAAATATTCTCTAAAAATTCCAGGGAAATTCTATCATGTCATATATGACATATTTGATGATCTTTCCAAGCCCCATGCCTTGGGAAGCAAGAAAACATCATCAAAACCCCTCAAAACCATTCTGTCCATATTTGAAGTTTGAGTAACTTTACATTGCCAAACTTGTCCAAATGCTCTCAAACTTGGTACACATGCTAGAATGGTCTAATAATGCATCTAGACCAAATGGCACAAGCTTTGGAGAAGGGTAACTTGATCAGAGTACCCCAAAACTATTTTTGTTCAAATTCAAATTTGAACAACTTTACATTACCAACTTTTTACTTGGGGCTTCAAACTTTGTGGGCATGATCACAACCCCAAATGATGACACTACACCAAGTGGTGCATCAAGGAGGGATGTTAGCTTGACTCAAACATGGTGAAACCATTTCTGTTGATTTCTAGGGTTCACCAAAGTTACATTGGCAAGTTTCTTCAAATAAGCCAAACTTGGTGAAACACCCTATTTCCATATGCCATTTAATCCTGTTAAGTATCATGGCTAGTGGAGATCATTTGATTGCTCAAAACCACATCAAACACCTTCTGGTGATTTTCCAAAGTTACCATTTTCACCTCTTCCCTTGTTCTTCTTGAGCCTAACTTTTCACCACAGCTTCCCCAGGTTCCCTTGCGCCTCCAGTAACTTCCCCATGGCCAGAGCTCAATATTTGAGGGGTGAAAACCCCATTTTACTCTGTTGGACAGCCCAATTTCCACTCTCCCTCACCCTCCCTCCTCTTCCATTGGGTAACCAGGGCATCCAAGGCCACAGCCCACTTGTTTACTCCTCACTTGACCCCCCAGACAAGGTGGCCGCGTCCAGCAAGCCAAAGGCATGCAATAGGCGTGCTCCAGAGCGCGCTACAGTGCACACCCGCACTGTAGCCTCCTCCAATCAGCAGCCCCCGACCACCTCGAGCTTCCCCTTGCGCCAATCCATGCGCCTCGACGTCCGCAACGTGCCCCGGCTCTGTCCTCCTCCTCCTTCTCCCTCCTCTCGCCCCAGCTCGCACGCGCGATGGCCGCCCGAGAGCTCCAATGAGCCTCCTCGCACGCGCGCTGCCCTGGATTCTCCCCCGCTCTCTCTCTTCCTCTCCCCGGCTCTGGACCGCATCCAGCAACACCACAGACACCACCCCAGCTCCTCCCGAGCCCTGTGGCAATGGGCAGAAGCTCGCCGTCGCACGGGTCCACGGCACCTCGCCGTTCGCCTATAAGAGGACACCGCGCGCCCCTCCTCTCCTCACCAACCGCTCTCTCACCCACCTAATCATCCCCCTACGCCACTCACTCCACTCCAGACAGGCCCGAGCTCGAGATCGAGCTCGAGCTCCGCCGCGGCGGCTCGCCGTCGTCCGCTCGGTACAGGCCCTCCCCGCCGCTCCTCTCGCTCGATCTAGCACCACAAAGCCTCAATGATCATTTCCCCCTCGTTCCCCCTCTCTGCAGCTGCCAGAAACGGCCGGAACCACCACCACCCGAAGCTCCTCCACCGCGTGACCTCGCCGCCGGCAAACCAGGCCACCCCGGCGACCAACTCCACCTCCATCAGATCGGCGACTCCACGCTGACTCCGTCCCCGCCCTTAGCTCGCCCTGCCGTGCCCCGAATCGCCGCCGATGAGCTCGCCGGCCCTCTGCCGGAGGGTTAGGGATGACAGGCGGACCCCTCCTATCAGCCTCTCCATGCCCTCACCTCTCTCTCTCCTCTCACTGACGCCGGGCCCCGCCCGTCAGGTTTGAAACCTGGCGCGCGCGCTGGCGCCCGTGCGCTGGGCTGGTTCCCCTTTGGTCCAGTGCACTGTGGCCGTTCTGGCCTAGTTACACAGCATCCCTTTTTCTTTTTCTTTTCTGTTAAGTTTTCAAATAATTCCATAGGATTAAATATTTATCCAAATGAATTAATTCCAGTTCCTAAAAACTTGTAAAAATCCAACCTATTTAATGATGTCACTTTCACCCATATCCATGGACCTTTTCTGTTATGTTCTATTTTAAATCTATATTTGAACACTAAAACCTCTGTTCAAAAATTCATGTACCCCATTCTGTCACTCCAAATCTCAAACAAAGATTTTTTGCCATCTTAGTTTTCCCTCTATTATTTTATAAAAATAAGTTGACATTTTTCTGAACACTTTGATTTTTCTGTTTTTATTATGGTCTTATTTTCCCGTTGTTTATTGCGACGATTAGATACCGTATTTGACGAGGTTACTGAAGAAGAAGGAGGGGAAGTATTTGAAGACCTTGAAGACCAAGCCAATCCAGGCAAGCAGCCCTTTGACCATGATACCCCTTGTGTCCCTCGGAACCCTTTTATTTCCGAATGCATGATGATAAGAGTGACGGTGGTGAACTAGTTGAAAGCCACCACATGATGCATACCCTACTCATGATCCTTACCATGTGCTTAGATGCAATGACAAATGATTAGTAGTGATGCTTAGTGATGCATATGCGCCATGAATCCTTCGTGGTTGCATTCTTTTTTAAAACCCCATCGGGTGCCCCTAATGCCCGAGGGTGATGTTGAGTTAGGTCATCACTTGAGGAAGAAGTGGTGTGCCAAGAAAGATCTCGTGTGTGGGTGAAATGATGGATTAGATTTATGTGTGACTACCGTCCCAACCAAACATGTGCAACCACTCTACCCCTTATGGGACGGGGCATTATTGATTACTTAGGCCGATACTAGCATGGTGCCCACATTACTAGTGACGGGGAAGACTTGAGGTCTCTCCCAAGACGGGGTCGTGCTTGGATAGGCGACCATGACTGTTTTCACAGGGCACCGGACACACCGTTGGTCCCTTCGTGTATGCGTGACATTGTAAAAAGGGCAAGTCCCATGATTTACCGTTTGTACACGAGGGCTGCGCACCAACGAGTGGACCCTATGTTAGTGTCGTCTAGGGAAAGATAATGACCGGGTGCTTCCCCCGAGTACTTGAGGTATTGCGGGATCGTGGGTGACACAAAAGCTTCCTGGATCTTGTGGGTAAAGTGCGCAACCTCTGCAGAGGGTAAAACTATTCAAATAGCCATGTCCACGGTCATGGACAGTTGGGAGGTGCTACTTAAAATGTCCAGAATTTTACAATCTCGGTGAAAGTATGTGTGTGTGTTGAGTCAAGGTGGTGACTTGACTCGTTGATAAAGAATTGAACTCTATTCATGTTGTTATCTGTAACCTGTCTTCGAGGTTACCCAAGTTCATTGATGCATGTTACGTGATGGTAGAATAACTTAGCTAGCTTGCAGCTAGGTTGCTTATTGTTATTTTTTGCATTGTTACCTTGAACCAAATCTTGGGTTGCTTGCGAGTACATTCAAAGTACTCATTGGCTTGCCACTGGTTATTTAATTGGCCAGACATGGAGGAGCAGGAATTTGAAGAAGAATTCTATGGAGACGAACATGCGAACTAGGATGCTTTCCCAGTCAGAATGCCTGTAGGGTTAAGGCAGATGTCATGGGTTCTACTTATCTACGAAGACTTCCGCTATTCGAGTTTATTTGCTATTCAGCCCTTGAGGCTTTATCTATGTAAGACTTGGCCATAATGGTCATAATTTGTGTAAGACAGTATGTATGGATGTAAGACTCGTGTTATTCAACTTCTGTGTGTTCAGTGAGCATTGATCTCTGGGATCACTATACACATGCATTCGGTGATCTCAACTCTTAAGTCAGGGTCCCCACAGATCAATCTCAAGCTGAACCCTGAGAAGTGCGTCTTCGGCGTCCCGTCCGGCAAGCTTCTCGGGTTCTTTGTGTCACAGCGTGGGATAGAGGCCAATTCGGACAAGATCAAAGCTATAGAACAGATTGAAGCACCCAAACGGGTCAAGGATGTGTGTCGGCTTGCTGGCTGCGTTGCCGCCATGAGCAGATTCATTTCCAAGTCTGCCGAGCGCGCCCTTCCCTTTTTCAAGATTTTAAAAAAGGCAGGCCCAATGGAGTGGACGACAGAAGCCTAAACAACATTGCAAGATTTGAAGAGGTATCTTTCCTCCACACAAGTACTAGTTGCGCCTAGGCCACAAGAACCGTTGCTGCTATTCCTGGCGGCAACGAACCAGGTGGTCAGCGCCGCACTAGTGGCACAGATGGAAATTGATGACGAGGTGATAGCAGCAATAGAGCCTGATGCCATTGGTGCAGAGACGACACGGCCGGTTGGAGTGCCGCCAAGGAAGAAAATGATGCAGCACCCGATCTACTTTGTTAGCTCCCTCTTGCAGGGGGCTAGATCAAGGTACTACGGTGTGCAAAAATTTCTCTTCGGCCTTCTTATGGCCTCGAGGAAGCTGTGTCACTACTTCCAGGCACACGAGATCACTGTCGTCACTCGCCTTCCTCTGCAACGGATATTGCACAATCCAGATGCAACGGGAAGAATTGTAGAGTGGGCACTGGAGCTGTCCAGCTTTGGCCTCAAGTTTGAAAGTACCTCGACGATTCAAATCCGAGTCCTGGCGGAGTTCGTTGCAGAATGGACCGCGACGCCTGATGAAGAAGCCCAGGAAACTGCTCTCCTAGGCAAAGAGGCGAGTTGCGACTGGATCATGTACATTGATGGAGCTTTCTCCTTACAGGGCGGCGGGGCTGGCGTACTGCTTGTCGCACCCACCGGAGAGCACCTCAAGTACGTGGTCCAGATGCACTTCCCCAGGGAGGTATCAATGAACAATACTGCCGAATATGGGGGACCGCTTGCTGGTCTTAGGATCGCGGCAGACCTCGGAATCAAGAAACTCATTGTCAGGGGCAATTCGCAGCTTGTCGTCAAACAAGTCAACAAAGATTACCAGAGCCCGTTGATGGAGGCCTACGTCGATGAAGTGAGAAAGCTGGAAGAGCGCTTTGATGGTATACAGGCGGAGCACGTTCCCCGAGCAAAGAACAACATCGCCGATTACCTGTCAAAGCGCGCTGCCCTCAAGTTACCTGTGGAACCAGGTACCTTTGTGCTTCAGCTTTCTCAGCCATCCGTTGATCCATCAACAGAGCAAAACAAGAGGAGGAAATCATGGCCTGACAAGTACTTTCCCGCCGAGCTCCTCAGAGCCGCCGGCAAGGATGTTGCCGGGGACACTGAGCCCGCCACGGGACGGCTAGCTCCAGCGGAGCGTCAAGCTCTTGCCATCGAGAGAGCCGCTCCTATAGCGGAGGAAATGCCTTTAGTCCTCGCCATCGAGCCCCAGGCTCCAATGTGGGCACAACATACCGTCCAATTCCTCCAAACTGGGGAACTTCCTGAGGAGCAAGAAGAAGCGGAAAAAGTGGCCCGTCGATATGCTATGTACCAGTTCGTCGATGACGTCCTATACAGAAAGAGACCGAAGGGCGTGAAATTGAAGTGTATCCCTCGAGAGGAAGGACTGGGGCTGTTGGTAGAGATACATGGAGGCATATGTGGATCCCACATAGGGTCAAGAGCCCTTGCCGGCAAGGCATTTCGGCAAGGCTTCTTCTGGCCCACTACCCTCCAGGATGCGACGACACTGGTCACCAGGTGTGAAGCGTGTCAGTTCCATTCAAAGAAACTTCATCAACCAGCTCAAGCCCTTCAAACCATTCCTCTCTCCTGGCCCTTCTCGGTCTGGGGGCTCGACATACTGGGCCCTTTCCCCCGCGCTGTCGGGGGCTTTGAGTACTTGTACGTCGCAATCGACAAGTTCACAAAGTGGCCAGAGGTGGATGCAGTGAGGAAGGTCACAGCTCAGTCAGCCGTCAAATTCTTCAAGGGACTAGTGTGCCGTTTTGGTGTACCCAACAGGGTCATCACTGACAACTGCACACAGTTCACAAGCCGCACCTTCATGCAATATACCCAAGACCTCGGCAGCAAGGTCTGTTTCGCTTCCGTTGCTCACCCACGAAGCAATGGTCAAGCTGAGAGAGCAAACGCTGAAGTGCTGCGAGGCCTAAGGACAAAGACCTTTGACAGGTTGCGCAAGAGTGGAAGGCGCTGGATTGATGAGTTGCCGACAGTTCTTTGGTCAATCAGAACGACACCAAATCGAGCCACCGGCCAGACACCCTTTGCCCTGGTATATGGGGCAGAAGCAGTTCTCCCCACTGAACTCATATACGGGTCACCTCGAGTGCTCGCTTATGATGAGCTTGAGCAAGAGCAATTGCGGCAAGATGACGCAACGCTCCTTGAGGAAGATCTTCTTCGGGCGGCTGTGAGAGCAGCATGCTACCAGCAAGCCTTGAGCCGCTACCATAGCCGCAAGGTCCGTGCCGGAAGCTTTGAGGAAGGCGACCTTGTTCTTCGGCGCGTTCAATCGGCCAAGAATACCAACAAGTTGACGCCAAAGTGGGAAGGCCCTTATCGGGTAATACGAGTCACCAGGCCTGGCGTAGTCCGCCTGGAGACCGAAAATTCCGTTCCGGTGAGAAACTCCTGGAACATTGAGCATCTTCGCAAGTTTTACCCGTGAGGCGCGGCTTGCCGGGCCTCCCGGCAAGCCACCTTCTGTACAAGCCTTGCCGACAAGGCATGTAACCCTTTGTACAAAGCCAGGCGCAGACCCTGAGCATAAATAAATGAAGCGCTGGCGCCCTAAGTTATAGCATGCATGCTAGGTCGAGTCTCGTCCTTGGTTAGGGTTGATAGTGCTTAGCGGCGGCTAACCCCTAGCTTAGAGGTCGTGTTTGCATCTCTTTGTCTTCTTTGGTTCGCAGGACACATAGATTTCCTTGCCAAGCCACTTGGAAAGGAAAAGGAACGGACCAACATCCAGACCCTGGCGAGCCAGTATTGCCGGGGGCTACAAGAGCAAAGATTCACCCACTGCAGACCAGGGTTGCCGGGGGCTGCAGCTTCAGATAAGTTCTTCATCCCTTATCATGCATTCCATTATGGACTGAGGTATGTGAAACCTTGTTTTTTCCTTAAACTACCGTGCTCCCCTAACTCTAGGCCATAGGGCTCGTTCCTGGGACCAGGTTTGGTCGTAGTCGCGGTAGCGAAAGGGTATAACAAGGAGCCTAAACCCACTTCATCCCTGCCTCCGCCAAAGGCGTGAGAAAGGTCGAGCGAAGTGGGGGGGTGGCGAGGCCTGTTGCCGAGCAAGAAAATGTTTATCTTAGAGATATCAGGGATTTATTCCCTGTTGTGGGTTCTACCTGCGAACAACTGACCCGACAAATATCCCTTTTTCATTAAAAACATCCTGCCCAGGTACAGTCCATAGGGAATGAAAAACATGAACAAGTGGATTACAAGTTTTAAATTTAACAGACGCCCGAAGGCTTATAAACTAAAAAGAGATAAGATGCCCGTAATCCCTTTCTTGTCCCTCTCCTCACAAGGCAGGTCAAGGAGGCGAGAAGGGCAAAAGGAGCGCCTAGGTGAGCTACGGGTGGCAGAAGACACCGAGAGAACATCTTGGTGGCCGCCCAAAGGCTGTATGGTGATGGCAGCGCCGGAAGCAGAGCTCGAAGACGAGGTAGCAGGACGTAAGTACGCGTCGAAGGCGTCGGTGCCTGCGTACTCCGACTTGACGACCTTGCCGCCCGCCCTCTTCCTCTTCCACAGCCCCCCAACGCAAGCCGCCCAAGAAGACGGCCCCGAGAAGTTCAAGGAGCCGGCGACACGGGTGATGGGGTCACCGGTGCCGCATGGAACGACGCCCGACACCTAGCCAGACCCGTCATCCTGCCGCCTACCACCCTCGTCGTCGCTGTCGCTGTCCTCCTTGTTAGGACCGGATTTTCGGGATATTAATTTCCCAAAAGCGGCCCCTGTGCTCACCAGCCCCAGGATTACTGTTAGCTGATGAGGCACCAACTTGTTACAGAAACTCCAAGCAAAATTACAAGATATGTAGTACAAGACCATTCTGGCCTGTGAGTACAACACAAGGTTTCTAGTGGCTGATGGCGGAAGCGGTTTGCGATTCATCGGTAACTATGGGACTCCATTTCCCACAAGAACAGCTAACTAGGATAACTCCTATCTTCGCGAGGCTGCTATATCCGTTTGCGTAGGTTCTGGGGGTGTCATCACACCGTTCCTTCCCACGCAAGAAATCTGGCCAAGACAATAGCCAGGGACAAGCCAGTGAGTACTTTGAATGTACTCGCAAACATTATGAACATGGGTGAGAGATAAACATGCTCGAGAATAATTGATGATCACTATGATAATAATGATATGACAGTCTATATTGCAAGCAGGTCATTCAAAAAAAGGGCATATGCAATCAGGGGGTGATAATAAAATAATTAGCGATTGTGCCACAGTCGGGCGTCTGAGCGACACCACATAAAGGGCTTATAAATAAAATAAATAACAAACATGCCAGTCTGAGCGACATCACATAAAGGGCTTATAAGAAGAGTAGATAACAGTGAACATCCAGGAGGTAGAACCGTCCCAGGGATACTCATTAAATCAGATAACACAAATGGGTAGTCCACAATAATAATCATAATCCTCATAGGTCACCGGTCATAATCAGTGTTCAAGTTTAGTAGTTTCTCCTTCGAAGACCGACACTAGGACCGACACTCGACCCATCCCAAATTGTAGTCCTTAACCATGGACACGGCTATTCGAATAGGTTTAATATTCTCTGCAGAGTGTGTACTCTTTACCCACGAGTAACGGATTTCTTTAGTCCATCGGAACTAATTCCGTCTACGGTCTTTTTGTCGAAAACCTGCCTGACTTGCACACACCAGCTTAACTTATCGGTGTCTGGAATCACCCACGACACTTGTTAAGCAAACTCTGAGTGGGGAGGCTACAACCTCGCGTAGCATAGGATCAAATTTATATCGCGCGCTCTAAGGGGTGCCCCCCTCTCGTTCCCAACCGGAAACACCCATGCCCCCGGACCAGGTGGCCTGCCTACCAGATGCAGCCGGTATCTTCCACCATGGCCTCTCTGTACGGTGTGTGCTAGGACAGGGGGTTAACACTTACTGAACCGTACCCTACCTACGGCAGGGACAAGTGGTAGCACGAAACAAGTATGGGGGTTACTGGAACAAGACTCGATCTACGGTCGACTTAGGAGGTTCAAGCATCACCGGTATGCTTAGCAAAACTAACATATCCCACATCAACGGTCGGAATCACCACTCGTCATGCCTTACTAAGACATACGGACTCCACCGTCCCGACGGGGAGCTAGTGACAAGCTCGCGTCTACACAAGACCGCGACTTACACGGCTTCCTTCTATTAGGCATGAAAGGCATACGAAGGGGATCACCGTCATGCCTACTAATTATTCCCAGCAAGGAGTTTACCTCATGCACTCATGGGCATACGAAGGGGATCACCGTCATGCCTACTAATTATTCCCAGCAAATGAATGCGCTCAATCGTTGCAATCGTATCAACAACATCTACGTGCATCAGACCAGGGTTCAAGAATGCTTGCCTTCAAGTAGATGGGAGGAGAAATGCATCCCAAAACTTTTTGGAAGTTTTCTCCCTCTTCAAAACCCTAATTGAACGAATACGAAATCAATACATAAACTCAAAGCAGCACAAAAAAGTTGTTTGGAAAATTTTGAAATAAATATGAAAATAAAATAGACAATATTTGGGAAACAACAGAAAAAGAATCAAGTCATTTGGATTAATATTTAAAAAGATATTGCCAGTCAAAGCTTAGTCAAATCTGTTTTTAGAATAAAACAGAAACATGAAAACGTTTCGATTAGAATACGCTTTCGGAGTAGGGGAGACGTACTAGGGGTTCTGTGCCTTCACTTATGCATGCGTGGGCTGGTGCTGGCTCGCTGACAGAGGGCCCAGGGGGCCCACTGGTCAGGTTTAACCAGTCGCCCCCGCCTCGTTCTCCCTCTGGCCGAACCGAGGCGGGGCTCCGGCGATCAACGCCGGCGAACAGTGGCTCCTTGAGGGCATCCGAGTGCAGGGATGGATCCGCCAGGCTGGGGCGGTCCTCCCGGTGGTCGAGGGGGCGACGGGGGTGGAGGAAATCACCGGCGACGAGCTTCGCGGCAGACGGCGACCTCAGGTTGATTTGGGGCTTCGCACTACGATGGTTCCTGAGCTGGTCTGAGGTGATGGGCGGCTCCGCGGGGTCATGGGGGGTCGAATGGTGGCGCTGGCTGGACGGGAGTGGCTCGGGTTGCGATGGAATGGACCGGAGGGCAGCGGCGGCTGTACTCGCCGGAGATGGAGAAGAAAACCTCCCTTGGACGATTGGTTGCTACGGGGGCGCTCTGTGGGGTGGCTAGTGGTTGCCTGAGGTTGCGGAGAGGCTCGGGGCATCTTTAAATAGGTGGGCAAGGGCGGTTCCGCGGCGGCCAGGGATAAGATCGCCGGCGACCGCCATTCTGTAGCTTAGGGTGATGTGGCGGCGACGTGCGCTAGGGGACGAGTTTGCTGGTGATCTGGCGCTGCTCCAAGGGGCAGGTGGCGAGCACTGGTGGCTTGGGCGGTGCTGTCCACGGCAGGAGCTGCTATGGCCGCCCGCTAGCTGCCGTGGCCGACCTGACGGCGACCCTGTGGAGTTCCAGAGGCATCTCTGCGGTGGGGGACAGGGCAAGAGTGCAGGCGGTGCGAGAGGAGTGGCCAGAACGGGCGTGGAGTGTCGGCAGAGGGACGTGGCGGTTCGGTGCGCGCGCGTGCAAAACGTGCGCTCTGGGCGCACCCAGAGCACGCACATGATGTGCTTGACAAAATGCCAACGCTTGCTACAGAGTTTGGATGAAGCTGGAATTTAGCAGGTCTAGGTTAGAGGCTTAAGGGAGATTAGTGGACATGACAGTATGCACAAAGGACCAAGATCACAGTGCAAGTCAAAGATCATGCCAAAACTGGCCATGCACACCAGGTGTTTGCCAAAATGCCAAGGACAACTAGGCATCTCTTGGGGTGGTCAAATCTTCCAGATTGGGGTCTCTATAGGTGATACTGTGGGTGGCAGTGTTAGTTTGCTGAAAGCCAAAACTTGCCAGTTCAAGTTTGAGAGAAAATTGATTCTGGACAGAAAGAAGAAGGCACCAATGCATGCACTTAAAACCTTCCAATGAGTCCACTCTCTTGGACTTAAGGTTCTTGCAGGATGGCCTACAAGTAGGAAAAGGAATCACAGCTAAATTGGAAAGCTAAATGGCGGTTGCTGTACAAATCACCATGCTTGACCAGAATGAAAAAGAGGTTGATTCACTCAAATTTTTCAAAGGACCTAAGTGGGTTTTGCATAAAGTTGGATAATATACTCCTATGAACATCCCATAATTTTGGTGGAAGCATTAAAGGAATATATAAAGGGGTTGTAGTGCAAAATTGCCCACTGGAACAGATTTGAAATCTTGGTGTGGAGCTCAAAATATTAAAAGAAAAATATATATTATTGCATAAAAGTGATCTAACAACATCACATGACATCTCCAATCTTTGGTTGGCCTTTTAGATAATCCTATCAAAGGGTTGTAGTTCAAATGGGACCCTAAAACCAAGGGAAACCATTTATAGAGAGAAGACAATTATGGAGACAATTATATAATTAACTCCACTGATATAAGAAAAGTTTAATTCAAAGAGCATGAGAGTCTAACAATAAATGGAAAGTCTTCACTTGTGGTAAAAACTCCAACATAAACGGAAAAGAAAGGTCCTGAAATCAAAAGGAGAGTCTAGAAAAAATGAAAATTTTAATTTCCTAGCAAAATTTTAATTAATAAAACATGGTTAAATTTTTTGGGGTGTTACAACACTACCCCCCTTAAGAAAAATCTCGTCCTCGAGATTTGCTAAGGGCTGTAATGAAAAGAAATACTCCTACTATCACAAAGCAATATCACACAAATAACCATCCTACTCATGTAGTAAAGATAAGGCTACAGTGAGAGGGCAACTATCTCGTCGGTTCTGCTCTATGGGGTCGGGGTCAGTGCTGCAGATACACATATCTCGCAAAAGTGACGCATTATTGTGGGTGTCGTTGGGGTGGTTTTTGGTAGCTACGCCAGGAATTAAAATGCAATCGTACACCAACATACGTATGCATGGCTATATAAAAGGAAAAGGGGCGCACGAGCAGACCGTATTTAAATACAAGATTACACAATGACAGGGCGTGGACATACTAAGACTCGGTGCTACTCGAGTGATTTAGTCTACCTCATTTATATCTAAGCGGGCGTGCCTTGTGTGCGTCGAGGACTCTCCACGGTTTTCACCATCGGGGTTAGCTTGATGGGGTTGAGGAACTGCAGGGTCGGGGTAGCGATGATCACCATTGCGGGGGTTGTTGGCCACAATCCCGTTGGAGCGGGTTCTAAAGAGGTGACGAATCACTTCTGGGGACACCAAAGCGTTTTGGTCGATGGCTGGGGCAGACCTCAGGGTCTCGGTCGGTTGTCCGAACAGCATGACTGGGTTGTCGGCGTCGGGCTCATCTTCTCCTCTTGTCGGGGCTCTGCGGATCAGTTCTCCACGAGCTGCGATCAAATCCGGGGTGATCTGATTGAACAGTTCCTCTAGTGCACTTACATAGCGCACCAGATGCAATAGTGCAGGATCCGTCTCGTGATCTCCGTTGGCAACCTAGGATGGCCTACCATACCCGTCACGGCTAGGGTAGTAGTAGATTGAGCGACAGTTGACTCTGGGTGACAAGTGCCGGAGTTCAACTATAGCCTCTCGAGCGGCTAGTTGGAGGGCTTGTGGCTCAAAGGAAGTTGTCCTTCCGGTGAACCTGTAGGGGCGTTCTGGCGATAGACCCCTACCATAGACGTGGACAGTAGCCCATAATTGACGGTTCTCTTTGTACACGACATATTCTGGGGGCTCTTCTAATGCAAAGGCACGGCGAGTGAGGTTTGCTAGTACGGTCACAAAACCTCCAAGATTGGTTGATGTGGTTTCATTGTGAACAATGGGGCCAGGCATCTTGGTTTAGTTTGGGGTAGAGGATGTGCTGTGCTGGGTTGAGGCTAGCGTGCCCTTTTTATAGAAAAAGGGGACGGAGTCTTCCTTCGCACGCTTGCGAATGAGACAATTTAGGTGTCGGTCATGGTGTGGCTATCTTATGCGAGAAGCTTGGCCGGGGTCTGGTTAAGGTCTGGTGGGTTGGTTTACCTAGGTTTTTGACCTGGCTAAGATAGGATTAGCCAATGGTCAGCCTGGCTCTGATACCAAGTTTGTCAAGACCAGATTTTTGGGATATTAATTTCCCAAAAGCGGCCCGTGTGCTCACCAGCCCCAGGATTACTGTTAGCTGATGAGGCAGCAACTTGTTACAAAAACTCCAAGCAAAATACAAGATACGTAGTACAAGACCATTCTGGCCTGTGAGTACAACACAAGGTTTCTAGTGGCTGATGGCGGAAGCGGTTTGCCGTTCATCGGCAACTATGGGACTCCATTTCCCACAGGAACAGCTGACCAGTATAACTCCTATCTTTGCGAGGCTGCTATCTCCGTTTGCGTAGGTTTCGGGGGTGTCATCGCATCGTTCCTTCCCACGCAAGAAATCTGGCCAAGACAATAGCCAAGGACAAGCCAGTGAGTACTTTGAATGTACTTGCAAACATTACGAACATGGGTGAGAGATAAACATGCTCGAGAATAATTGATGATCACTATGATAATAATGATATGACAGTCTATATTGCAAGCAGGTCATTCAAAAAAAAGGGCATATGCAATCAGGGGGTGATAATAAAATAATTAGTGATCATGCCACAGTCGGGCGTCTGAGCGACACCACATAAAGGGCTTATAAATAAAATAAATAACAAACATGCCACAGTCGGACGTTTGAGCGACATCACATAAAGGGCTTATAAGAAGAGTAGATAACAGTGAACATCCAGGAGGTAGAACCGTCCCAGGGATACTCATTAAATCAGATAACACACATGGTCAGTCCACAATAATAACCATAATCATCATATGTCACCGGTCATAATCAGTTTTCAGGTTTAGTAGTTTCTCCTCCGAAGACCGACACTAAGGCCGACACTCGACCCATCCCAGACTGTAGTCCTTAACCATGGACACGACTATTCGAATAGGTTTAATATTCTCAATTGAGGGTGTACCCTTTACCCACGAGTAACGGATTTCTTTAGTCCATCGGAACTAATTCCGTCTATGGTCTTTTAGTTGAAAACCCGCCTGACTTGCACACACCAGCTTAATTTACCGGTGTCTGGAATCACCCACGACACTTGTTAAGCAAACTCTGAGTGGGGAGGCTACAACCTCGCGTAGCATGGGATCAAATTTTTATCGCGCGCTCTAAGGGGTGCCCCCCTCTCAGTCCCAACCGGAAACACCCATGCTCCCGGACCAGGTGGCCTGCCTACCGGATGCAGCCGGTATCTTCCACCATGGCCTCTCTGTATGGTGTGTGCTAGGACAGGGGGTTAACATTTAGTGAACCGTACCCTACCTACGACAGGGACAAGTGGTAGCACGAAACAAGTATGGGGTTACTGGAACAAGACTTGATCTATGGTCGACTTAGGAGGTTCAAGCATCACTGGTATGCTTAGCAAAACTAACATATCCCACATCAACGGTCGGAATCACCACTCGTCATGCCTTACTAAGCCATACCGGACTCCACCGTCCCGACGGGGAGTTAGTGACAAGCTCGCGTCTACACAAGACCGCGACTTTCACGGCTTCCTTCTGTTAGGCATGAAACGCATATGAAGGGGATCACCATCATGCTTACTAATTATTCCCAGCAAGGGGTTTACCTCATGCACTCATGGGTATGATCATATATCACATATGAAATAAAATGAATGCGCTCAATTGTTGCAATCGTATCAACAACATCTACATGCATCAGACCAGGGTTCAAGAATGCTTGCCTTCAAGTAGAGGGGAGTAGAAATGCATCCCAAAACTTTTTGGAAGTTTTCTCCCTCTTCAAAACCCTAATTGAACGAATACAAAATCAATACATAAACTCAAAGCAGCACAAAAAAGTTGTTTGGAAATTTTTGAAATAAATATGAAAATAAACTAGACAATATTTGGGAAACAACAGAAAAAGAATCAAGTCATTCGGATTAATATTCAAAAAGATATTGCCAGTCAAAGCTTAGTCAAATCTGTTTTTAGAATAAAACAGAAATAGGAAAACGTTTCGACTAGAATACGCTTTCGGAGTAGGGGAGACGTACTAGGGGTTCTGCGCCTTCACTTATGCACGCATGGGATGGTGCTGGCTCGCTGTCAGAGGGCCCAGGGGGCCCACTGGTCAGGTTTGACGAGTCGCCCCCGCCTCCTTCTCCCTTTGGCCAAACCAAGGCGGGGCTCCGGCGATCAACGCCGGCGAACGGCGGCTCCTTGAGGGCATCTGAGTGCAGGGATGGATCTGCCAGACTGGGGCGGTCCTCCCGGTGGTCGAGGGGGCGGTGGGGGTGGAGGAAATAACCGGCGATGAGCTTGGCGGCGGACGGCGGCCTCGGGTGGATTTGGGGCTTTGCACTACGGTGGTTCCCGAGCTGGTCTGAGGTGATGGGCAGCTCCGCAGGGTCATGGGGGGGGGTCGAATGGTGGCGCTGGCTGGACGGGAGGGGCTCGGGTTGCGACGGAATGAACCGGAGGGCGGCGGCGGCTGTACTCACCGGAGATGGAGAAGAAAACCTCCCCTGGACGATTGGTTGCTACGGGGGCGCTCGGTGGGGAGGCTAGTGGTTGCCAGAGGTTGCGGAGAGGCTCGGGGCATCCTTAAATAGGTGGGCAAGGGTGGTTCCGTGGCGGCCGGGGATAAGATCACCGGCGACCGCCATTCTGTAGCTTAGGGCAACATGGCGGCGACGTGCGCTAGGGGACGAGTTTGCTGGTGATCTAGAGCTGCTCCAGGGGGCAGGTGGCGAGCGCTGGTGGCTTCGGTGGTGCTGTCCACGGCAGGAGCTGCTGTGGCCGCCTGCTAGCTGCCGTGGCCGACATAATGGCGGCCCTGTGGAGTTCCAGAGGCGTCTCTCTCGTGGGGGAGAGGGCAGGCGTGCAGGCAGTGCGAGAGGAGTGGCCCGAACGTGCGCGGAGTGTCGGCAGAGGGACGCGGCGATTCGGTGCGCGCGCGTCCAAAACGTGCGCTCTGGGCGCGCCCAGAGCACGCAAGCGAGCTGCTCGACAAAATGCCAACGCTTGCTACAGAGTTTGGATGAAGCTAGAATTTAGAAGGTCTAGGTTAGAGGCTTAAGGGAGATTAGTGGACATGACAGTATGCACAGAGGACCAAGATCACAGTGCAAGGCAAAGATCATGCCAAAACTGGCCATGCACACCAGGTGTTTGCCGAAATGCCAAGGACAGCTAGGCATCTCTTGGGGTGGCCAAATCTTCCAGATTGGGGTCTCTATAGGTGATACAGTGGGTGGCAGTGTTAGTTTGCTGAAAGCCAAAACTTGCCAGTTCAAGTTTGAGAGAAAATTGATTCTAGAGAGAAAGAAGAAGGCACCAATGCATGCACTTAAAACCTTCCAATGAGTCCACTCTCTTGGACTTAAGGTTCTTGCGGGATGGCCTACAAGTAGGAAAAGGAATCACAGCTAAAATGGAAAGCTAAATGGTGGTTGCTGTACAAATCACCATGCCGGACCAAAATGAAAAAGAGGTTGTTTCACTCAAATTTTTCAAAGGACCTAAGTGGGTTTTTGCATAAAGTTGGATAATATACTCCTATGAACATCCCATAATTTTGGTAGAAGCATTAAAGGAATATATAAAGGGGTTGTAGTGCAAAATTGCCCACTCGACCAGATTTGAAATCTTGGTGTGGAGCTCAAAATATTAAAAGAAAAAATATATTATTGCATAAAAGTGATCTAACAACATCACATGACATCTCCAATCTTTGGTTGGAATTTTAGATAATCCTATCAAAGGGTTGTAGTTCAAATGGGACCCTAAAACCAAGTGAAACCATTTATAGAGAGAAGACAATTAGGGAGACAATTATATAATTAACTCCACTGATATAAGAAAAGTTTAATTCAGAGAGCATGAGAGTCTAACAATAAATGAAAAGTCTTCACTTGTGGTAAAAACTCCAACATAAAAGGAAAAGAAAGGTCCTGAAATCAAAAGGAGAGTCTAGCAAAAATGAAAATTTTAATTTCCTAGCAAAATTTTACTTAATAAAACATGGTTAAATTTTTTGGGGTGTTACACTCCTAGTCACTCTCGCTCGAGGAGGAACCTTCATCATCAGAAGAGCTCTCCACGCAGCACCTCGCACGAGTCCCAAAGTGAGCGAAGACCTTGACAGAGAGAAGGCCACCCTCCATTAGCTTAAAATGGAGAGTGAGCCCCTCCGTCAAGCTGTGGATATGAGCAAACGTCTTCCATCCCCGACGAAGATACATCACATGAGGAGCAGGGATGTCGACGCGGACCCGCGTGCCACTGATCCCGCAGCCCCTCATGTGCAGCCGCAATGACTTCGGCGGATCCAGCTCCATCTCCCGCGCAAATGGAGTCGGGAGACGAAGGCGATGGCGCGACGGCCGGCGCAACCTGACAAAGAACTCACAAGGTTCATCCCCGACATGACCCTCCATTGGAGGAGGAGCTGCTAGCAGGGGCGAGGCCAGCGGGCCACCCCGTCCTCCTCTTCCCCGAGCGCCCCGGCCTCGCCCATGGCCTCGCCCCCTCCCCCTTCCCCTCGCGGCCGGCTCTTCCACCGCAGGTGCAGGAGAAGGAGGGACGCGTTGTCGAGTGCCGACCCTCCCCGCCACCATTGAAGGGCCGGGATTTCCTCTCTCCATGACGAATGGAAGAGAGGAGCAGAAGCTGAAGGAGGAAGAAGATGGAAGAATGCGGGGCGCCGTCCCTCCCCTCCCGCTCTTTATAAAGGAATGGGGTTGGGGCTTGACCGCCCCGCTCGGCCAGTCAAGACACGGAAGGCGCAGGGAGCCAGGACCGACCCGCCGCCCCAACCAGCGACGGCCCGATTTCCTGCCTCCACCGTTTGCCACCCCAAGCGCATGGGAGACACGTGGCAGACGTGTAGAACCGAGGGGACGGGTGAGGCGACCTCTCCCCACCCCGTGATCGTGGGGAGTGGACGCCTTGAGGACTGCGCCTCGGCCCCATTCAGTAAATGGGCCGCGCCTCCACGCCTCCCTCCGTTTATGGGGAAGGCGCGAACCACCCCTTTACTGTGATGTGACGCATGCCTGCGGGAACCAACCCCACGCATGCCGCCCACGTCACGTACACCCCTCCACACCACGCCACGCGCGCGGATCGTGGAAAGCACAGCGCGAAAAGTCTTACCACGGTAAAAACCGTCCCGCTGGCCCGCACACTGTTCTGGGCCTAGCCCAACAACGCGTCGCACTTACGTGTGGCCCAGGCCCGGGGGCTCCTGTCGGTGTACAAAAAGGGGGGTACACTTTTTGTACCCCTATGACTGTGCACGGGCAGTCTAAGCCACGGGCACCGCCGCACGAAGCAAGGCAAGGGAAATGAGCCAGGGTGAGACCGAAGCTCGATAGAACTGGAGCAACACCAAAGCCAAGACCATGAAGAGCCAAGGGACGAGACGGCCCCCCCGGCAAGATCCTTGCCGGGGCCGGCTTTAGCAGCCCCGGCAAGACCATTGCCGCGGCAACTCGCCCCACGCCTACGGAGCAAATCACCCTTGAGTCCACTGCCCCCATGGGGCAAGCATTCGAGAGACATCCCCGTAGTGGCATGCAGATCATTGTGAAGACATTCAAGATCAGATACACACTAAGAAGACGACGACCCTTGGCGGGATCCCAGCCAAGGAAGACCACAAGACCTCCGACAAGCACCTTGTCGGGGATGGCAGCACACGCCGCAGCAAGACCCTTGCCGGGGCCCCGGCAAGGTCCTTGCCAAGGACATCCACAGGGCCACCATCAGGCCCACGCCGACTAAACTTCCACCGCCGTATGCAGCTGCCGACCCAACCAGCTGGGCAGGTACCTGCGTGGCGACATGAAGATCTTCGTGAAGACCCACATAAAACTTGCTATCGGTCTAGTAACGTAGTCAATTGCTTAGGGGTAATTTCGCAACTCCTACCACCACTTTTCCACACTCGCTAAAACTAATTTAGTTGTGTCTTTATCTTAGCAGCCCCTAGTTTATATTTATGTGCTCTCTATATTGTTGCAAACCTATCCCACAAAAACTACAAAGTACTTCTAGTTACATACTTGTTCTAGGTAAAGTAAACGTCAAGCGTGCGTAGAGTTGTATTGGTGGTCGATAGAACTTGAGGGAACATTTGTTCTTCCTTTAGCTTCTCGTTGGGTTCGACACTCTTACTTATCGAAAGAGGCTACAATTGATCCCCTACACTTGTGGGTTATCAACGTCTAACTTGTTTTTGCAGGTCATGTTGTGATGTGATATGGTCAAGATGTGATGAGTTATACATTATTGTATGAGATGATCATGTTTTGTAAATTATCAGCAACTGGAAGGAGCCTTATGTTGTCTCTTTATTGTATGAATTTCGAACGCCATGTAATTGCTTTACTTTATCACTATGAGTTACCGATAGTAGTAGAAGCAATAGTTGGCGAGACGACCACAACGCTATGATGAAGATCATGGTGTCAAGCCGGTGACGATGGTGATCATCACGATGCTTTGGAGATGGAGATCAAAAAGCACGAGATGATGATGGCCATATCATGTCACAT
The DNA here is from genome assembly GCA_902687465.1 of Secale cereale. NCBI lineage: Eukaryota > Viridiplantae > Streptophyta > Magnoliopsida > Poales > Poaceae > Secale > Secale cereale. The sequence continues at coordinate 218,350,552 of LR738709.1, forward strand.
ATTTTGATTGCATGTGATGTTTATCTTTTTAGGCATCTTATTTTGCTTAGAACGACGGTAGCATTATAAGATGATCCCTTACAAAATTTCAAGGTACAAGTGTTCTCCCTGAGTATGCACCATTGCGACAGTTCATCATGCCGATACACCACGTGATGATCGGGTGTGATAAGCTCTACATTCACATACAATGGGTGTAAGACAGTTTTGCACATGCAGAATACTCGGGTTAAACTTGACGAGCCTAGCATATATAGACATGGCGTTGGAACACTGGAGACCGATAGATCGAGCGTGAATCATATAGTAGATATGATCAACATAAGATGTTCACCAATGAAAACTACTCCATCTCACGTGATGATCGGACATGGTTTAGATGATTTGGATCACGTGATCATTTAGATGACTTAAGGGATGTCAATCTAAGTGGGAGTTCTTTAGTAATATGATTAATTAAACATTAATTTATCATGAACTTAGTCATGATAGCATTTCCAAATTATGTTGTATATCAATAGCTTGCGTTGTAACATCCTTATGTTTTTTATATGTTCCTAGAGAAAAGTAAGTTGAAAGATGTTAGTAGCAATGATGCGGACTAGGTCCGTGATTTGAGGATTATCCTTATTGCTGCACAGTAGTATTATGTCCTTGATGAACCGCTAGATGACAGACCTATTGCAGGAGCAGATACAAACGTTATGAACGTTTGGCAAAGCTCAGTATGATGTCTACTTAATAGTTTTAGTGCACCATGCTTTACGGCTTAGAACCGGGAGTTCAAAAAGGTTTTGAACGCCACAAAGCATATGAGATGTTCCAAGAGATGAAATTGGCATTTCAGACTCATGCCCATGTCGAGAGGTATGGGACCTCTTACAAAAAACTTTGCCTACAAGATGGAGGAGAATAGCTCAGGTAGTGAGCATGAATGTCTGGGTACTACAATCACTTGAATCAAGTGGGAGTTAATCTTCTAGATAAGATAGTGATTGACAGAGTTCTCTAGTCACTATCACCAAGCTACTAGAACTTCGTGATGAACTATGATATGCAAGGGATGACGCAAATGATTCCCGAGCTCTTCGCGATGCTGAAATCAGCGAAGGTAGAAATCAAGAAAGAGCATCAAGTGTTGATGGTTAAAAAAGACCACTAGTTTCAAGAAAAAGGGCAAGGGAAAGAAAGGGAACTTCAAGAACAATGGCAAGCAAGTTGCCACTCCCGAGAAGAAACCCAAAGCTAGACGCAAGCCTAAAACTGAGTGCTTCTACTTCAAAGGAAATGGTCACTCGAAGCGGAACTAGCTCAAATATTTGGCAGATAATAAGGATGGCGAAGTGAACAAAGGTATATTTGATATACATGTTATTGATGTGTACCTCACTAGTGCTTGTAGTAGCCCCTGGGTATTTGATACCTGTTCGGTTGCTAAGATTTGTAACTCGAAACAGGATTTGCAGAATAAACGGAGACTAGTTGAGGGTGAGGTGACGATGTGTGCTGGAAGTAGTTCCAATATTGATATGATCATCATCGCACACTCCCTGTACTTTTGGGATTAGGGTTAAACCTAAATAAATGTTATTTTGTGTTTGCGTTGAGCATGAACAAGATTGGATCGTGTTTATTGCAATACTATTATTCATTTAAGTCAGAGAATAATTGTTATTATGTTTACATGAATAAAACCTTCTATGGTCATGCACCCAAGGTGAATGGTTTATTGAATCTCGATCGTAGTAATACACATATTCATAATATTCAAGCCAAAAGATGCAGAGTTGATAATGATAGTGCAACATACTTGTGGCACTGCCGTTTAGGTTATATTGGTGTAAAGCGCATGAAGAAACTCCATGCTAATGGACTTTTGGAATCACTTGATTATGAATCATTTGATACTTGCGAACAATGCCTCGTGGGCAAGATGACTAAAACTCCGTTCTCCAGAACAATGGAGCGAGCCAATGACTTATTGGAAATAATACATACTGATGTATGCGGTCCGATGAGTGTTGAGGCTCGCGGCGGGTATCATTATTTTTTTACCTTCACTAATGGTTTGAGCAGATCTGGGTATATCTACTTGATGAAACACAAGTCTGAAACATTTGAAAAGTTCAAAGAATTTTAGAGTGAAGTAGAGAATCATCGTAACAAGAAAATAAAGTTTCTACAATCTGATTGCGGAGGCGAATATTTGAGTTATGAGTTTGGTCTTCATTTAAAACAATGTGGAATAGTTTCGCAACTCATGCCACCTGAAACACCAAAGCGTAATGGTGTGTTTGGACGTCATAATTGTACTTTATTAGACATGGTGTGATCTATGATGTCTCTTACCGATTTACCACTATCATTTTGGGGTTATGCATTAAAGACCGCTACATTCACGTTAAATAGGGCACCATCTAAATCCATTGAGACGACACCGTATGAACTATGGTTTGGCAAGAAACCTAAGCTGCCGTTTCTTAGAGTTTGGTGTTGCAATGCTTATGTGATAAAGCTTCAGCCTGATAATCTCGAACCCAAATCAGAGAAATGCATCCTCATAGGATACCCAAAAGAAATAGTTGGGTACACCTTCTATCACATATCCAAAGGCAAGATCTTTTTTTGCTAAGAATATATCCTTTCTAGAGAAGGAGTTTCTCTCGAAAGAAGTGAGTGGGAGGAAAGTAGAACTGAATGAGGTGATTGTACCTTCTCTCGAAATGGAAAGTAGCTCATCACAGAAAATCATTCCTGTGATGCCTACCCCAATTAATGAGGAAGTTAATGATGATGATCATGAAACTTCAGATCAAGTTACTACCGAACCTCGTAGGCCAACCAGAGTATGTTCCGCACCAGATTGGTACGGTAATCTCGTTCTGGAAATCATGTTACTAGACCATGACGTATCTACAAACTATGAGGAAGCGATGATGAGCCCAGATTCCACGAAACTGCTTGAGGCCATGAAATCTGAGATGAGATCCATGTATGAGAACAGAAGTGTGGAATTTGGTTGACTTGCCCGATGATCGGCAAGCCATAGAGAATAAATGGATCTTCAAGAGGAAGACAAACGCTGATGGTAATGTCATTGTCTACAAAGATCGACTTGTCGCAAAAGGTTTTCGACAAGTTCAAGGAGTTGACTACGATGAGACTTTCTCACCCATAGCGATACTTAAGTCTGATCGAATCATGTTAGCAATTGTCGCATTTTATGAAGTCTGGCAAATGGATGTCAAAACTACATTCCTTAATGGATTTCTGAAAGAAGAGTTGTATATGATGCAATCAGAAGGTTTTGTCAATCCTAAAAGTGCTAACAAAGTGTGCAAGCTCCTGTGATCCATGTATGGACTGGTGCAAGCATCTCGGAGTTGGAATATACGCTTTGATAAGGTGATCAAAGCATATAGTTTTATACAGACTTACGATGAAGGTTGTATTTACAAAAAAAGTGAGTGGGAGCACTACAACATTTCTGATAAGTATATGTGAATGACATATTGTTGATTGGAAATGATGTAGACTTTTCTAGAAAGCATAAAGGATTGTTTAAAAGGAGTTTTTTCAATAAAAGACCTCGGTGAAGCTGCTTACATATTGGGTGCCAAGATCTATAGAGATAGATCATGATGCTTGATAAGACTTTTGATTAGTACATACCTTGATAAGATTGTGAAGTAGTTCACAATGGATCAGTCAAAGAAGGAGTTCTTGCCTGATTTGTAAGGTGTGAAGTTGAGTAAGACTCAAAGCCCGACCACGACAGAAACATACACTGGTACGCATCAGTGCTATACTAACGGTTTTAAACCCCTTTCCGCGACGGCATTTGGAACTGTCGCCAAGTGAGTGTGGGCGATAGGGGGGTCCTTCCCACACGACCCAGAAAACATCGGGGATAGGGCCCCTACAGTACTCCTACTCGTTTCTGCTCTCATTGCCATCGCAGTCGGTATTCTGTGTTGCTACATTTATGATATGCGGCCCATCACAAACGGTTCCCTATTATAGAACGTGTATGATGTGCGACCCATCACAAACGGTTCACCGTTAAGAATATTAGCTAATCTTCGTACGAGTGTCGGATAGGATTACGAAACGTCGGACCGTCGTAATACCGTCGTACACGACAACTATCGCACACGCTATTTTGTGGTGCAATGTTTACGATGCATACTTCATCAGAAACAGTTCATGGTTGCGAATCGTGTACGATAAGGCAACTAACACAAGCGTTTAGTTTTCCCGCACCGTTTGTGATATTGTCTGACATCGCACACGCTTTGCAAACGGCAACCGTGTGCATGCTCGCACACGTTTCCTCTCTGTGAACCATCTCGGATTATGGTGCATATCGCAAACGTTTGTGTTTTACCAACCGTGTGTGCCGTAACAACCTGGAGAGCATAAATTCACCTTAATTTAACTGTTGCTTTTCCAAATTGTACCGGATTTGGATTTGAATTTGAATTTGAATGTGTGCTACAGCTTTATTCATATCCATCAGGTCCAAACAACCAATGCATTATTCGATTCATAGGTACATATTTTCAAGAATTACATAAGAACCAAATAAAGAATGATGAACAACGGTTGTATATTTGTACAATTAAAGACAGTAAAGAAATAGGCCAAATATATTCTGGTTGCTGAAAAAGGTGAAGCGGAATGCCCATATTGTGCCCTCCTCCATGCAGAAGGCACGCACGACTCTAGTCCAACCCCTTGTGATGGCCAACCGCCCATCCTTCACGGTCTTCATGAAAACATCTAGGTAATCATCGTGTTCTGGTAGAAATACATTAACCTTTGCATGCCCACAAATCATGTAGTTTGATAGGTAATCTTGAGTAAACTGCTTTGGCAACCACTGCAAAGGAAAAAGATTCAGGCATTTTCATCTAACCCAACTCGTTATGGGCAGTAAAAAGAATGATGCAGAGTTCTTACTTACCATCTTGCGGTTTGATGTTGTCTTGGATAAAGTGTAAACAAATATTTTAATTGCCATCTTTGGACCCATTTTACTAACAATCTTTATCAGCTTCCTCACTTGATGCTGGTTCATCGGTATCTCATTGCCCCATACACAGAAAGGGTCGAAACGTGGATCTTTACCAATGACATATGTACCTAAAAGCACCAAGTTAATATTAGAAGCTAAACATCAATTTCACAATGATGCAGTACAACACTATTTTACAATATGTCTATATACATCTGTATGTGGTAGTCCATTTGAAATCTCCAAAAAGACAAATATTTAGGAATGGAGGGAGTATCTTATAACATCCAATATACTCACATTTTAGATGAATTACCATCTTATATTATGGGTCGGAAGGAGTCTAGTTCACTCATACAAATTGTCGGCTGATTAACTGATGTTGTATCCATGGGTTACAGTTAGTTTGAGCTAGTTCGGGCTCAAATAGACCTAAAGTATATCTAAACATGAGGGTTGTGTTGTTGCTGTTGCTGCTGTTGTTCTTCTACATATATCTAGACATCATAAGAACATTAATGTAACACTCTTCCTTCTTGCTCTGTAGCCTAAGATTGCATAGTTAGACATTAAGTACAGTGCATGTTGCTATGTAGTCTCACATATATTACATATGGCCCTAGTTAACCTAACAAAAAATGGGTTCCACATATATTCAGTTAAAAGTCCGATTCACCGATTAGTCCCTTACCAGCCACCGGCCTATATGGTACCAGCTACCGATATCCTGAACAATGAGCAGGTATAAGCCATGGGATGAAACTAACCTTGATGGAAAACAGCAGTCGTTAATTGTCCTGTGTAGGTACATCGAGAAGCATGTTAAGCACAACAAGCTAAACATCAACCAAAATTATACATGGCAGACAAAATAATCTCCAAAAGATAGGTTCAGTGTGTAGGTTTAAGCACGCTAGTAGAGCAAAACAAGTGGAAAGGTGTGCTAACTGCAACAGGCCTATCATTTAACAACAAGCAAACATAGTCATTCAAACTGGTATTGTGACGGTCTAAGTACACTGGTTATGGTTAAATAAAAATGGAAAAGCATGTTAACTACAAGATGCGGCAACCAAATGTAGTCATTCATAGTGGTATTGTTGAATCTGGTACTGATGAAATTGAACTGCATAGTTCATACTTGCACATATAGAACATCACGTTGTGAATAACCGGAATAAACAAGGCATACAACGAACAACCAAAGATAGCATTTGAAACTGAACATATGCTAAATACAAACCACTGAACAATCAAAAAACTTCAAAAGAGGCATATACTATCTATAACATGCTTAACAGCAACCAAATATATACATTCCTATCGGTATGTTTAAACTGGATTGATGAAATGTACTAAACAGTATATAATTGCACAAATAGAGCATCACATTGTGAACAACTGAAATAAACAAGGCATACTGCAAACAACTAGATATAGCAATTAAAACTGGACATATTATCACTACACTACAAAAGGGACTCGTCAAAACAAATCATGGGTTTCCCCCTCTGAAGAGGCACGACAAATTCAAATCATGGGTTTCCACACTTGTCACAGATGGGCCCATTCCTGTGGGAAGAGCACGGACCCTGGATGCTCTCCATGTTTTCCCAGATGGGCTCCTTCCCCTTGGAACAGCACAACTGTAGGGTGCTCTCCCTGATATCGCAGACGGGCGCTTTCCCCTTGGAAGAGCAGATGGGCTCTTTCGCCTTGGAAGAGCCGGAGAGGGTGCCCTCCTCGTGGTCGCCATCAATGAGGTCTCACTTGGAAGCTGTGGATCCCAAGCCAGCGTCGCAGAACGTGTCCTTCAGAAATGACAAAAGGGGCTCGATGGCGATGTAGAAGGGCAGATTGTTGACAACAAGCCATAGGAGATCAACGGAGGGGCCATGGATGAGATCGACGGCGGTTGAACCCGAGGGGTTGGGGGTGGGCCACTTAACCTGTGACACAGCCCACCTTAGACCGTCGCTGTCGATGACCTCGATGTCGTAGCCGCCAGTAATGGTCGTCAGCTTCCTCGGCGACGTCGAGCAAAGATACAGCTATACACGTCTTTTGGGCCAGTCGCTCCACGAGCTGCACGAGAAGCGTAGTTGGGCTTAGGCTGCGACGCTCTGAAGTGGGGGATGGGGATGGGGATGGGGATCTGCGGGAAAGGGGGCGTTTGGCAGGCGCCATCTAAGAAACTCAAGGCAGCATGGGTATGGAGATCGGTGGGTAAGCTGCACGGGCGAACCGGCAATTGTTGACAATGGAGGCCTTGCGGCTGCGGCGGTGGCGGGGACCTTGCTAGGGTTTCGAGCGACGGAGGGGGTGTGTGTGCGCGCGCACACCCGAAGAGG
>LR738709.1:218360015-218375768 GCA_902687465.1 Secale cereale
AAGTAGCTAGCAGTCCCCCACCCCCCTCATGTCGCCACGAAGGGAATCCTAAGCTATGAATGCATGCCGCCCCAACAGAGGTTCACCTAGCAAAGTGCGAAGTAGCAACCCCCCCACACAGACACGCTTTTAGTCGGAGGGCCAAAGAGGCATATATCTCACCAATATGGATCGTAAAACCGACCAAGAATAATCCATGTTGGTCGTACAACCTCTCTCTTGTTGTTGGTCAAAGTGATGGTCATCCATGTGACCCTGGAGATGGGATCGCTCACCAATAGTCACGCAAGTAGCTAGTCCCCGAAAACAACCACTGCATGCGTGTGGCCCAAACAAATGTATGGAGAGGTGTGTTTTTGAGTAACAATGGAACAACTTTGATGTGGCACCGTGATTTCGAACTAGTAATCCCCACACTAAGTGAGGGTTAGGTTGACCATGCATATGTATGTTACACCACACTTCAAGCCAACGACAAGGATTCATGCATGCATGCATGCGTGCATAGTTATACGCTCAAACTTAATTAGGTCTGATTCTGACCATGAGCTATACTACGGTAACATGAACCAAATGAAGAATCCGCCATGGTAACCTATCTTGTTGTTGGTCAAGGTGATCATGGATGTCCATGCGGGCCCACAAATATATAGGCTTGTCACTGATAACCACGCGAGGGAGTGTATCGTTCGAAGGCAACCACACATGCATATGTATGGAGGTGATGCGTGCATGCATGTTTGAATACCCAACATTGATGTGGCACATGTGTCAAAAATCGTACACTAGCTCCCCACACAAAGCGAGATTGTTTCATGATGTGTGATTGTACTAGCCACTTCGACTCGATGGGAGGGATTCATACGTACACATGCATGTGTGTGTGCTCAAACTGTATCATGCATGCCATCCCAGAGCAAAAATAGTAATCCCCTCCTATGTCAAATTAACTTCTCTTGTTGTGAGGCAAAACGTAGTGATGGACCAAGCGGGCCCACAGATGGAAAGCATCGATGTCGTTGATAACCGCTTATGTGGGTGCGAGAGGACAACCACCACCGCTTTGCATGTGGGCCAAACATATATATGTTGAATACCCAAAATGCACAACTTTGATGTGCCACATGCCTCAAAAACCGTAAACCATGCACCCACACAAAGTGAGGTTCATATCAAGCGTACTACATATGATGGTCCGCTTCCCCCCTCTTCACCGCATAATATATGCTCCTGCCGTAATATATGTACAACCCAAAAGAATCATCATCGATGGTGAAATTAATTAACTCTCCCGATGTAGGTCAAAGTGATGCATGCATGCACCGACGATGGCCTCGTGGGCCCAAAGATGGAAGCGTCACACGTGAGTGTCCTAGCTAGGATATGCGTGTGGCCCAAAAAGGTGTTGTGTGATGTTTGAATAACCGATTTCATAATTTTGATGTGGCATGTGCCTCGGTAACCAAAAATTCTCGACACTGAGTGAGGTGTACTTGTTCACGGACGCGTGCGTATAGTTTATATATGCTACTCCCCTCCCACCTCTTCAACGCGTACTATATACCACCATAACACAAACAAAAAAGATTCTACCTTGCTGGTCAAATTAACCTCACTGTCAGCTGTTCGTCAAAGTAATGGACGACGACCTCGCGGGCCCACACAAAGGGTCACATGCGAGTATCGAGTGTCGTGTAGGATAACCATCAACTGCATGTGGCCAAAACATTTATGTATGAAAGGGTTGTGTAATTTTTTAAATAACGATTTCACGACTCTGATGTGGCACCGGCCTGCCTAATAAAACGGCCAACCCACACGGTGGCCCACAACTCGTAGTGTACTGTGAGCCACCCGCCACCCCCAAACGAACACACCCACACAAACACCTTGAATCCACCACAACTACGATGCATGCTAAATTAATTATCCCGCGGTGAACATACATGTTACCAAAGAAGGGACGTTTTAATTTTAGAAAAATCACACAGATCATTAAGACGTTTTAGTACATTAATTGATTGATTTTCTATGGGTATAATGTCCAAAAATAAATTTTGATCTACATGCACATGTGACAGTGCACCTAAATGGATTGCAAAAACACATGTGTCTCACTGGGTGCATGTTTACTCCCTGAGCAACTAATTTCAAACATTGAGAATCTTGATTTTCAAATTCTAGTACATCCAAAACTTATTTAAAGTTCATGAAAATTATCGTGTTGTCATATGGAAACCAATACAAGGTGGCATTGTACTTTATTTTGTCAAATTTGAGACCAGTTTTGATGTAATCTTTATCTAATTACGGACGGGAGATTATTAATAATTGGGAACCAATATCCCAAATGGATTATTTATTCGAACCGTGAGCATTAGACCAACAATGGATGCGTGCCATGCTTCGGTTAAGCAATAAAGCGGCAACATTAATCATCCAAATAGAAAAACAATATACGTGCCGCCGCGCGACCCGTGTGGCGTGCGAGCAGGCGTGAGTTGACGGGACGCATGGGAGTAGTCTGCCGCGTAGGCAGACGGAAGCCGTGCGTGCAGGTGTGTGAATTGACAGAGGCGTGCTCGCCATGCAGTGTCATCGGGAGGCGTGCAAGTAGCTGTGTGAAACTTTGGTAGGCATGCCAATAGTCCGATGTGCAGGCTCACCGAGAGGCGAGCCACCGGTTTGACCTCCGCCCGCCTTTCTCCCACAACTCCCAATACTCCATAATAATGGAGCGGCCGCACCCCCCCATCCTCGCTACGCACACACAATCATCTCTCTCCGCTTGCATCCTCGACGCAACTCTCAGTACTCAAAGCCGTCAGAGAATACCGCCGAAGCGCCCCATCGGAGGGAGTGGCGACGCCAGGGCTGCTAAAGCACCGGAGCACGACGTGGAGATGGAGACAAAGGCCGTCACCACCGACGAGTTATCGTTGCACCCCGGCGTCATCGACGGCGTCGAGCTTCCACAGCCGGAGGCGGAGTTCCACACCGACTCTGATGACCACTCCGGCGACGACTCCGACGACCACTCCGGCGACGACTCCGACGACGACAGATAGCTGGTTAGTCATCTATACCCATTTATGTGTCAAAAATATCATAGGGTTTCTCCGGTTACTCCTGCCTCCCCCCTTTTGGAATAGAAATCATGTGGTTATGTTCTCCCAATCCATGAAATCTGAGTAAGTTTCGTTAGATCCACGTAGTGTATTGATTGTTTGAATGGTACAGGTGATAAGTGATTAGTTGTTTCATCTATGCAAATGATTTCTGCTAGTAATCCGACTAGGGTTAGTGGTCATGCTAATAATTCCTAGCCAGGACTTGATAATTTATTTTGAATGACCTACATATGTTTGTGCCATTATTTTCTTCAAGATTGGTCTCTACATAGATGACTGTGCTTAAAAATCGAACCATAATATCTGGATATGTATAAATAAATAGCCATAAAATCCTAATCCTACTTCACGGCATGTAATTAGTGATTTGATGCCAAATTTGTTTTACTATTTGTATAGGTGATGTCTGACGATGTGGACAGCGAGGATGAAGATGCCCAGAGGAGGTACAAGAGGCGAATCCTGAGTGAGCTTTATGCGGGAATGCACAGGCGTATTAGGACCTGGAATGCCAGCTATGGATGCCCATTTTGCAACCACAAGCTTCATGACGTGTATCTAAGTGTTCTACCGCATGGAAGAGGACGGGCCGCTGGCTCCTTCAAGCAGAAGTATTCTCGCAGGGTGGCGCACGTCGCATATGCCGAGTACCTAGAGAATCTTCAGGATTGTGCCCGCCGCATGTGAGATGACATGTGGGATGGATCGAACTATGTACGCTTGAGTATGCTTAATGACAGTTGAACTATGTACTTATGATTGAACTATGCTTATGTACGTGTACACTTATTATCTATGTCTGAGTATGTTAAATATTTCGCCAAATTTTGTTACAACATACAATGGGAACCAATAAACCAGGATGGAGGTGGTAGGTCAATCACACACGGTTCCCAAAATTGGAACCGTGTGCAATGGCTTTCATTTTGCCTGCTGCGACAATCACACACGGTTCGCTCTAGCAAACCATCGCCCCCAAAATTCATTGTGGGACAGAAAACCCTCACCACCCAATTTAAATAAGAAAAAGATAACCCTCACCATCCCCACGTCACAAAAACCCTCACCCCGCCCGCCACCCCCTCGGCCCCTACGGTACGTTCCCCATTCACACGTGCACAAGCTCCTCCGCGTCTATGCCATGGCACCGCCTATCACGGCGGTAAACACATAGCGCGACGCCTGCCACCGCCGCCAGGCTGCCAGCAAAGCCCATCGTATTTTGCCACTTCCGTTTGCCACCGCCTATCGCCATCGACTTTCTTGACGCTGCTCGCGGTTGACCCAGCTCCTCTCTGTTGGGGAATCTACCGTACGGAGGGTTCTTTCTCATGTACGACAAGATAACTAATTTTACGAGATATTATATCATGTCTTATCCCAGTTCATCTGCCCCCGTTAATCACCCGGCGGAAATCGCCGTGAATTCATTTTTATTCGAGCTGATTTGAGGGTTTTCTTTCATTCGTAGAATGTACAGTGTGCCGACACTTCAGGAATTTGTGACCGCCGCCAGAGATTCCATATCATCGTACCAGATAACTTGAGGATGTGCGCGGTATGTTCAATCTCACCCTAAATCGGTTGGCATGGCCTACTTTCTTGAACATATTCTAAATACTGCTACATTTGGATAAAATCTGCCACATGAACCATATACGTCTAAGGGGATTTTTCCGCGCTTCTTTGTATATTAGGCAAATTAATGATGTATTGTTCTTTCGACCACTCTCATTTTTCCATAACATCATGTTTACCCTATCTGTTTAATTATAGATTTTTGTCCTTTGATTTCAACTGTTGTACAGTTCTTTTAATTTGGGCCCATATTTGCATGTTACCATATTTTCTTTAACAATCCTACCATTTTTCTAAAGAACATCCCTCGCTATGCAACAGATTATGTAGTGCTCAATTTTTCCCTTTACATAGATCAAGGCTCCACAGATGTCATACTGCTCACAACCCATGGATTTACAATCGTTGCTACTGTAAGACTTGATGAACGTGGTGACTCCTATTTTGGCGCTAGCTTTTGGAATGAAATTGCAAAGTTTTATGTGATGAAAGCTGGCACTAAAATTGCACTGCACCTAAGAGGGCCTGGTCATGAGATATATGCTAACTTCCCCAACAAAATCATCCGTCCAGACTTACTTCGAAGTAAGTTTTCTTTTCAACTATCTGCATATGTTGACATACCCAGCAATGCCAAATGAGTTATGTAGTATTTGAGCAACCAATTGTTATTCCCTTTTCTTCCTATATTCCTACATAATAACTTCTAGTTACCAATAAACTTTTCGATTGCTCTGTTTTAACTAAATATTCCTTGTACTCCCATTTCTATCAGAAAGCGCCGCTGACAAGGAAACTCCAAAGGTGGAGAACGGGGTTGCCAACAAGTGAAGGAGGGGCGAGATAGAACCGCAAGCGACTCCAGCAGGCCTAGACTTAATCAGCAGCCTCCCCGATGATATGTTGAGAGTCATCATCTCCCTCCTCCCAATCAAATATGGGGCGCGGACAACCCTCCTTTCCCGATGGTGGTGCCCCCTATGGAACTCCATCCCTCTCGACCACATAGACCCCCACGAGCTCTCCAAGATCTTCGGCAGTCACCTTGGCCCAACCAAAGGCCTTAGAATGGGCAAGTTCCATTCCAACAGCAAGGACCGAGCCAAGCTTGATGACTGGTTCCCAACCCCCGCCCTAGATCATCTCGAGGAGCTCACTTTTGATGATGGGCATATGCGATCGTTGCCAACGTCCGCACTCCGCCTCATGCCCACGCTGCGCGTGGCCAAGTTCAGGAATTGCCATTTCCCGCCCCTTAATAATGAACCCGCTCTTATTATACCATGACTGAAGCACCTCGAGCTCGTCGTCGTTTGCCTCTCAAAGGGTGACATGGAGCGCCTGTTCTGTGGCTGTACTGCACTCGAGTACCTTCGTCTTCAGGTGATCAATTGGTTGAGTAACTTCCACATCACCTCCATGACTCTCCGGACTATTTATGTGTGTTGCTGGTGCCGCAGGAAGACATCACAAGATGTGTACCATGGTATGGTCATCAAGGACACACCTACACTTGAGAGATTACTTGTAGTTGATCAAGAAGGTCCAACAAGAATCAATGTCATTTCTACGCCGAAATTGACACTGGTGGGCTACTTGTCTGACAAATACTCCGAACTTGTTATTGGATCCACACCCGTTTAGATACCACAACCGCCTTCTACTTCTCCTTCTACAAATTAATATTATTTCTAATTTTGAAGTTGTATGTTCGTCTTTCATTCAGAAAATTATTCCGACAAGCTTGACCCCGAAACTGCACATAGTGAAGGTCTTGGCACTAGAATCTATCGGGCCCGACCAGGAGCAAGTTGTCAGTTTCCTAAGATGCTTTCCATGCCTGGAGAAGCTATATATCGAGGTGATGTTCCTTTCCTGTTAAATGTTAACCATAAGGGAGTTCAATTTGTGACACGTTTTTCCAAGTTTACAATGACAATGTACTACGATTTCTGAAGGATTCTTTTGGAGGATTTCAGTACATACATGTTGCACCCCCCCATATTGGTTGCTTGATCCATATGGTTACAATCAATAAGCATTTCTCCTTTGGATTCATCTGCCCATGTTAATCATGTCAGATCGAAGATGGCATGTTAGTGCATTTTAGAAATCATGTTAACCAAATAGGCACTAACATGTTTTCTTCTTTTGCAAATAAGATTAGGCCCAGTGGTGGATAATGTGATAGAATATAACAATCACATCGAATGCCTAGATCCGCATCTATCAGAAATTACTTTGAACTCTTACCGGATATTATATTCTCCAGGTTCTTTGTTCTCAGAGCTAGGGTGCTGAAGGAAATGAGGTTTGCCCTACATTTATTTCGCAAAAATGAATGGTTTGTTGATCAGCGACGACACCTGTGGCAGAATGGAATAGGCTCCAAAAATGCTGAATTTCATTTTGGAACTTCAAATGATAGAGTAATCGGAAGTCATCATGTCAACCCCATACATGACTTCAAAGTGGCTGACCCCTTTGTGAAAATTGCGAGGTTTTGAAACCAGACTAAGAAGTGGTAATATTAGTTTGAACCTCTCTGATATCCATGTTCAGTGGATCAGCGTGAGCATTTGCAGCTAATGAGCTGAATTTCATTTCTAATATCAGTTTGAACCTTGTAATCTTTGAATTTGAGCCATATAACTAGGGAATTTGAACCTTGTAATATTTCGAGATTTTGTGGTACATTCGTTGAAATGGCATCGTATGAGACTCGTATATTGGTAGCACTATTTTGACCTTAATATGCAATGGTCTTAGATTTTACTAACCATTCTCGAATCTATTTACCTTGTCGATCTCACAGCACATGATCTGTATAGCTAATTCGACTGCGATCTTCGACATTATTGCACACAGTTGGTTTCTTCCACTTCAAGCCGACACTTGGCCAAACTAGTCGGGCGGGAACCTTGCGCAGTAAACTAGTAGCGCGGGAACAGGCTCACCGATGATACATTTGGCGCCTCTTCGAGCCCACACGTGCGGTGCGGTGTTGACTAGCGTGCACTGGAATCCTCCGCTATGAACGTCATGACAAGACGTGACGATTACAGGCCGGCCGAACCCCATTTATTACAATGGCCAACCTTTCGATCACACCCCACCATTGCAAGAAGCACACCCACCATGAGAAAATCTTAGAGGATATCCTACGCGGCTCCAATGACGCTCCGAGTGGCTGCTGACGACGAGCAGCAGTTCACCATGCGTGCCATGGTGGATACCCACAAAAGGTTCATGGACCTCTCGGTGGTGTACACCAACGACCCGGTCTGGGTGGAGCACTCCATCCACATCATGGAGTTATTGCTTGCCGAGGAGAAGTACAAGGTGGTCGGGTTCGACCTCAAATACACCCGCGCTCGTGCCGGGTCTCGTCCCAAGGTCGCCATCGCCCAGATGTGCATGCGCCACCACGTCCTCGTCTACCACTACTGCATGGCTACAAGGCCTTGCGAGGGTTTCGCCAAGTTTGGTAACAGCCCCCACTACATGTTCGCTATGGTGGACATCACCAATGAGGTAAAGGCGCTCGAGAATTCGGGCATCACCTGCCAGAATCTTGTTGACATCCAGGGCCAATACAAGATCTGGGGCAGAAAGGAGCATGAGAAGGACTCACTGGTTCACCTCGCCGAGGCCATCATCGACCCCTACTACAGAGACAAGAAGGATTCGTGCAACAAGGACAAGCATGCCTGGCACTCGGCCTGGATGGAGAAACTCGACGAAGCTCATGTCGTATACATGGCCAAGGAGGCGTACACGAGCTACGACATGTACAAGCGGATCGTTGACACGAGGAAGTGCCTCCTTCCCCAAAACGGTCAGGGATCCAGCCAGAAGCAAAGCAATGGCAAGCGTCATCACAATAATAAGTAAATGATTAGATCCTAGTTTCTCCTACTTTAGTATGCGTATAATTGCTTACTTTGGTGTGTAGAAATGTTATGTGTGTAGTCACTTGTGTAACTGTATGCTTAATTTGGTTATACAATGCTGTCTTTTGAAGTATATATGTTGATGCTCTATAGACAGAGCGTAGATGTTGTGTGGACAAAGAAAATCACATCGCACACAGACTAAACAATGGAATCCGCCGGTGATGTTTTCATCAATCACTCACAATTGTATACCAACAATCTTTCACTCGCAACACACACGGCTTGTTAGCAGTGATCGTCTGTGTTGTTATAGGTCTTCGCACACGTTTCCGATTTTAGACATGTTTGCCGCGTATCACACACATCTTGTTAAGTTGAATCGTTCCTGTTCTCATCTCTCAACGCAAACAGTTCATCCGAGTGAACTGCATGCCGTATATCGCACACACCTTGATTTGGCTGACCGTTTCTTTTGTGTTGCTTAATCACAAACAGTTCATCTGACTGAACGGTATGTTGTACATTGCACACGCCTTAATGTGGCAGCCCGTTTCTTTTTTCCCTCCTTATCGCAAACAGTCAATTGAACTGAACCATATGCCCCTCATCACACACGCAACCAAAATCTGAACCGTGTTTTATGCGTCCTCCATTGCAAATGTTTTGCACCTTTTTTGATGGTTTTTTACACCCCCGTTTGCGATTATGGCATAGCACATGGTTTCGTCGAAGGGTCTTTGATCGTAGTGTCAAGTTAGCAGCATCCTGCTGTAGTGATATAGAGAGAATAAATGTCATTCATTATGCCTCAGCCATAGGTTCTATAAAGTATGTCATGTTGTGTACCAAAACTGTTTTGTACCTTGCCATGAGTTTGGCAAGGAGGTACAATAGTGATCTAGGAGTAGATCACTGGACAGCGGCCAAAATTATCCTTAGTAAGTGGAGGATTAAGGAAATGTTTCTCGATTATTGAGGTGATAAAGATTTCGTCGTAAAGGGTTAAGATGATACAAGCTTTGATAGATGACTCTAAGTATCAATCTAGATGCATATTGAAAATGGGAGGAATTAGCTAGAGTAGGTCCATGCTGAGCATTGTAGACATAGAAATTTGCAAAATACATATGAATCTGAATGTGACAGACCCGTTGACTAAACTTCTCTCACAAAGCAAAACATGATCACACCTTAGTACTCTTTGGGTGTTAATACACAGCCATGTGAACTAGATTATTGACTCTAGTAAACCCTTTGGATGTTGGTCACATGGCGATGTAAACTATGGGTGTCAATCACATCACGATGTGAACTATCGGTGTTAAATCATATGGTGATGTGAACTAGATTATTGACTCTAGTGCAAGTGTGAGACGGAAGGAAATATGCCCTAGAGGCAATAATAAAGATGTTGTTTTATATTTCCTTATATCATGATAAATGTTTATTGTTCATGCTAGAATTTTATTAATCAGAAACTTGATACATGTGTAAATAGATAGACAAAACATCGTGTCCCTGGTAAGCCTCTACTAGACTAGCTCGTTAATCAAAGATTGCTAAGTTTCCTAACCATAGACATGTGTTGTCATTTGATGAACATGATTACATCATTAGGAGAATGATGTGATGGACAAGACCCATCCATTTGCTTAGCATTATGATCGCTTAGTTTTATTGATATTGCTTTCTTCATGACGTATACATGTTCCTCTAACTATGACATTATGCAAGTCCCGAATACCGGAGAAACACCTTGTGTGCTATCAAACGTCACAACGTAACTGGGTGATTATAAAGATACTCTACAGGTGTCTCCAAAGGCGTTTGTGGTGTTGGCATATGATAGAGGCAAAGGTGTCCCGTCTTTCGATGAGATGGTGGCTATCGTTTTCGGTGGAGTAGACTTTGACGATCCGACTACGAACGTGCGAGGTCGTCGCGCCTTAGCAATCGCTAAACCAACTCCGAGAGGTTATTGACCATGCCGGAGCACGATCAACCTGACCAGGAGGGTCTATTTCCTGCAAGCAAATGAAGAGCAAGCAAGAAACTAAGATTGCAATCTTGATATTGCGAATATAAGAGAAATGCTTTATTGATCAAGGTGGGGTTCTGTGACGTCTTTGTCTGGTCGTTGAACACAAACGAAGTACGTGAATGGCAGCTATGGAGAACTTTAATCTAAACAAAACCCAAAGCCTAAACGACACCCTAAGGGCTGTATATATGGAGTAAGAGGGGGAATTACGTGGACCTTGGAGGAGGGGTCCGAAACCAACCCTAACTCTTGTTTCCCCACACATACCGACTCTAAAAATAGCCTATACTCAAGTATTTCGAAATTACATGGGCCTAGCCCAATAATAAGGTGACGCAGCACCTATAATAGCCTCTGGATGAAATTTATGAAGTGGCATCTTGTATATTTCATCCAACGCTTCACGCACTCATTATGGTGGCTTCAAAGTCCTGAAATCATCACTTGTAACTCCGTTCTTGTTCCCCTTGCGCATGTCATCATCTCCATGCTTGATCTTGCTCAAATGTTCATCCTTCTTATCCAAGTCAGGCCCTTCATTCGTAAGCAAGAAAAATGTATCCAATTTAGGCAACATCATATTCTCATGAACATTAGAATCATTACCAAGAAACGAAAGTGCCTGGAAATTTAATTGGCGTGCGCGAGCTCTAGTAATTGGTCCTGTATATGTGTCAGTTGGGGCTGTGGGTGTAACCTTGTTAGTGATGTCCTCATCATCCTCCCCTTCTTGAATTGAAGTTGTCCTCAATGGAAGCTCATCTTCCTCACCCAAGTAAGGCTTCAAATCTGCAATGTTAAATGTGGGACTAACCCCAAAATCTGCAGGCAACTCAAGTTTGTATGCATTATCATTTATTTTCTCTAACACCTTGAAAGGACCATCAGCATGTGGCATTAGCATTGACTTGCGCAAATTAGGAAACCTATCCTTACGCAAATGTAACCAAATGAGATCTCTAGGTGCAAAGACAACACGTTTTCTACCCTTATCTCCAACAAGCTTATATTTAGCACTCATGCGCTCAATATTTTCCTTAGTAAACTCATGCATTTTTTAGATCAATTCAGCACGTTGTTTAGAATCAAAATTAACCTTCTCCGAAGATGGAAGAGGCAACAAATCAATAGGTGCACGAGGTAGGAAACCATAGACAATTTCAAAAGGGCACATCTTAGTAGTAGAATGCAACGAATGATTATAAGCAAATTCAATATGAGGCAAGCATTCTTCCCACATTTTCTTGTTATTCTTCAAAACAACCCTAAGCATAGTACACAAAGTTCTATTGACTACTTCAGTTTGTCCATCAGTTTGGGGGTGACAAGTAGTACTAAAAAGCACTCTTGTCCCCAACTTAGCCCATAAACATCTCCAAAAGTGGCTAAGAAATTTAGTATCACGATCTGAAACAATAGTATTTGGCACACCATGCAAGCGAATAATTTCACGAAAGAACAAATCAGCAACATTAGCAGCATCATCGCTTTTATGACATGGTATAAAGTGTGCCATCTTTGAGAACCTATCCATGAGAACAAATATGCTATCCATCCCCTTGTTTGTTCGAGGTAAACCCAAAACAAAGTCCATAGATATATCTTCCCAAGGAACACTAGGGACATGCAAAGGCATATATAAACCATGAGGATTGAGTCGTGACTTAGCTTTTTGACATGTAGTGCAGCGAGCAACAAAACGCTCAACATCCTGTCTCATCTTTGGCCAAAAGAAATGTGTAGCAAGTATGTCCTCCGTATTCTTCACGCCAAAGTGTCCCATTAATCCTCCTCCATGCGCCTCCTGCAACAACAAAAGATGAATAGGGCTAGCTGGAATGCATAGCTTGTTAGCACGAAACACAAATCCATCATTAACAATGAACTTGTTCCATGTTCTCCCTTCTTTGCAATTCTGAAATACATCTTTAAATTCAGCATCATGCACATATTGATCTTTGATGGTCTCCAAACCAAATATTTTAAAGTCAAGTTCTGAAAGCATAGTATAACGACGAGACAATGCATCAGCAATAACATTTTGTTTTCCCTTCCTGTGTTTAATAACATAAGGGAAAGTCTCTATGAATTCAACCAATTTAGCATGTCTACGGTTCAGTTTTTCTTGACTTTTAATGTGCTTCAAAGATTCATGATCAGAATGTATAACAAATTCTTTGGACCTTAAATAATGTTGCCACGTTTCCAAAGTCCGAACAAGAACATATAATTCCTTATCATAAGTAGAATAATTCAGACTAGGCCCACTCAATTTTTCAGAAAAGTATGCAAAAGGTTTACCATCTTGTAATAACACACCTCCTAACCCAATTCCACTAGCATCACATTCAAGCTCAAAAGTCTTATTAAAAACAGGAAGTTGGAGTAAAGGAGCATGTGTCAACTTATCTTTCAATACCATGAATGCTTCTTCCTATGCAGTACCCCAAACAAAAGGCACATCCTTCTTTGTAAGATCTTTGAGAGGTGCAGCAATGGTGCTGAAATCTCTCATAAAACGTCTATAGAATAAAGCGAGGCCAAGGAAACTCCTCATGTGTGTGACCGTTTTGGGCCGCGGCCAACTCTCAATAGCTTCAATCTTGGCTTTATCAACCTCAATTCCATGTGGAGTAAGAACATAGCCAAGAAAAGATACTTGGTCGGTGCAAAAGGTGCACTTTCCAAGGTTACCAAACAAACGTGCATCACGTAGAGCAATAAAAACAACATCTAAAAGTTTCGAATGTTCCTCCAAAGATCTGCTATAAATCAATATATCATCAAAGTAAACTACCACAAATCGTCCATTGAAAGCACGTAAAACTTCATTCATTAATCTCATGGAAGTACTTGGTGCATTAGTTAACCCAAAAGGCACGACTAACCACTCATATAATCCAAACTTTGTTTTAAATGTTATTTTCCATTCATCTCCCAATTTCATACGAATTTGATGGTATCCACTACGCAAATCAACTTTGGAGAATATTGTAGAGCCACTCAATTCATCAAGCATATCATCTAGCCTAGGAATAGGATGATGATAACGAATAGTAATATTATTAATGCCTTTACAATCAACACACATACGCGATGTACCATCCTTTTTCGGCTCTAGAATAATAGGAACAGCACAAGGACTAAGGGATTCACGTATATAACATTTGTCGAGTAGCTCCTGTACTTGACGCATAATCTCCTTCGTCTCCTCTGCATTGGTACAGTATGGTGCGCGGTTGGGTAGCGATGCACCTAGGATTAAGTCAATCTGATGCTCAATCCCTCGAATAGGTGGTAATCCCGGTGGCACGTCTTGTGGAAAAACGTCTGTGAACTCCTGCAAAATGTTAGTGACAACAGGAGGCAAAGAGGAAGGCGTGTCCTCAAATGAAAATAATGCCTCTTTGCACACAAAAGCATAGCAAACAGATTTGCTTAAATCTAGATCATCAATATCAGATTTGGTGGCAAGTAAACATCCACTTTTTAATTTAATTTCAGATGCAACATGAGATGATGCTGTGTTATTAGGCTTCATATGTTGCTCAAATTATTTTGCCACAATCTGATTTTCACTCTTATTTTGCTCCTGTTTTGCTTTATTAGCTCTATTAATATCATCTTTCAAAATGGAATCAGGAGACATAGAAAGCAAAGTAATATGTTTATCCTTATGAACAAGAGTATACTGATTGTTTCTACCATGGTGTACAGAATTTTTATCAAATTGCCATGGTCTACAAAGTAATAAGGAACATGCTTGCATGGGTACCACATCAAAATCAACATAATCAACAAATGTGGAGATACTAAAATGTACACGAACCATACGTGTTACCTTAACCTTGCCGCTGTTGTTGAACCATTGGATGTAGTAAGGATGTGGATGTGGTCTTGTGGTGAGAGATAACTTCTCCACCATCTCCATGATAGCCAAGTTGTTGCAGCTCCCTCCATCTATGATGACGCAAACAGAGCGTTCCTTCAAAACTCCCTTTGTATGGAACAAATTATGCCTCTGATTTTGCTCCGCTTGTGTGACCTGCACACTCAAAACACGTTGAGCAACTAAACACTCATACCTGTCAGCGTCTTCAGGAGCCATGTATTGCGTCTCATTTTCAAAATCATCAGCACCGTGTTCTTCACGTGTAATAACAGCCAAAATCTCCTCATCATAGTCACTAGTGGACTCATAACCACCGTCCTCAGTAGCAATCATGACACGCTGAGATGGGAATTTGCTCGCATAGTGACCACGACAAGTGCAACGATGACATATAACATCATGTGTTGGTCCTGTGGATGACGTGGATGAAGAAGAGCTCTGCGCAGGACCGGAAGGTTTACTCCTGGTTGATGGTGGTGGTGCCGGTTTGCTTTTATCACGGCTAGAAGTGACGGATGAAGTAGGTGGTGGTGCAGCCAGACGTGTCGAAGTAGATGATGCACGCGGTGTCCATGAGGAAGGTCGGCCTGCAGAATAATTAGTTCGCGCCAAGGCCTATCGATCCTGCACTTCACATTCAGCTTTGGAAGCAAGATGTGGGGACCCCGACTTAAGAGTCGAGATCACCGAATGCACGTGTACAGTGATCCCAGAGATCAATGCTCACTGAACACACATAAGCTGAATAACAAGAGTCTTACATACATACATACCGTCTTACACAAATTACGACCATTATGGCCAAGTCTTACATAAATAAAGCCACACAGGCTGAATAGCAAATAAACTCGAATAGCGGAAGTCTTCGTAGATAATTAGAACCCATGCCATCTGCCTTAACCCTACAGGCATTCTGACTGGGAAAGCGTCCTAGTTCGCATGTTCGTCTCCATAAAATTCTTCTTCAAATTCCTGCTCTTCCATGCCTGGCCAATTAAATAAACAGTGGCAAGCCAATGAGTACTTTGAATGTACTCGCAAGCAACCCATGTTTTTGGAACAAGTATGACAAGGTATGAAATAGTACTAAATAGGATATGTTTGCAGAAAGCAAATCTATGAGTGGAGGCATGCATCATAGGAAATATAGGTTACAGATATCAACATAGCCAAGTTATGATCTCTATCATCTTGTCTAGTTTTTTTGACTTAAAT
>LR738709.1:218377487-218450527 GCA_902687465.1 Secale cereale
ACACACACACACACACACACACACACACACACAGGGTTTCGCAAACATTAGACGTAGCCCAAGAGCGGTTACCCAACTGTCCTTGACCGTGGACACGGCTATTCGAATAGTTTTACACTCTGTAGAGGTTGCACACTTTACCCACTAGATCCGGGGAACTTCCGTGTCATCCACGACCCGCGGTACCTCAAGTACCTGGGGTAAGCACCCGATCACTATCTTTCCCTAGGCGACACTAATATGGAGTCCACTCGATTGGTAGCAACCCCCGTGCCCCACATGTCACATCTCAAAATTGTGGAGCCTTGCTCCCATATCACATACCACGGGCACGGGGTACCAACGGTGTGTTCGGTGCCCTGAGAAAACAGTCATGGCCGCCTATCCAAGCACGACTCTATCGCGAGAGTGACCTCATGTCACTCCCGTCACTAGTAATGCGAGCACCATGCTAGTATCGACCTAGGTAATCGATAATGCCCTTTCCCATATAAGGGTAGAGTGGTTGCGCATGTAAAGTTGGAATAACGGTCGCAACATGTCTCGGTACACCACATTGTTATCAAGTGGTTCCCCACACATCATCTCCCTCGGGCATAAGTGACACCCGATGGGTTTTTTTTGAAAGAGTTCTCAGAAAGTACTATGCTTCCACCATTATGCATATTCCCGTTCCACTTGCATAGACACTACCATAGTAACTATCTATTCCCACCCGCATAACCCTCATAGGAAGGTAGGGTATTGCTTGATGCAAGTTTCGATATGAAAGAAACAATGTGACCCACACAAGTGGTCATCGTCTCAACATGATTCCGGTGCATTGACAATAAGTACTATATGACATGCATGAAAAAAGGGGTCTCATAGACAAGGTCAAAGGGCTTCTTGCCTTGGTTGGCTTGGTCTTCAAAGCCTTCAAGTCCTTCTCCTTCTTCTTCTTCAGCAACCTCGTCAAACACGGTATCTAATCGTCGCAATAAAATAACGGGAAAATAAGACAATAATAAAACAGAAAAATCAAAGTGCTCAGAAAAATGTCAACTCATTTTTATAAAATACTAGAAGGAAAACTAAGATGGCAAAAATTCTTAGTTTGGGATTTGGAGTGACAGAATGGGGTAGATGGATTTTTGAAAAGTGGTTTTAGTGTTCAAATTTAGATTTAAATTTGAACAGTACAGAAAAGGTTCATGAATATGTGTGACAGTTATATCATTAAATAGGTTGGAATATTACAAGTTTTTAGGAACTGGAATTATTTCATTTGGATAAATGTTTTATCCTGAGGAATTTTTATTAAATAGACAGAAAAAGCAAAAGAAAAGTGGCACTGTGCCACTGGGCTAGAAAGGCCACATTGCAGCAGGCCCAGAGGGAAATCAGCCCGCGCGAGGCTGCCACGTCGAAGGCGTAAAGGCGAAGTACGCCTTCGATCGAAGGCAAACCGGTGCGCGCGCGTGCATTTTTAAACTTGACGGGTGGGTCCCACCCGTCAGGGCATGAAGCTGACGGACACGGCCCACGGCCGTCGTCGTCTACCTCCGTCCAGAGGCGACAGCGAGCTCGCCGGCGGCGATATAGGGCATGGGAGTATGCGTGGGTGGTACCGTTGTGCTCAGGGAGGAGCCGCCATTCGGATGGAGGTGGAGTTGGTCGCCGGGGTGGCCTGGTTCTCCGGCGACGAGAAGGCACGGCGGAGTTTCTTCGGGTGGCGGCGGTTCTGGCCGTTTCCGACAGCTAAAGAGGGGGGAAACATGGGGGAAATGGTTAGTGGGCTCCTGCGGTTCTAGATCGAGTGAGAGCGGTAGCGGAGAGGGCGCATACCTCTGGAGCGACGGCGACCCGAGGCGGCGGAGCTCGAGCTCGATCTCGAGCTCGGGCTCGCCTAGAGAGGATTGAGTGGTGTAGGGGGAAGATTAGGTGTGTGAGAGAGCGAGTGGTGAGGAGAGGAAGGCGCGGGGCGTCCCTTTTATAGGCAAACAGCAGGTGCCGTGGACCTGTGTGCCGGCGAGCTCCTGCTCGTTGCCACAGGGCTCGGGAGGAGCTGCGCCATGTCTGCGGCGTTCCTGGATTTGGTCCAGAGCCAGGGGAGAGAGAGAGAGAGCAAGGGGAGGCCAGGGCACCGCACGTGTGAGGAAGCTTATTGGAGCTCTCGGGTGGCCAGTGCGCGTGCGAGCTGGGGCGAGAGGAGGGAGAAGGAGGAGGGGGCCGACCAGATATCGTGCTTTGGATGTCGAGGCGGCCTTGGGAGACTCCATCCCGATGCCCTAGGTGGTCGGGCGCCTCAGGCAGGACACGACTACAGTGCGGGAGGGCACTATAGCATGCTCCAGATCGCCCATATGGCAGGCATGGCCGTGTCCCACGCGCTCTGGACGCGGCCACCTTGTCCATTGGCTCTAGGGGGAGTAAAGAATGCGGTAGAGGTGTTGGATGCCATGGAAGGCCTCTAGAAGGAGAGAGTGCTGAGAGAGGAAGGTGAAAGTGGCTGTCCAGAATGTAAAATGGGGTCCCCCCCCCCCTAATCATTGAGCTGACGCCAGGGGAGAGTTACTGGAGGTGCAAGAGGACTTGGGGAAGCTGTGGTAAAAAGCCTAGCTCAAGGAGAACAAGGAAAGAGGTAAAAGTGATAGTTTTGGAAAATTACCAGAAGGTGTTTGATGTGGTTTTGGGCAAGCAAATGATTTCCAGTTGACATGAGACTTGACAGGATCAAATGGTATATAGAAATAGGGTGTTCCACCAAGTTTGGCCTCATTTGAAGAAACATGCCAATCTAACTTTGGTAAACCCTAGAAATCAACAGAAATGGACTTTCCAAGTTTAAGTTAAGCAAATCATCCCTCCTTGATGCAGCACTTGGTGTAGTGTCATCATTTGGGGTTGTGATCATGTCCACAAAATTTGAGGTCACAAGTAAAAATTTGGTAATGTAAAGTTGTTCAAATTTGAATTTGAACAGAAATTGTTTTGGGGTACTCTGATCAAGTTACCCTTCTCCAAAACTTGTGTCATTTGGTCTAGATGCATTATTAGACCATTCGAGCATGTGTACCAAGTTTGAGAGAATTTGGACAAGTTTGGCAATGTAAAGTTGCTCAAACTTAATAAATGGACAGAATGGTTTTGAGGGGTTTTGATGATGTTTTCTTACTTCCCAAGGCATGGGGCTTGGCAAGATCATCAAATATGTCATATCTGACATGATAGAATTTCCCTGGAATTTTTAGGGAATATTTCCTTTGTAAATATTTCAAAAGCTTGAAATATCCATAAAGGGTTTCTGAGGGATTTGTCCAATATTTTAAACAAGACCAAGTGTTGAAACTCTTTTATATTGACAATATATGTCCTAAGAGTCTCCCTGAATTTTGACAAATATTTTTGAAATAGTTAAATAATTTTTCCCTATTAAAGACCATTTCTGGCCTTAACAAAAAGCTTTTAAATAAAATAGGAAAATAACTTTTAAAATTATATTTTTGTGGTTTATGGGAGTCCTATATCTAATAAGTTTCAAATATACTCTTTGAAATATTTTTATCACCCTAGATCAGGTACTTGCAGTGCAAGGCTCAATTCAGGGGTTTTTAGAAAACTAATTTTGGTAAATACTATTTGGCCAAAATATATTTATATGAATATACTATACTGTTATATACACTTGGTATGATCATTGGGCAGAAGTTCGGGGTAAGGAGATGAAGTATATAAGATGGAGTATTTGACTTTTAAGAGCACTTGAAAATCACAGAGAGAAACACTTAATTCCAAATAAAAGCCAAATGATGCCAAAAAAAAATTGTTTGTCCAAAATTCCATTCTTTATTAATGCAAATGACATGTTACAAAATGCAGGGTGTGACAGACCTAACCCCCTTACAAGAATCTCATCCCCGAGATTCCTAAACTAGGCTTTAGAAGAGATCGGGATACTTGGATCCAAGATAGTCTTCACATTCCCAGGTTGCTTCTGCTTCCGTGTGGTTGCTCCACTGGACCTTGAAGTACTTGATGGTGTGGCTTCGCGTCCGTTGCTCTGCTTCATCCAGAATGATAATGGGCTTCTCACGGTAGGTCAAATCAGGCTGAAGATCAATGGCTTGGTGATCGACATCCTTGTAGAGATCAGGCTTGTCCGGAACTTGGAGACACTTTCGGAGTTGTGACACGTGGAATACGTTGTGCACATCAGATAGCTCAGGTGGTAGTTCCAACTGGTAAGCCACTTCTCCTCATCAGTCGGTGATCTTGAAGGGGCCAATAAATCTTGGTGCAAGTTTCCCCTTAACGTGGAAACGCTTGGTTCCCTTCAGAGGAGTTACTCGCAGGTTCACATGGTCTCCAACCCGGAAACTCATATCTCGGCGACGAGAATCAACGTAGCTCTTCTGTCTTGATTTGGCGGCCTTCAAACATTCTCTGACTAGTTGGACTTGCTCTTCTGCTTCGCAGAGAATATATTGTCCAAAGACTAGCCCTTCTCCAGTTTCTGACCAGTTGAGGGGTGTGCGACACTTGCGTCCGTACAACACCTCAAATGGTACCATCTGAAGGCTCGACTGATATCTGTTGTTATAGGAGAACTCGGCAAAAGGGAGGCAATCTTCCCACTTGGCTCCGTATGCTAAGACATAGGCTCGGAGCATGTCTTCGAGTATTTGATTTACTCGCTCCGTCTGTCCTCCGGTTTGCGGATGAAAAGCGATGCTGAAAGACAACTTGGTTCCCAAGGCTTCTTGGAATCTTTTCCAGAACCTTAA
The DNA here is from genome assembly GCA_902687465.1 of Secale cereale. Lineage (NCBI taxonomy): Eukaryota > Viridiplantae > Streptophyta > Magnoliopsida > Poales > Poaceae > Secale > Secale cereale. The sequence continues at coordinate 218,382,254 of LR738709.1, forward strand.
AGTAAACTGGGTGCCTCGATCTGACACAATCTCCTTTGGAACACCATGGAGGCTCACGGTTCAATCGATATAGAGGCTGGCCAGCTGGTTTCCACTGTAGGTTGTTTTGACGGGAATGAAATGGGCTACTTTTGTCAAATGGTCGACTATGACCCAGATGGAGTCATGTCCTCTATTCGACCTTGGTAATCCAGTGATGAAGTCCATTCCGACTTTATCCCACTTCCACTCAGGAACCTTGAGTGGCTGGAGCAATCCAGCGGGCCGCTGATATTCAGCCTTGACCCTTTGGCACACATCACACTTTGCAACATAGGTGGCAATCTCTCTCTTCATCCCCTGCCACCAAAATCTTTCCTTCAAGTCTTGATACATATTGGTTCCTCCGGGGTGGATGGAATATGGAGTGTCGTGGGCTTCTTGCAAGATCAAATTCTTCAGCTCCATCTTGTTTGGTACGCAGAGAATCCTGGGGCCTTGCCTAGCTTCATCTTCTTCTTGATGCCTTCAATGCTTGCGTGCCCACCTTATGCTTCCTTAACTTCATCCATCAGTGTTGGTTTGACTTCCGGATGGTCTAGAAATCCATGGGTTACCAATTCCAAACTGAATTGTTCCAGCTCTTCAAACAGGACTGGCTGCCTTCTTTGAATTATGGCATTCAGGGAGCAAGCCTTTCTGCTTAAGGCATCGGCTACCACGTTAGCCTTCCCGAGGTGATATTGAACACTGAGGTCATAATCCTTGATTAGTTCCAACCATCTTCGTTGCCTCATGTTCAATTCCTTCTGGGTGAAAATATACTTCAGACTTTTGTGGTCTGTGTATATCTCACATCGTTTCCCTAGGAGGTAATGTCGCCATGTCTTCAAGGCATGAACCACTGCTGCTAACACAATATCGTGAGTAGCGTAGTTCTCTTCATGAGGTCGTAGCTGCCTTGAGAGGTAAGCTATGACTCGACCTTCTTGCATTAGAACGCTTCCCAATCCGGTTCGATAGGCATCACAATATATCTCGAACTCTTTGTGAATATCCAGTGTTGCCAGAACTGCGGCGGTGGTCAATCTCTTCTTGAGCTCTTGGAAGCTTTCTTCGCAAGCGTCCATTTGAACTTCTTGTCCTTCTTCAGGAGCTGAGTCACTGGCCGGGCAATGCTATAGAATCCTTCCACAAATTTGCGGTAATAGCCCGCAAGTCCGTGGAAGCTTCTGACTTCCTTGACGGTCGTTGGGGATTGCCATTGGGTCACAGCTTTGATCTTCGCGGGATCAACTGACAATCCTTCCTCGGTCAAGACATGACCTAAGAATCCAACTTTATGCAGCCAAAGCTTGCATTTGCTTAATTTGCTATATAGCTGGTGCTCTCGAAGCTTGTCTAGGACCATCCTCAAATGTTGCTCGTGCTCTTCCTCCATCTTCGAGAAGACAAGAATGTCATCAATGAAGACAACAACAAACTTGACCAAATATTCCATGAAGACTTTATTCATGAGATACATGAAGTAAGCTGGGGCATTGGTTAATCCAAAGGACATGACCGTGCACTCATACAGGCCATATCTTGTTACAAATGCCGTCTTCGGAATATCTTGGGGTCTGATCTTCAGCTGGTAGTACCCAGATCTGAGGTCGACCTTGGAGAACACCTTGGCTCCGCTGAGTTGATCAAACAGATCTTCAATCTTGGGAAGTGGATACTTGTTCTTGATTGTAACTTCATTGAGGGAACGGTACTCAATGCATAAGCGGATGGTACCATCCCTTTTTGCCACAAACAGAACAGGTGATCCCAAAGGGGAGGCACTTGGGCGGATAAATCCCTTCCTCAACTGCTCTTCTAGTTGCTTCTTCAACTCAGCTAATTCTTCTGTTCCCATTCTATAAGGCTTCTTATAGATGGGTCCTGCCCCGGGCATGAGCTCGATGATGAACTCAATGTCTCGGTCAGGGGGCATTCCCGGTAGCTCATCCGGAAAGACATCAGGATACTCGCACACTAATGGCACTTGCTCCAGCCCAACTTTAGACAGACAGTTGACTTGAGCGGTTTGAGCACAAGAGGTGTTGGGGGCAAACTTGACGTCGACTCCTTGGTCATTGGTCACAGTCATCGTCCGGTTGGCATAGTCTAACAAGCCTTGGTGCTTGCTGAGCCAATCCATTCCTAAGATCACATCCAAGCCTTGCGATCTTAAGATGATAAGGTCTGCTAGGAAGTCTACACCGTTAATGATAATACCGACTCCCTTACAGCCTATATTGGCTCTCATCTCTGCTCTGGGGGTTTGTACCACCATCGGGTTATTCAGGGGTGTATGGGTCATGCCACTTTTCAATGCAAATCTTTGAGTGACAAATGAATGCGTGGCTCCAGATTCAAACAAGACAGTTGCAGGTGCTGAGTTGACAAGGAATGTACCCAACACGACGTCCGGGTCTTCCTGGGCTTCTTCAGCAGTGACGTGATTCACACGCCGCTTCCCATGGTTGGGCGGGTTGAGAGGAGCTTGGTTCCTTGGTGGCATTCCGCGGCCTTGTCATGGGTTCTATGCATTGGGGCGCGGGGCATCGGGCTTCTTGTTGGGGCACACCTTAGAGATATGTCCAGACTGGCCACAACCAAAGCAAGTGACTTAGTTTGGGTTGTTGATCTTGTTGCCACCACTGTTATTGGGGTTGAAAGCTGGCCTTGGGTTGGCATACTACTGAGGTTGATAGTTGGTGCGAGGTGCAGGAGCTCTTGGCTGCTGATAGGTTGGCTTGACCGGGGCTGGCTGCCACGGGAGAAGCTTCTAGTTGCTGGAACTTCCCTTGTTGATCATCTTGCGCTTGCGAGTGTCTTCCAGAGCACGCCGCTTGTCTTCAAGCATGAGTGCTTTGTTCACCAGGTCAGGAAAGGTTGGGCAGTCACACACGACAAGCAAGTACTGCAGAGTCTGATTGAGGCCTTCCATGAAGTGCTCCCTTTTTGCAGCATCTGTGCTGACATCTTCAGGGGCATACCTTGACAGAACACTAAACTTTTGCATGTACTCCTTGACAGTGCCACTTCCTTGCTTCAGGGCTCAAAACTCATGCTTCTTGATAGCCATGATTCCGGAAGGAATATGGGCCTTGCGGAATTCTGCCTTGAAGTTATTCCAAGTGATGTCTTGCCCAGCATGCATGACCTTGAATCCATCACACCAAGCTCTAGCAGTCCCCCCGAGGAAGTGGGCAGCGTAAGCCACCTTCTCGCAGTCTTCAGTGCAACCGACTAGTTCCAGCAAGTCCTCAATGGTGCGGACCCAGTCGTCTACATCCAGGGGTTCAGCAGTCTCGATGAAGGTTGGCGGTGCATGCTTCTAGAACTCTTCCAACATGGAACGTCCATTGGCATTCCCCACTGGCTCGCGGTTGTTGGTGACAGCTTGAGCAATCATCTGGAGGGCTGCGGTGTTGGCTTGGCGTTCCTCTCGGAAGGCTTGGAGAAGCTGAGCCATGTCCATGATCGGGGGAGGTGGTGGTGGAGCTTGGTTGTGGGTTTGGTCTTGCCTGGCCTCTGCTTGGGTGGATGCTCCGGCTTCGGGCTACTGGGTAGAGGTACCAGTATGAGTTACAATAGGCATCCTGTTGGAGCGGTAAAGGTCTCATGATTTGGAATGAAGAGGGAAAGCAATAAAGATGGGTGCCTAGTAAGGGGGTGGGTGTGACATTATTTATTTTCATGCAAGGGCCAAAAGGGCCAAACACATTTATTAAAATTCCAAATGGGTGATGTAGTCGTTTACACATTCCCGAAGGGAAGATATGACGTACATCCAAACACAAGAAAAGCAAACACTAGATGGCTTCATATGAACCATACAAGGACTCGACTTCGAATAGGGGTTACACGACCTATCCTACCGTAGAGGTCACGAGCTGGCATATCCGAGTTGCGAATAATGCCTAAGCGGCGAAATGCTCGGTTGCGTATTCTGGTTCTTCTGGGTCTTCCTCCTTGTCTTCATCTGTCTGGGCCCCCTATCACTTGAGGGTGTGGGGGAGTGGAGGAGTTGGACACGGCGGTGTTTTGCAGGTGGTGCAGGGAAAAGCTTGCGATATTCCCTTGCCGTCATACGGCGTCACTGGGGTGGTTCTTCATCCTTGGAAGATACATCTCCTGAAGGCCTTCCGCCTCGATACGCGACAGCGGGTTGCCCGGGAGGCGCACCTTCCTTCTTGATCCTATCCGTCTTCTCTTGTGCTCGATGAAGAAGTGCCTTGGTCTTGTGGAGTTCTTCTCGGAGCTTCATCGATTCCCAGGCCAAATCTTGTGCCAAGCTGTCGGCACAAAAGCTGAAGTAGGTCTGGAATCGAAGTGGAAGTCCTTCCTTTAGTGGAGGGGCTTGCGCGCTGCTTTCATCTTCACCTTCCTTCCGGTAAGGCAAGAAGCGGGTTGTTATCTTGGCTGCCATCTCCGGAAGAAGTTCTCGGAGGCGGGTTAGTGCCTTGAGTGTAGCTGCCTCGACAGCGAGGGGCAATGTTTCCATCTGGGGTCCGTCGGAGAACCATCTTGTGGGAGGATCGTTTTCCTTCACGATTACTTCCACATGGTACTCCACCTCAGTATCGCTAACCCAATCCTCATGGTAGGTGAGGATGGGTGCTCGGTGCAACTGGCACTCCTGGAGGCTATCCTCAAGAAGCAAGGGGAACCCAGTGGTCAGGAGCTCTTCAGGTACAGCGGCCATCTACAAAGGTTGAATGGGAGAGGTTAATAAGCTGATGATATCTCAGGTTCGGTAAGGTTTAGAAAAGAAGAGAGGTTCAGAAGGTTTATGAAAAGGGTCTCATCCTAACTAACGCCCATGCTAACTAAGGCTTCCTACAGTCAAGATGGCTCTGATACCAGCTCTGTGGGGACCCCGACTTAAGAGTCGAGATCACCGAATGCACGTGTACAGTGATCCCAGAGATCAATGCTCACTGAACACACATAAGCAGAATAACGAGAGTCTTACATCCATACATACCGTCTTACACATATTACGACCATTATGGCCAAGTCTTACATAAATAAATCCACACAGGCTGAATAGCAAATAAACTCGAATAGCGGAGGTCTTCGTAGATAAGTAGAACCCATGCCATCTGCCTTCACCCTACAGGCATTCAAACTCGGAAAGCGTCCTAGTTCGCTTGTTCGTCTCCATAAAATTCTTCTTCAAATACCTACTCTTCCATGCCTGGACAATTAAATAATCAGTGGTAAGCCAATGAGTACTTTGAATGTACTCGCAAGCAACCCATGTTTTTGGAACAAGTATGACAAGGTATGAAATAGTACTAAATAGCATATGTTTGCAGAAAGCAAATCTATGAGTGCAATGACATGAACTATCTGAGGCATGCAACATAGGAAATATAGGTTACAGATATCAACATAGCCAAGTTATGATCTCTATCATCTTGTCAAGTCTTTTTGACTTATATCAAGCGGAGCTTTCACACACACACACACACACACACACACACACACACACACACACACACACACACACACACACACACACACACACACAGGGTTTCGCAAACATTGGACGTAGCCCAAGAGCAGTTACCCAACTGTCCTTGACCGTGGACACGGCTATTCGAATAGGTTTACAATCTGCAGAGGCTGCGCACTTTACCCACTAGATCCGGGGAACATCCGTGTCATCCACGACCCGTGGTACCTCAAGTACCCGGGGTAAGCACCCGATCACTATCTTTCCCTAGGCGACACTAACATGGATTCCACTCGATTGGTAGCAACCCCCGTGCCCCACATTTCGTATCTCAAAATCGTGGAGCCTTGCTCCCATATCACATACCACGGGCACGGGGTACCAACGGTGTGTTTGGTGCCGTGTGAAAACAGACATGGTCGCCTATCCAAGCACGACCCCATCCTAAGAGTGACCTCATGTCACTCCCGTCACTTGTAATGTGGGCACCATGGTAGTATCGACCTAGGTAATCAATAATGCCCTTTCCCATATAAGGGTAGAGTGGTTGCGCATGTAAAGTTGGAATAACGGTCGCAACTTAAACCAATCCGTTTGAAAAACATCACACACACACTAGTCTCGGTACACCACTTCGTTATCAAGTGGTTACCCACTGATCATCTCCCCCGGGCATAAGTGACACCCGATGGGTTTTTTTGAAAGAGTTCTCTGAAAGTACTATGCTTCCACCATTATGCATATTCCCGTTCCACTTGCATAGCCACTACCATAGTAACTATCTATTCCCACCCGCATAACCCTCATAGGAAGGTAGGGTCATGCTTGATGCAAGTTTCAATATGAAAGAAAAAAGGTGACCCACACAAGTGGTCATCGTCTCAACATGATTCCAGTGCATTGACAATAAGTACTATATGACATGCATGGAAAAAAGGGGTCTCATAGACATGGTCAAAGGGCTGCTTGCCTTGGTTGGCTTGGTCTTCAAAGCCTTCAAGTCCTTCTGCTTCTTCTTCTTCAGCAACCTCGTCAAACACGGTATGTAATCGTCGCAATAAAATAACGGGGAAATAAGACAATAATAAAACAGAAAAATCAAAGTGCTCAGAAAAATGTCAACTCATTTTTATAAAATACTAGAAGGAAAACTAAGATGGCAAAAAATCTTAGTTTGGGATTTGGAGTGACAGAATGGGGTAGATGGATTTTTGAACAGAGGTTTTAGTGTTCAAATTTAGATTTAAATTTGAAAAGTACAAAAAAGGTTCATGAATATGTGTGAAAGTTATATCATTAAATAGGTTGGAATATTACAAGTTTTTAGGAACTGGAATTATTTCATTTGGATAAATGTTTTATCCTGAGGAATTTTTATTAAATAGACAGAAAAAGCAAAAGAAAAGTGGCACTGTGCCACTGGGCTAGAAAGGCCACATTGCAGCAGGCTCAGAGGGAAATCAGCCCGCGCGAGGCTGCCACGTCGAAGGCGTAAAGGCGAAGTACGCCTTCGAACGACGGCGAACCGGTGCGCTCGCGCGTGCATTTTTAAACCTGACGGGTGGGTCCCACCCGTCAGGGCGTGAGGCTGACGGACAGGGCCCACGGCCGTCGTCGTCTCCCTCCTTCCAGAGGCGACGGCGAGCTCGCCGGCGGCCATATAGGGCACGGGAGGATGCATGGGTTGTATTGTTGTGCTCAGGGAGGAGCCGCCGTTCGGATGGAGGTGGAGTTGGTCGCCGGGGTGGCCTGGTTCGCTGACGACGAGGAGGCACGGCGGAGTTGCTTCGGGTGGCGGCGGTTCCGGCCGTTTCCAACAGCTAAAGAGGGGGGAAACAGGGGGGAACTGGTCAGTGGGCTCCTGCGGTTCTAGATCGAGTGAGAGCGGTAGCGGAGAAGGCGTATACCTCTGGATCGACGACGACCCGAGGCGTTGGAGCTCGAGCTCGATCTCGAGCTCGGGCTCGCCTAGAGAGGAGTGAGTGGTGTAGGGGGAAGATTGGGTGTGTGAGAGAGCGAGTGGTGAGGAGAGGAAGGCGCGGGGCGTCCCTTTTATAGGCGAACCGCGGGTGACGTGGACCCGTGCGCCGGCGAGCTCCTACTCATTGCCACAGGGCTCGGGAGGAGCTGGCGCCGTGTCTGTGGTGTTCCTGGATTTGGTCCAGAGCCAGGGGAGAGAAGAGAGAGAGCAGGGGGAGGCCAGGGCACCGCGCGTGTGAGGAAGCTTATTGGAGCTCTCGGGTGGCCAGCGCGCGTGCGAGCTAGGGCGAGAGGAGGGAGAAGGAGGAGGGGGCCGAACAGCTGTTGTGCTGTGGACGTCGAGGCGGCCTCGGGAGACTCCATCCCGACGCCCTAGGTGGTCGTGTCCCACGCGGGCAGGACAAGGCTACAGTGCGGGAGCGCACTATAGTGCGCTCCAGAGCGCCCATATGGCTGGCATGGCCGTGTCCCACGCGCTCTGGACGCGGCCACCTTGTCCATTGGCTCTAGGGGGGAGTAAAGAATGCGGGAGAGGTGTTGGATGCCATGGAAGGCCTCTAGAAGGAGAGAGTGCTGAGAGAGAAAGGTGAAAGTGGCTGTCCAGAATGTAAAATGGGGTTCCCCCCCCCTCAATCATTGAGCTGAGGCCAGGGGAGAGTTACTGGAGGTGCAAGAGGACTTGGGGAAGCTGTGGTAAAAAGCCTAGAACAAGGAGAACAAGGAAAGAGGTAAAAGTGATAGTTTTGGAAAATTACCAGAAGGTGTTTGATGTTGTTTTGGGCAAGCAAATGATTTCCAATTGACATGCGACTTAACGGGATCAAATGGTATATAGAAATAGGGTGTTCCACCAAGTTTGGGCTCATTTGAAGAAACTTGCCAATGTAACTTTGGTAAACCCTAGAAATCAAAAGAAATGGATTTTCCAAGTTTAAGTTAAGAAAATCATCCCTCCTTGATGCACCACTTGGTGTAGTGTCATCGTTTGGGGTTGTTATCATGTCCACAAAATTTGAGGTCACAAGTAAAAAGTTGGTAATGTAAAGTTGTTCAAATTTGAATTTGAACAGAAATGGTTTTGGGGTACTCTGATCAAGTTAACCTTCTCGAAAACTTGTGCCATTTGGTCTAGATGCATTATTAGACTATTCTAGCATGTGTACCAAGTTTGAGAGCATTTGGACAAGTTTGACAATGTAAAGTTGCTCAAGGCATGGGGCTTGGCAAGATCATCAAATATGTCATATCTGACATGATAGAATTTCCCTGGAATTTTTAGGGAATATTTCCTTTGTAAATATTTCAAAAGCTTGAAATATCCAGAAAGGGTTTCTGAGGGATTTGTCCAATATTTTGAACATGACCAAGTTTTGAAACTCTTATATATGGACAATATATGTCCTAAGAGTCTCCCTGAATTTTGGCAAATATTTTTGAAATAGTTAAATAATTTTTCCCTATTAAAGACCATTTTTGGCCTTAAGAAAAAGCTTTTAAATAAAATATGAAAATAACTTTTAAAATTATATTTTTGTGGTTTATGGGAGCCCTATATCTAATAGGTTTCAAATATACTCTTTGAAATATTTTTATCACCCTAGATCAAGTACTTGAAGTGCAAGGCTCAATTCAGGGGTTTTTAGAAAACTAATTTTTATAAATACTATTTGGCCAAAATATTTTTATATGAATATACTATACTATTATATACACTTGGGATGATCATTGGGCAGAAGTTTGGGGTAAGGAGATGAAGTATATATGATGGAGTAGTTGAATTTTAATAGCACTTGAAAATCACAGTGAGAAAAACTTAATTCCGAATAAAAGCCAAATGATGCCAAAAAAATTGTTGGTCCAAAATTCCATGCTTTATTAATGCAAAGGACATGTTACAAAATGTAAGGTGTGACACAAGATGCAATAAACGAGTGACATTATTATACTCCTTATACTCTAGAATTGTCTGAATCTCTCTATTTAAGCCACCCATAAAATGTGCAAGCATAGCCTCATTATCCTCAACAATACCACATCTAATCAAGCCGGTTTGTAATTCCTGATAATATTCCTCTACAGAATTTTTTCCTTGTCTTAAATGCTGCAATTCCTAAAGTAATTCGCGTTGATAATATGGTGGAACCCAATGAGTACCCATAGCAGTTTTCAAAGCAGTACGAGTATTTGGAATATTATCTGGATATAATCTACAATATTCAGACCACCACACACAAGCAAAACTAGTGAAAGCACAAAGAGCAGCAGCAACACGTCTCTCCTCGGGATATATTAAACATGTAAAACGTTGTTCTGTTTCTAACTCCCAAGTGAGATATATATCAGGAACATATCTACCCTCAAATGGTGGAGTATTCAATTTTAGTTTAGGGAGATGGTCATGATCTCGTACCTAAGGGTGTGGTGCAGACCTATCATTGCGATTATTTGCATGTGGACGACCTGGTGGTTGTGGTGTTGGTTGTTCCACGTAGTTCTCATTTTGATCAACCTCATGCTCGTAATTCCCTGCGTAATCGTCCTCCTCCGCAGTAGCAGCAGTAGGAGCCACAGAAGTATCAATAGCAACACCAACAGTTTGGCCAGGCTGAAGAGCGACACGGCTCGCTTTGCAGAGGGCTATTTCGCGACGTGAAGGTGGTTGTTGTTGGTGTTGCAATGGTGCAGTAGGTGGAGGTAGATGCGCAAGAACTTCAGCGAATTTGGCATCCAACTTGGTGTCAATTGACTTCTCAATGCCATCGATCCTCGCTAGTGCGTCGCCAAAACTGGTCATCACATCTTCTACCTGTTGACCCATCATTTGCTGAAATTTATCATGCAACTCCTTTTCTTCATGTTCTCCCAGTCAGTCTCGTTGACTTGTGATCCTGGCATGGTTAGCAGCAATAGAAACACACAAAAATATGATCCTACAGACTACTAGAAAATGGTGGTGGTGGGGCGTCACAAATCCGTCAAACAAATCTCAAATTCTTACCAGTTCTTACCCAGCAGCAGGTTGTGATCGGCAACCGTGGTAGTCAAAACTCTCAAAGCTTGGATAAAGCGATTACCAGAGAGAGTCAAACGCACGACGTAGATGTATGTGGAGTTGGGAAGGCTTATAATATGGTAGAAAAAAAGGTCAGCAATAATCAATACAGAGATGCAAAGTTGAATAAGTGCTCAAGGACGGTACTATGCTGGTCCTAGGCTAGACCGTACTAGAAACGCGAGCCTAGAACACTAACAAAATCACGGCGCTGCACGTAATTAGGGGAATGTACACTCTGATTATTATTTTCGCCTTTTTTGCGCTCTTTTTTTTTGTTTCCCTTTTTTTGCCAAAAATCACTATAATGGCGAACGTCTCAAAACTCATCCCAAGTCAAACTAAGATGATAGGCATGAAATTTTTTTGAAGAATTTTTTTTCGGAATCAGTGCAGCGACGACAAAAAGTGTGGTAAAAAATAGTATGATGGCACATGTCTCAAAAGAATCAGAAAAGCCTAAAAATAGGATAGGGAAAAAATATTTTCACCTGCCAAAATTTTGGCCTAAAAATTGCCCTGGGGTCTCTAGACTTTTTTTTTCAAGACCTACTCAGGCAAGGAAACACGAAACCAAAACTAGATGGATCTCGAAAACCAATCTAAAACGAAAAGAACTCGGATTGGTGGTGGGTATATGGTGGTAGAATATGGGAGCGGTGGTGGTATATGGATACGGATTGGTGGTGGTATATGGATACAGATCGGTGGTGGTATGTGGTAGTAGCGATGAAGATGTTGCGGTGGGGGTGTGACAACTTATGACCAGAACTCAAAACTCTATTACACTAGATGCTAAGACCAGCAACTTGGCACGATGATGCAACCGCAAATTCAACAAAGCAAAATACTGAAAGGACTATGCGAAGGCTCAAATTAGTTCGGATATGAGGAACTAACCCTAATTTTTTTAATCTTTTTCGTGGACTGTATGTACGAAGAACAGACTTTATCTAATCTACAAAAACTGGAAAATCTCACCGAGCAACCTGGAAATATGATACCACTTGATAGAGGCAAAGGTGTCCCGTCTTTCGATGAGATGGTGGCTATCGTTTTCGGTGAAGTAGACTTTGAAGATCCGACTATGAACGTGCGAGGTCGTCGCGCCTTAGCAATCGCTAAAGCAACTCCGAGAGGTTATTGAACACGCCGAAGCACGATCAACCTGACCATGAGGGTCTATTTCCTACAAGCAAACGAAGAACAAGCAAGAAACTAAGATTGCAATCTGGATATTGCGGATATAAGAGAAAAGCTTTATTGATCAAGGTGGGGTTCTCTGACGTCTTTGTCTGGTCGTTGAACACAAATGAAGTACGCAAAGTTGCCGCTAGGGCGAACTTTAATCTAAACAAAACCGAAAGTCTAAACGACGCCCTAAGGGCTGTATATATGGAGTAAGAGTGGGGAATTTCGTGGCCCTTGGAGGAGGGGTCCGAAACCAACACTAAATCTTTTTCCCCACACAATAATAAGGTGACGCAGCACCTATAATAGCCTATGGACGAAATTTATGAAGTGGCATCTTGTATATTTCGTCCAAGGCTTCACGCGCTCATTATGGTGGGTTCAACGTCCTGAAATCATCACTTGTAACTCCGTTCTTGTTCCCCTTGTGCACGCCATCATCTCCATGCTTGATCTTGCTCCAATGTTCATCCTTCTTATCCAAGCTAGGCCCTTCATTTGTAAGCAAGACAAATGTATCCAATTTAGGCAGCATCATATTCTCATGAACATTAGAATAATTACCAAGAAATGAAAGTACCTGGTAATTTAATTGGCGTGCGCGAGCTCTAGTAATTGGTCATGTATATGTGTCAGTTGGGGCTGTGGGTGTAACCTTGTTAGTGTTGTCCTCATCAGCATAGACCGAGAATAGGATTTGTCACTCCGAGTGCTGGAAAGGTATCTCTGGGCCCTCTCGGTAATGCACATCATAATAAGCTTTGCAAGCAAATGAGTAATGAGTTAGTCACGAGATGATGTATTACGGAACGTATCAGGGATATTATCAGCAGGTGTAAACCGGCTAGAGTAAACCGGATTGTGATGATATAGTTGTATAATTGTAAAGCTCGATAGAGGTTACGGCCCATGAAGGCTTAGGGCCCATGTGTAGAGTTACGGTTTGTAAACCGTCTTATCATGTAACTTGAGAGACAAAGAAGAAAGAACGGAGACCGAGGCACCCACACAAATATGAGCCGGCCTCGGGACTCTGTAAACCGGTCCGGGCGTCGCCTCTATATAAAGGGACGACCCGGCGACGGTTCAAGGACGAGAAACAACCCATCGAGACATAGGCAAGCGATCCGCTCCCTGTTCATCGACGCCCAAGCAATACCAAACCAAACTAGACGTAGGCTTTTACCTTCATCGAAGGGGCCGAACTAGTATAAACCCTCTGTGTCCTTTGTGTGCTTTTTAACCCTTCAAGCTAACCCGTGCGATGGTTCCATCACTAAGTCCGTTAAACCGGACATCTGCCGTGCTAATTCCACGACAGTTGGCGCCCACCGTGGTGCCTCCGCACGACGATTTCGAGTTCTTGAAGGGCAGCTTCGAAGGACTCAAGGGCTACGCGGTCGGCCGGATGACCAAGAGTCGCCGCGGCCGGATCTACATCGACGACGCTGGCTGGGGCCTGAAGGCCGATTCAATCGAATACGGGTACCGGGTTCCTTTCGGCGGCATCCACGTCTTCATCGGCAAGATTGGCGAACCGGGACCTGAGCCGGACATCTTCTCCGACATCATCGAGCCGGCTCAGCGTGCGAGATCGGCCCGGATTCAGCCTGCCATGAAGCGCGTTTTCGTTGGAGCAGTACATGGAGTCCAAGCCGAGGACGGATCGGATTCTGGTGGCGAGACAGTTGTCTACTCCGATGATGGATCTTCATCCGGAGAAACTGAGTCCCTGTATCTGTTGCGGGACGGCCGATCTGAGGGTGTGTCCGACAGAGACAGTATTCTAGACCCCTTTGATCTGCCAAACCGGGTGGGTGTCTTGATGGCCGGGTCACAACCTACGCAGCAGTCCATGGTGAACGGGGCGAACACAGCAGAAGCTGGTGCAGGGGGAGCGGCCAGGCCCTCTCGCCCTCTGATTCTCTATCCTCCTTAGTCGAGGAGTTGACAACCCGGGCAGTAGCAGTGGTGGCTCCAGCAGACAAGGCGCAACACGATGCAGAACTCCTTCAGCTGAGGGGGCGGATCGAGCAAGCAAGAGAGGATCTGAAGGCAGAGAAAGCTATGATAGCATCAAGGCAGGCAGAGCTGGAGTCTCAGGCCTTCCAGCTCAGGATGGATCAGGCCTCTGCGCAGGGAGTAAGGACTCGAAGGTACCAGTCTCGTCTACCGCTGGTCTATGAGGCGATGAATCTTTTCGAGACGCCGGGAGCGGGAGCCAGCAATGATCCGGAGGTAAACCGGAGAACGGCCCTTGTGAGGGGTGAACCGGTTCAACAGCCCATGGCGGAGCAAGATCGACGGATTACGCCTCACGTTCCCACTCCTCCGGGGCATTACTCAAACCCTTTGGATAACATTGTTGCTGCCGCTTCACGTTTGGCCGCTTTACCTATTGAGGGGACATCCCCCGTGGCAATGGAGGCACGCAGGGTCAAGGATCTGCTTAATACAGCTTTGACACAGCAGCAGGCATACTCCTACAGCAGGGAGAGACTTCATTCGACACCCCGTCACAGCCGGAGTTATACTAGGCATTGGGAGGAACCAGAGGTGTCCAGTAGTGAACGGAGGCGACATCGTCACAGATAGGATAATCCGGCGGGCGCAGAGGCGCAAGCTCAGGAGGTGGCAAACTGGGTTGGATCTGCGGCCCGCGAGGAGATCCGCCAAACGACGTCGGTTCACACAACCACAGCAGAGACAGGAGTCACGACGAGTTCCTTTGGGGTGCAGTGTCTTGTCCCCGCTTTACGAAGCGTAAAGTTACCCAAAGATTTCAAGGGTCCGCGTAAAGTACCTAACTACACAGCAGATTTGGCTCCAGAAGCTTGGATCTAGAGCTATGAGATGGCTATGGAGATGCTGGACGTGGATGGTGCGGCTTGCGCGAAGTACTTTACCATGATGCTTGAGGGTACTGCCCGGACCTGGTTAAAGGGGTTACCACCTAACTCCATCGGATCATGGGGTGAGTTACGCCGCCAATTTATCAAAAATTTCAAGGATACGTGCAAGCAGCCAATGTCAGTGGTGGATCTAGCAGCATGCATACAAGGAGAGTAGGAGCCTACAAGTGCATGGGTGCGGCGAGTATCAGAAATCCTGCACTCTTCAAACGGTATCAGCCCCAGTATGGCGATAGTAACATTGGAAAACAATTGTCGGTTTGAGTCTCTGAAGTTAAAGTTGGGACAGCTCAAACGGGATTGTAATGACATGGGAACTCTCATGAGCGCTCTGGTGAAGTACGGGGACTCCGATAGCACTAAGTATCCAGAAGCGGATGGAGATAAATTTGGGAAGGCAAATAAGTCTGGTAAACCGGCGGAGGCTAATCCGGTTGGAACAAGCTTCTTAGGCAAACGAAAGGCAGAGGGTGGCTCTGATTTCGTGGCCAATACCCAAGTTCAAGGAGGCTTTCAGCGCAACAAGGGTAAACTGCCCCCACAAACCAGCGGGGGGTTCGTTACTTGGGAGCAAGAATTGAATGGGCCTTGCCCGAAACACGGATCAAAGGAACATCCAGCTAAACATACCTGGGGAGAATGCAAGGCCATGATGGAGGCCCTGAACCGGGTCAGATCTAATAACAGACCACCAGGCGGCGGATCAGGCCCCGGGTTTTATGGTCCGGGTCATCAGGGGAACGGCTCCGGATCAGGATATCGTGGCAACAACAGTGGTTACAATAACCAAGGCAACCATCAGTATGGTCAGGGCGGTTACAATAACCAAGGTAACCATCAGTATGGTCAGGGCGGTTACAATAACCAAAACAACCAACAGCAAGGCCAGGGTAATAGCAATAATCAAGGCAATCAGCAGCGTCAACAGCAGCAGCAATCCGGATATCAGAGTAATCCGAAGGAGCTGAGCAGTGGACAGTATCATGTGTTTACTACGAGTTTGTGCAAACGGGATCAAAAAGTCTTAAAGCGGGCGGTCCACGCGGTTGAACCGGCAACTCCACAGTTCCCGCGCTGGTCGGAGCAACCTATTGTGTGGAGCAGAGAAGATCACCCGCCGCGAGTTGATAATCCGGGCCAATTGGCCTTAGTGGTAGCACCACAGGTGGGTGGCTACAAATTCACCAAGGTTCTTATGGACGGCGGCAGCAGGACCTTCCGTCGCATGGGGCTGACAGATAAGAAGCTAAGACAGTCAAACACGGTGTTTCACGGAGTAGTGCCAGGTAAATCAGCTTACCCAGTAGGGAAAATTGACCTAGAAGTTACCTTTGGAGATGAACAGGATTCCAGGACGGACATGATAACCTTTGAAGTTGTCAAGATCCGCAGCCCATATCATGCTCTGATTCGAAGGCCAATTTATGCCAAGTTTATGGCTAGGACGTGCTATGTTTATCTACAGCTCAAGATGCCGGGTCACAAAGGAACCATCACGGTTCATGGAAGTCGCATGATTGCATTGGAGTGTGAAGAAGGAGACGCTGCTTATGCGGAGGCGGTATGTGCTACGGAGGAGTTGAAATTTTACAAGGACAATGTTGATCCGGCAGATATGTCCCTGTTGAAGAAGCCAACTACAGAGCATGATCCGGCATTGAAGTTCAAGTCTGCGGAGGAGACCAAGCAAGTTGACTTTCTGCCAGGCGATTCATCCAAGTAGTTCACTATCAGCGCTAACCTTGATCCTAAATAGGAAAGCGCGCTCATCGAGTTCATCCATGAGAACCGGGATATCTTTGCATGGAAACCTTCTGACATGCCAGGTATACCGAGGGAACTCGCTGAGCACAGTCTTAACATTGATCCGAAGTTTAAACCGGTCAAGCAGTATCTGCGCCGCTTCAACGAAGAAAGGCGCAAGGCTATAGGAGAAGAAGTGGCCAGACTTTTGGCCGCAGGGTTCATAGTTGAAGTTTTTCATCCGGAGTGGTTGGCTAATCTGGTGCTGGTGTTGAAGAAAAATGGAAAGTGGAGGATGTGTGTGGATTACACAAACCTAAACAAAGCTTGTCCAACCGATCCTTTTGCTCTCCCCCGTATTGATCAGATCATTGATGCTACGGCAGGATGTGAGCGGCTAAGTTTTTTGGATGCATATTCAGGATATCATCAGTTCAAGATGGCAGTTAAAGACCAGGAGAATACAACTTTCATAACTCCTTTTGGTGCTTTTTGCTATGTGTCTATGCCTTTTGGGCTCAAGAGTGCCCAAGCAACTTACCAGCGTTGCGTACAGAATTGTCTTAAGGGGAAGATAGGGAGAAACGTTCATGCTTATGTGGATGATATTGTGGTGAAATCAAGGAAGGAGGAGACGCTGATAGAGGACCTCAAGGAGACCTTTGACAACCTTCGAGCTTATAAAATGATGCTTAATCCAGAGAAGTGTGCTTTCGGTGTTCCTGCGGGCAAGCACCTTGGTTTCTTGGTGTCAAATAGAGGAATAGAAGCCAATCCGGAGAAGATCAAGGCAATCGCATCTTTGACTAAACCGGCTTGCATCAATGATGTTCAGCGGATCGCTGGCCGGATCACAGCATTGAGCCGGTTCATCAGCCGTCTAGGAGAGAAGGCAATTCTGCTTTATCAGATGCTGAAAAAGACAGACCGATTTATATGGAGTGAAGAGGAAAACGCTGCGTTTGAGGATTTGAAGCGGCAACTAGCAGAACCGCCGGTCCTTGCTGCCCCTGTTGATAATGAGCCATTGTTGTTATGCATCGCCGCCAACGCACGGGCAGTCAGCGTGGCAATCGTGGTTGAGCGCAAGGAAGTAGGAAAGGAATATTCGGTTCAACGTCCAGTCTATTATGTCAGTGAAGTTCTCATTGAATCCAAACAAAGGTACCCACATTGGCAGAAGCTAGTATATGGTGTGTTCATGGCAAACCGGATGTTGAAGCATTATTTCCAAGGCCACCCAATAACTGTAGTCAGTTCAGCTCCGTTGGGGGATATAATCCAGAACAGGGAAGCTACTGGCAGAGTGGCGAAGTGGGCCATTGAGCTTAGCCCACACGGATTGAAGTATGTGCCGCGCACCGCTATAAAATCCCAAGCATTGGTGGATTTCATCAACGATTGGACAGAACTGCAAGCATCAGAGGAGAAGCCGAATCTTACATACTGGACGATTCATTTTGACGGTTCAAGGCAGTTAGAAGGCTCGGGGGCTGGAGTTGTGTTAACTTCCCCGCGAGGTGACAAGTTCTGTTATGTCCTCCGTCTAATGTTTCCTTGTACTAACAATGCAGCAGAATATGAGGCATTGCTTCATGGCCGACGGATGGCTAAGGAGATGAACTTGAGTCGGGTCAAGTGTTTTGGTGATTCAGATTTAGTGGCACAGCAAGTATCCGGCAAGTGGGATTCAAAAGACCTTCTCATGGCATCTTACAGACGAGAAGTTGAAGCAGTCACAGGATATTTCAAAGGGTATCAGCTGGATCACATAGACCGGCGAAGGAATGAAGAAGCTGATGCCCTGAGCCGGCTAGGTTCTCAACGTAAACCGGTACCACCGAATACTTTTTTGGATGAGCTGCACAGTCCATCAGTTCAGGTACCATCGGAGGAAGATCTGGCCGTTCCTGATTCGGAGGCGCAGCTAGTTGCAGCACTTCACGTTATTCCGGATTGGACGCTCCCATACTTGGCATATCTAAGCCGTGGGGAGTTGCCGGACGACGAGATCGAAGCAAGACAGATAATCCGGCGATCCAAGTCCATGACAATTGCAAACGGAGAACTTCACCATCGCAGTGTTTCTGGAGCGTTTCTGCGGGGTGTGTCATCTGAGGAAGGTTGTGATATCCTTCGTGAGATCCATGAAGGGGATTGCGGTCATCATGCCGGTTCAAAATCCTTGGTGGCTAAATCTTTTCGACATGGGTTCTATTGGCTGACAACCCATGCTGATGCAGCGGATCTAGTCCGGAGGTGCAATGCTTGTCAGAAATTTTCACGACGTGCTCTTGTTCCGGCACAGGAGCTCCGGATGATACCGATTACTTGGCCGTTTGTGACTTGGGGGCTTGATGTGGTTGGGCCTTTCAAACGATCCCAAGATCAAAAAACTCATCTGCTGGTGGCTGTGGATAAGTTTACAAAATCGATTGAGGCAGAGCCTGTGAGCAAGTGTGATGCGGCAACAGCGGTTAAATTCATCAAAAAGGTAATTTTCCAGTTTGGCTTTCCACACAGCATCATCACAGACAATGGCACCAATTTATCTAAAGGAGAGATGGAAGAGTTTTGTCAACGGGAGCATATTCGCCTAGATGTGTCTTCTGTAGCTCACCCTCAATCCAATGGTCAAGCTGAAAGGGCTAATCAGGAGATTTTGCGAGGTATCAAGCCCTGGCTTATGACTCCCTTGCAAAGAACACCAGGATGCTGGGTTGAGGAGTTACCTTCTGTCCTCTGGAGCATCAATACTACGCCGAACCGGTTCACGGGTTATACGCCTTTCTTCATGGTGTATGGTGCTGAAGCGGTCCTTCCAAGTGATATCCGTCATGATTCGCCACGCGTTACGGCTTATGTTGAAGCGGCCAATGAGCAGGCAAGACAAGACAGTTTGGACCGGCTAGATGAAGAGCGTGACATAGCGGCAGCACGGTCCGTGATTTATCAACATGACTTGCGCAGATATCACAGCCGCCGGATCAAAACCAGGACGTTCCAGGAAGGAGATTTGGTACTCCGGCTCATCCAAGATCAAACAGACATGCACAAACTATCCCCGCCTTGGGAAGGGCGCTTTGTGGTCAGCAGGAATCTACACAACGGTTCATATTATCTAGTGGACTTTCGAGAGCACAAGGACTCACGGACATCAGAAGAAGAGACAAAGAGGCCGTGGAACATTGCTCTCTTGCAGCCCTACTATACCTGAGCTATGAGCTCTGCCGTATCGTATGTATATATTATGATTAATGAATAAACCGGCGCCCTCGATAAACCGGGGGATCAGCCCTTTTTCCAATATAACTATCTTATGATGATATTTCATCTACAGTATTATTTCTCTTGTTATATATCATTTTCATTAAGAAGATAAGATGCTTTGATCAGCCTGTCTGGCTATGCAAGACAATTCTATAAAGGACCAAAGAAGGTTTTCCGCACAGTGCAAGTCCCATATAGGTACCCTGCTTCTACACACACTGAAGGGCTTCCTGTTCAAACATAGGTCGTATTCGAACCAAAGAGAACATAGCCAAACTCACTGAAGGGCTTCCTGTTCAAACATAGGTCGTATTCGAACCAAAGAGAACATAGCCAAACTCACTAAAGGCTTCCTGTTCAAACATAGGTCTTATTCGAACCAAAGAGAACATAGCCATTCCTGTTCAAACATGGTCGTATTCGAACCATGCGCCCCTTGGATCGTATTCGAATCCATTGGTTGGCTAACATTTCGCGACCCCAAGGGGGCTACGGATCGTATTCGAATCCTAGCTTAGCCCCTTGCAGTCCGGTTTACATGGTCGTATTCAAACCATGGGCCCCTTGGATCGTATTCGAATCCATTGCTTGGCTAACATTTCACGACCCCAAGGGGGCTACGGATCGTATTCGAATCCTAGCTTAGCCCCTTGCGGTCCGGTTTACATGGTCGTATTCGAACCATAAGCTCCTTGGATCGTATTCGAATCCATTGCTTGGCTAACACTTCACGATCCCAAGGGGGCTACGGATCGTATCCGAATCCTAGCTAAGCCCCTTGCTGTCCGGTTTATATGATCGTATCGAATCATAAGCTCGATTTGGAGCCTGGCAGCTCGCAAAAAGCCTCGACTACATGATTTTATTTGCAAACCTATGTTTTTTGTATTTCTGTTCTTATGTATTTCTATGGTTCTTTGATCCGGAGTGGGACAACTCCAAGGTTGACCACATATCTTCAAAAGTCTGGACACAGAGCTCCAGCATTACTTAAACCGGTAGTTCTTATAAACCCGGAATAATTGGGTACGCCCCAACGGAGCCAAGGGCTTCCTTGGAAATAACAATGTTCGCCGGATTAAGGATATCAACCATACTTAATCACAGGTATGAAGTTATTTCTGGTATAAACAGACACTTGTTTGATATATCTTGTGAGCAATTTAATCGGTCTGGCGATAAACTGCTAGGACATCTTTTAAGTGTTATCTATGCAGAAACAGATAGTACGCAAGATAAACCATATCAGACAAGATTCAAATTGACAAACGT
The DNA here is from genome assembly GCA_902687465.1 of Secale cereale. Lineage (NCBI taxonomy): Eukaryota > Viridiplantae > Streptophyta > Magnoliopsida > Poales > Poaceae > Secale > Secale cereale. Next base: position 218,403,150 of record LR738709.1, read on the forward strand.
CAAAGCAAAGTTGGGACATCCGGATCATGACGGACAATATTTTAAGCTATCCTATTACTAGGCACAGCAGGCCTGAACGGATTAAAGTTTTTCGGCAAAACAATACTGCAGCTACAAAAACAATACTGCAGCTACAAAGACCTGTTCCGGAGCTTCTTCGTCTTCTTGAAGCGGCTGAAAGTCAGGGACGCACCAATCGATTTTTGCTAAAGCACGGAAGTACATCTCTTCCGTAATAAGATCAGATGGATCAACATCTGGGGCGAAAGTGTGGGGGCGCACTGGTGGGATTAGATTTAAGGTATCATAAACCGGTCGATCCACCCGCTCATTCTGTAAATCGTACGCCGGATGATACCTGGTCAAGTCTGATTCAACAGCAAGTTTGCTGGCAAGAGGATGCATCTCCTTCGTTAAAGCATGAAGGTCTTTACCGGTGAAGGCCGATCCATCTTCTTTGGTGCTGGGATACCCGTTCAGAGCTTCTTCCGGATCGAAGTCTGGAACCCACGCTTTGGCTCTGGTGAGCGCTACAAGAGAACCGGCTCGGGCAGCAGTCTTCTTCACTTCATCCAAGCGTGCTGGCAAGATAGAAAGCTTCTCCAGTGTGCCTTGGATAGTGGTAGGGGCCGGTTTATTGAAAGACATTGCACTTATAATCCTCTGAGCGCCGGAATACAGCTGCTCAACCAGAGTATAAGAGACCTTGATTTTCTTCTGGAGATCATCCCCAAGATGGGTGACGCGCCGTCCTGCATATGGTTATCAAAATTAAACCAGAACGGATTAAAGGTTGCAGAAATGAAAGCATGGGCAGGTTAAGTATTTACCGAAGATGGCAGAAGTCATAAGTTCTATTTGACGCTTTAAGCCGGTCAACTCTTCTGTCACCGGATTAAGAGCTTCCTCAGCATCCTTTGCTCTCTTTTCAAGAGCATTTTTCTGCACTTCCCAGGTTGCCCATTCCGATTCAAAATATTTCTTCAATTGTTCAGCAGTAGTCAAGCTCAGCGCCAGATCTTTTTTGGCCTTGGCAGCAGCAGATTCAGTTTCAGCAAGTCTATTCCGGAGCTCAGTTATCTCTTCAGCCCTCTGGGTCAAATCAGCCTGCAAAGGAAATCAAGTGGGATAAATGACAAGTTCACACAAGTCTCAAGCACATAACCAAGTTATCCACTTGACACTTGGGGGCTAATGAGCAATTGAAGTATCAAAGAGTGAAAATAAAAACAAGTCTCAAGCACACAAACAAGTTGTCTCCTTGACACTTAGGGGCTAATGGGCAGTTGAAACTTCGAAAGAAAGATTCAGACAAGTCCCACGCACATAAACCGAGTTATGCCCCTGGCACTTGGGGGCTAATGTAAGATCATTGCTCACAGTTGGAAGTACCGGTTCACCTTCTAACATAGCTAAACCGGAACTTGGGGGCTACCATGATATATAGACAGAAATACAAAGAAGGCAAAAGCAAAGGACAAGAAAGATACCTCGTATTTGTCCTTCATCATATTGACCAAGCCCGCTTCATAGTCCCGACTGGTATGCAGCCGGTTCAAATACCCGGAATAAAGCTCCTGGGCACTCAACTCGGCGAAACTAGACAAGTCTGTACTCCATTTTCCCTTCTCTTGCTGGAGTTTCTCCGCTTTAGCAGTATGCTTAGCTAAAACAACGGGCTCAGCAGGAGCGGTATAACCTGTACCGGTTATTTGAATTTCCGAAGAAGAAGCAGCGGCCGGTTGTGGAGTGGCAGTATGAACCGGACTAGCAGGAGCCGGGCTATTCCGAGGAGGGTTGGCCCGGGCAGGACTCGCCGGTTCATGGACATTTTCAGTGTTGGGATTCTCAGGAGCAGTGGTATAAGTATGATCCATGGGAGCGGGATCTTCAAGCTGAACTGTAGGCTCATTTTCCAGAGGGATGACTGTATCCGGATCAGCCGCCGGATCATCATTGGCAGTCTCAGCAGCCGTTTGGGAGGCCTTGGCCCTTTTGCTAGGCTTAGGTTTGCTGAAGGGAATTGAAAGAGAAATCAGAGTCATAAAAGCAAATACAAAGGTAAACCGGATGGGATAAAGGACTTACCCAGGGACAGTCTTCAGAGTTGGGACCTGTGTGGCAGTTGATTCGCCGGAAGACGATAAAGGCGTCTTCTGATAATTTGGATCAGACGGTTTAAGTGGTTTGCGTATAAGTCCGGCCTTGGGGTGAAGAAGAGTTGGAGAAAGTAAAAACCTCAGAGCGGCGCCTCCGAGCCGGAGTATGGGATATTCCGGAAGACTCGACTACGTGGCCGCTATGGCGTGTAGTCCGGCGAGCTTCGTGTTGCTGTTTCTTCAAAAGAAAATTTGGGTCCAATTGAACGTAAGGATGAGAAAACAGATATTTCCGGACTACCCGACGAATTTTTGGTGGAGGTGGTTCTGAATCTGAAGAAAGAGCGATTACCTCAGTTTCTGCCGCTTTATCCCCATCAGCCAAATCCTGTGAAAAAGACACCGTTAACACAAGTCTGGATAAAAGTGAACAAGTCATATCTGGATTAACTCATACCTCAGAATCTGGATCATCTTCTTCAACATGTGAACCGGAGCCAGCAGCTGCCTTTTTCTTCTTAACAGCACAGGTTTTCCGGCGTGGCTGTTTGGCTGACTTGTCCTGAGGTTTCCTTTTCCAAAAAGGATCATCAACATGTATACAAGAGGAAAGATAAATGGAAGATAATTTTAAATGGACGGATTAGAAACAGACAGAAGAGATTAAAACTTACCACTGGAAGTTTGTTCCTCTTATAATATGGCGCCAGACCGGTTTTGCTACATTCCTCCATAGAGATGTTGAGCATTTTCTTAGCAGATTCAGTAACTTCCTTCTCAGGAAGCATAATGTCGGTATGGCGTTGAGAATCGTCCGGCTTACCGGTATATTGACACATCAGACGGGAGCGCCGGCTCAGAGGAAGGATGCTCCAAGCGAGCCAACAACGAACGAAGTCAACTCCAGTCAATCCGTTTGCCATAAAAGCTTTGAGTTTTGCAAGCTGAGAGGCAAACCGGGGCCGGTCTGAGGAGCTAAGACGCTGTGGCAGCAGATGATCTTCAGGAAGGCGATGTTCGCGATAACCCGGCAGTGGGTTCTCCCCTTCAGGCGAAGTATCTCGGCAGTAGAACCAAGATTTGTTCCAATCCTTGGGGTGTGTATGGAGAGCAGCGTGAGGAAAGACCGCGTCTCTTCTCTTTTCAATGCTAACCCCACCAAGTTCTTGATAAGGTCCGCCAGTAAACTTAGTTCGCCGGTTCAAATGAAAGAAATCCCGGAACAAGTCGACTGATGGCTCCTCTTGAAGATACACCTCGGAGAAAACTTGGAAATCGCAGATATTTGATATCGAATTTGGACCTATGTCCTGAGGATGAAGTTGAAAAGCGGCAAGCACGTCCCGAAAGAACTTTGAACTAGGAGGGCTAAAGCCCGGGTCATATGATCAAAGAAAACAATTACTTCTCCCTCTTTGGGAGTAGGGGGGCATTCATTTCCGGGGGCCCGCCATTTCAGAACTGCTCGAGGACCCAGAATGCCAATTGAAGCATCTTTAACTAAATCCTCTTCAGTGATGATGGAAGGAACCCAGTCGCAAGAAACAAACTGCTTGGCAGACATATTAGCAGAAGGAAAGTGATGAAAAGGTGAAGTATAAAATCCGAATTATTTAAGTACAGAGGCATAAACCGGATCATATATGCAAGATCGCATCGACGGTTTAGACAAGGGACTAATGGCATTACTAACCCGGAAGTAAGCAGGAAACGAGCTACTACCGGTTTATGACAACGAAAAAGAAAGAAGCTAAACCGTCGTGTTCAATGTTGATGTGTTGCAGAAGCAATGTATGACCGACTAAACCGGCGAGTATCTTATAGATCTATGAGGGTGAAGAAATAGGTTTCTGCAAGAAGCTAAGGTAAAACAGGTCTGAGCGGTAAGAAAAATAGAAAATTTATGCAGGTCTATTACAGAAGAACTACGGGGGTCTTATACAGAGCGGATGAATATAAGGATTGAATCTAATGCCAAAATCTAAGCATAAGGCAGCGGAGCGGAAGCAAGCTTCGAAGATAAATCCAAGGTTAAAACTACTACGGGCATGGTGTATAGGATGAACAGCTGAAGCTTTTGAGGTCTAATGGCGAAGGCATAGAAGAACCCTAAGCTACGGATCTACGGCGAGGGAAAAAGAAGTACCTGAGACAGAAAGAAATGACGGGCGGCGAGTTATCTGGTCGCGTTCAGGTTGATGCAGCGGCCGGACTTGCTGGCGACGACGAGCTCGACGGACGATGGCGGAAGCTCGGGTGCGGAGACGGAGGAAGAAGAAGCAGAAGGGGAAAGAGATGGGTCTCTGCGGTTTTTATAGGCCGAGGAGAGATGAAACAGTAAGCGCGGGATTTGAGGAAGAAAGAGATTGGATAAAGATTCCATGTCGCCTCGATTCTCGGGATGGCCTTTATAGCGAAGATAATAAACAGCTGTGCGCGATAAACGTGGAAGTGATGTCATGATCGAATCAAGTGATTTCCAGGGATGACGTCATCGCCGGTTTACAAAAACTGAGAAGATACAAGAAAGAGAATTATGCACGATTGAGAAGATTGATATGAACAAGTTCAAATCATTCTGGGGCCTAATGTCAGGGATATTATTAGCAGGTGTAAACCGGCTAGAGTAAACCGGATTGTGATGATATAGTTGTATAATTGTAAAGCTCGGTAGAGGTTACGGCCCATGAAGGCTTAGGGCCCATGTGTAGATTTACGGTTTGTAAACCGTCTTATCATGTAACTTGAGAGACAAGGAAGAAAGAACGGAGACCGAGGCGGACACAAATATGAGCCGGCCTCGGGACTCTGTAAACCGGACCGGGCGTCGCCTCTATATAAAGGGACGACCCGGCGACGGTTCAAGGACGAGAAATAACCCGTCGAGACACAGGCAAGCGATCCACTCCCTGTTCATCGACGCCCAAGCAATACCAAACCAAACTAGACGTAGGCTTTTACCTTCATCGAAGGGGCCGAACTAGTATAAACCCTCTGTGTCCTTTGTGTGCTTTTAACCCCTTCAAGCTAACCCATGCGATGGTTCCATCACTAAGTCCGTTAAACCGGACATCTGCCATGCTAATTCCACGACAGAACGAGTAAAGAGACTTGCCGGTAACGAGATTGAACTAGGTATGATGATATCGACGATTGAATCTCGGGCAAGTAACATACCGATGAAAAAGGGAACAACATATGTTGCTATGCGGTTTGACCAATAAAGATCTTCGTAGAATATGTAGGAGCCAATAAGAGCATCCAGGTTCCGCTATTAGTTATTGACCGGAGATGTCTCTCGGTCATGTCTACATAGTTCTCCAACCCATAGGGTCCGCACGCTTAATATTTGATGACGATTTGTATTATGAGTTATGTGTTTTCGATGACCGAAGTTTGTTTGGAGTCTCTGATGAGATCACGGACATGACGAGGAGTCTCGAAATGGTAGAGAGGTAAAATCGTTATATTGGAAGGCTATATTCGGACATCGGAATGGTTCCAAGTGATTCAGGTACTTTTCGGAGTACCGGAGAGTTACGAGAATTCGTCGGGGAAGTTAATGGGCCTTATTGGGCTTTAGTGGAGAGAGGGAAGAAGGGCCATGAGGTGGCGCGCGCCTCCCCCTACCCAAACCACATTCGACAAGGGGTGGGGGCGCGGCCCACCCTTTCCTTCTCCCTCTCCCTCCTTTTCTTCTTTCCTACTCTAAAAAGGAAAGGGAATCCTACTAGGACTTGGGAGTCCTAGTAGGACTCCCTACACTTGGCATGCCCCTAGGAGGGTTGGCCTCTCTCCCTCCCTCCTTTATATACATGGGAAGGGGTACCCAAAGACACAAAAGTTGATTTCTTAGCCGTGTGCGGTGCCCCCCTCCACAGTTACACACCTTGGTCATGTTTTCGTAGTGGTTAGGCAAAGCCCTGCACGGATCACATCATCAGCACCGTCAACACGCCGTCGTGCTGCCGGAACTCTCCCTCGAGCCTCTGCTGGATCAAGAGCTCGTGGGACGTCATGGTGTTGAACGTGTGCTGAACACGGAGGTGTCGTACGTTCAGTACTTGGATCGGTTGGATCATGAAGACGTATGACTACACCAGCCGTGTTACTAAATGCTTCCGCTTTCGATCTATGAGGGTACGTGGACACACTCTCCCCGCTCGTTGCTATGCTTCTCCTAGATAGTCTTGCGTGATCGTAGGAAATTTTTTGAATACTATGTTCCCCAACAAGCACGTGGCCCATGTTTGTATGGATGTACAACCTCCCCCTTGGTTGTGCATGAAGTCGAAGTACATACACATGAGCATGGTGATTCAAGGGCCGAAATAACCGGGAAATAATATTAATCTGTATCTGGGGCTACTTCAAGAGGAGTTAGACACGTTATGGAAAACACCGGCCAAGATGTTGGACGCCAGCAAAGGCGAGTATTTCTATATGACAGTCGCGTTGATCACGATAGTGCACGACTATCTCGGTTACTGATATGTCGCAGGCCAGGTGTGCCATGGATATTGCGGATGCACGCGATGCATGGATGATATGACATCTCAGCAGCTAGCGCCAAGGAAAGATGGCGGGTCTGGGAAAATCATGTACATGGGGCATCGAATATGGCTAGAGAAGGACGACCCGTGGAGAAACCAAGGAGATCTATTCAATGGTGAGGCTGAGCATCGAGGACCTCCACGTAAGCGAAGCGACGCCGAAATCGATGAGCTGTTGAAAAATTGGGAATAGTGTCCCGCGTCGGGAAAGACGATGATAATGGCGCCGGAGCCGCTACTGAAGGTATGGAAGACGAGGTGTGTTTTCTAGGACTTGGAGTACTAGCACAAACTCGGCATGCCTCATTGCCTTGATCAAATGCATATTTGTAAGAATGTCATAAAGAGCTTGCTTGCGACACTGATGAACTTTCAGGATAAGACCAAGGATGGGCCGAAGGCAAGAAAAGACTTGCAAGATTTGAATAATAGGGAAGATTTGCATATGCCACCTCGTAAAAAGTCAAAGGAGATAGTGACAGAGACAGAGTCACGGGATAAGAAGGGCAAAAAAGTAAAGAAAGAGGATTATTGCCCCCATTCTTGCTTCACCTTAAGTCCGATCGATCAATTCTTCAAGTGTCTTACCAGAATCAAAGTTAGTTCCGGTTACAGTGGGAAGATAAGCAGATGTCTAGACACGAGGAAGAAAAGGTTCAGCGGGATGAAGGCCCATGACTGTCATGTGATAATGAAGTAGATACTACCAGTTGCCCTTAGAGGGATAATGGACAAGCATGTCCTTGACACGCTTATTAGTCTTTGCAACTTTTTTGACGTCATCTCTCGAAAGTCGATCAGTGTGAAGCAGCTTCGAAGGCTACAGGAAGAGATCATTGTGATACTAAATGAGCTTGAGATGTACTTCTTCCTCGCATTCTTTGATGTCATGGTGCATCTGTGTGTTCATATTGTGAATGACATAATAGACACGGGCCATCATTCCTGCACAACATGATGTCCTTTGAGAGGATGAATGGGATCATCAAAGGATTTGTTCGTAACATGTCCCATGTGGATGGAAGCATCGTCTAGGGCTATCTGACACAACTGTGCATCTCTTTCTGCAGGAATTTTCTATATGGCGCAGACCGGCCGCCTGGTGTTGGTTTGCCCGTTGAGAAGGACGTTGGGAGGCTCGAAGGAGAAGGTCACTCCAACGGTCGCAGGGAACTGCATGTGGCCTACTCAGATCGATGCAGCGACTTTGATAGAGCAAACTTGGTAGTGCTATAATACCTAGACCAGGTAGATCCTTTCGTGGCACTGCATAAAGAAACAATCGCAAATAAGTATCGTGACCAGGGGGTATGCAGGACGGACGCTGAAGTTACTAGAAAGCACAACTCCACTTTTCTGCATTGGTTCAAAGAGCATATTATTGCTAATCGCCCGGAAGAGGGCTCTAAGGATGGATTGCTCATATACGCCTTAGCACATGGCCCCTCGCCCAACTTCGTCACCTATCAGGCATACGGTATCAACGGATAAACATTCTACACGGAGGCCAAAGATATGGAGAGTGATTTTCAGAACTTAGGGGTGACGATCGAATGCATGAACGGCAGCGACAACAGCGCAACAGAGAGATTTTATGGAAGGGTCAAGGAGATCTCGGAGCTTAACTACTCTGGAGTGCACAAGGCGACGATGTTTTCTGTTAGATGGGCTAAGGATGTTGAAAGAGAAAACCGGTATTTCACTACCATGACTATACCCGACGGCAAGAGCACTACCGTGAACGCCATCGCAAAAAATGAGCCATGGGTACACGCTAAGCACGTCACACAATGCTTCCTCATGACCGACGAGAGCCATCCCAGCCGTGTTGTCGTGAGGAGAGGCAAAAGAAACATCATTAAAATGGATCGAGTCGCCAACAAGGAAGACTACGACCAGTACGGAAACCCAATGAGGGAAGATGACGATGACGACGAAGTATACGTCAAAAGAAGAATCAATACTACATTAACTAAGAAAGATCGTAATCCATCGAAAAGGAAAAGTCACAATGAGGGGCTCAATTATTCATCAATGAACAAGAAGGGAAAGAAGCTCACTCAAAAGCGAAAACGTCGACGCTGAGAAACCGTTATCGGTCATATGATGTAATATATATGTTCCTATTTTGTTTGCACACTTGTTATGCATGGGTTAAATGATGTAATTATATATATGTTCCTATTTTGTATACATACTTAACCGTCAAATGATGCAATATATATTGCGTTAGTTATATACATTGTATCACCTTCCCTTCGTTCCTACTCTCGGAAAAATGGAACAGAGAAGAAAAAGAAGAAAAGAAAAGGAAAACTGCTATACTACGGGTGGTAGCAGTAGCGCGTTTCCGCTAAAACGCTCTACAACTACATTATGTAGCAGTAGTGCTATTCTAGAAAAGCGTTATAGCTACTTCATATAGTAGTAGCGCTTTTCTTGAAATGCGCTATAGCTAACTTAGCTATAGCGTGCTTCCAGGAAAAGCGCTACTTCTATTTTCACATAAGCCCCCGCGCGGGCTTCCCTCCTCTCCTTCCTCCCCGAATTCCCCCACTCTCATCTCCCCCTTGTCGCCCTGCCCTCGCCCTCGCTGCCGGGTCCCCTACCATTGAGCATCGCCGGAGCCCCTCCCCTCGAGCATTGCCGGAGCACTCGCCGCCTTGCCTCTAGTGTGCCAGCCTCGTTGCCGTCGTGCCACCGTCTCCCCCGACGGCCACTGACGCACCAGCCTCGTCCCTTCCTCCTCCACCTTCTCGCCGTAGTCTCCCCCGACAACCACCTCCCCATTGTGAGTCCTCCTATCCCCTCCCCTCTTCTCTCTATCTGCTCTCTGTCATTTGAACCCGAGGTTAGTTAGGCTATATTATGAAGCCTAGGTGCAATTTGAACCCACGTTAGTATGAACCCTAGTTAGGATTAACCCTAGTTAGTATGAACCCAAGGTTTCAAATTAGGACAGAAATTCAGGGTTGGGTGTTTTAGGTGTAGTTAATAGAAAAAAGAAAATTGATTATATAGTTTTCTTGCATTTTTTTACTTTAATCAATTGTTGCTATTTAAATTTTATAGTGCTAGTTAGTTAATTAGAATTAGTATGAACCCTAGGACAGATTAGTTAAAGCAAATGTTGCTATTTAAATTTTTTTCATTTAAGCAATTGTTGCTATTTAAAAAACAGAATTTGTATGAACCCTAGTTAAAGCAAAAAAAATAGTCTCAAATTTAGGTAGAATGAATTTATTGTGAAGAAAAATTACTTCTTGCATTTTTCTTCAAGTTATATATTTTTCTTCCTTTTATATGCAAATTCGAAGTAGACATGTGATATGTAGACATGTGATTTGGACATGTCTTATTTGGACATGTGATGTCTTGGACATGTCATATTTGGAAAATGATGATTATGTGTAGGGTAAATGATCTAAGTGGCCTATGTTTCGCCGGAGTGTTGATTCATTTCTATTCTGGTGAATTTCAGTCGCTCGATATGTCCAGTTTTTAGCAAAGGTCATGCCGATTTTTCCCGTGAATTTTTGCATGACTTGAGCTAGATAGTAGGCATATCGAGTGCATATATTTACTGGGAAATGGCATTCCGGCAAACCATAGACCTTTTTTATGTCAATTCTCATTTTATTATAGTTTTATAATTAAACGAGGAGACTTAATTGTATGAAACATGTCAAGCAACGAATAAACCGGGCCTTCTGACCAAGATGCAGACAAGATGGGTTATGAGGGTGAACTAGAGTACCTCGAATTTTTGCCTGCTAAGCACCGTGAAGGTTTGCAGGACGGCCTCGATGATGGTACTGACGCCGACATCGACACTGATGACGTCGGCACCGATGGCGGCATAGAGACCGGTGGGGAAGGTACCGGTGCCGAAGCCACTACCGAAAAGAAGAAGCAGAAGAATCAGAGGATACGAAAACCTAACAAACTCGGCATCGGACGACTGGTGATAAAAAAGATGGCCCCTAGCAAGTTTGAGACATTAGAGCCGGAAGAACCTCGCAAGTGATATGGGAACCAAGTCAGATGCATCCTACGGGAATGCGCGAGCATCAACGACGATGACTTAAGGGGTAAAGAACATTTGAGCTACTTGCTCCTGACGAAGTTGCACAAGCGATTCAAGTTCCCCGACTGGGATGACTGCATAGAACAACCGTGGGATGGTCCGAAGATGGAAAAGATTAACAATCACGCCTTGGGCATGTTCAGCAATGATTTGGCCTCCTGGAAAGGGAGGGTGAAACAAGCTATTGAGGCTAAGGAACCCCTGTCCAAGATTCTGGAGGAAAAACTGACACTTACGGAAGAGGAGTTCCAAAAGTTCAAGGACACTTGCGCTACCGAGCCAGCCAAGGCTAAGGCTGCGAAATTCAAGAGCCTTCAGCAAAGGAACATGGGGAAGCATCACCTCGGAAGCCGTGGCTACCTTGGCAAAAGGCCCATATGGGATAAGGAGGACACAGAATGTGAAGCCGCGAGTCTCCTAGACCCCTTCGCGAAGTTCACCAACCCCTTGGAGCATGAGTTCATCAGGGCCCACTATAAGTGGGACAAGAAAAATAAGGTTTTTACACAGACCCGATCACGAGGTAATTGATTAGAATACTGGTAATTATTCTTTTGCCACCTTACATTTAGCTTCTGATCAAGTCGACTACACATTTGTAAATGGTTCACGTTCCTTTTGCAGGAGAAGCAACACCAACTTGCAGCCAAAAGCCAGTCTTTGTCGATGAGGCCCAAGTGGGACAACCCTCTCAACTGGGCCTTGAACGAACTTAAGGGATTCTCTTTGGACCAGCGGCCATAATATGGACGTGTGCACGGCGCCGGAGATGGCGCCACATGGAAGGTCTTTTACAACGAGGGTCCGGAGGCCAAGAAGCAAAAAGGAAGTTTAGTCAGGCGGACATCGACCAGAAGGCGAAGCTTGCGTTTGAGAAAAAAGCAGCTGAGGATGCGAAAAAAGCTGCCGAGGAGAAAAATGAGTTGCTACAGCAGGCAATCACAGCAGCTGTAGATTCCTGCAAAAATGATTTCACTACTAACTTGATCCCGGCTATCATTAACTGGACGAAGGAAAATCCAGACAAGATAGTAGATGATTTCCCCATGCCCAGTTTCGTCGGGAGCAACTCGATGAACAACACCATCGCACCATCACCTGCTCACCCAACCGCGCCTGTTCCCGCACGCGCACCCGCACCGGCACCCGCTCATAGCAGCCCGTCCTCAGTCTCTGGTGTGCTAGGCGGGCCTTCATCGGCTGAGTTTGACGCCCTCACGATAATTACATGCCGCACCAACATATATCTAAAATATTTCATTTTCGTTGCCTTTCGGATGTTTTACGCCATAGACTTGTGTTTGTAGGCCAACAAAACACCGTGCACCGTACTCTAAATGATAAAAGGCCAGAAGGTGGACGTGGGAAAGGCGGTGATAACGAAGCCCTTGGAACTCACGTTCCACGGCCAGCCGATGCCCTGTGGGCACTTCAGGGTTACCTTGTCGAGTGTGAAATCGGGGCACAAGGATTTGCCTCCTCCAGTATGGCTAGGGGGAGAGGACGACGAGACCCTACCGCGGCTTGGAAACTGCAAGGTTTGGATGCTGCTATGGCCGAAGAATCTTCTTTGTTTGGAGCCGGCCGAGAGCACACCAATAACCACACATCAACAAGTAGGTATGAACACAACCACCCCGCCTACGCAATTACCAGTGCTTGTAGTGCCGGGTGAGAGCGGCGGGTGACGTGATGAAGGGGGTCCAATAGTGGGTTATGTAATCGCCCCCATAGAACAAAGACTGGGTGATGAGATGGAGGAGGACCCTCTTCATTTCCTCAATACAGGCACGTATGACGGTCACTTAGATATGATGAGTCAGCCATATGACGACTCGGGCTATCAGCATGCTGATGGGGATATGAATGATCTACCCGGGCAGGAACGTCCTAGCAGGGATTGCAAGAAGTCTCTCTTCATGCAATCCTCACAGGACACGCCTGAAGATGCCGCCTCAACACAGGCTTAACTAGTATATGGTCGTACAGTGCTTAGCCTAGCAAAACTGGGGCAGGGGTTAAGGAAGGGTATGGAAGGTCATCCCAAGAAAAAGAAGAGGAAAAGGCCGGGGAAGAGAGGCATTGTTGCCTACAAACAAGCCAGAGCACATAGCAGCTAGACGGAGGATTTTGAAGAGTGTGTACCTGCCAAAGGTGCTGCCGTGTTCCAGGTCATGGGCGAGCCGATGCTACTGCCTAAACTTCTAGAGGCAATATCACGGGATCTCAGGATACTGTACGACCATGTGCTGTCTACTAGACTCGAAGGATCCAGAATATCGAACATACACGGCTTGTGTAACTGAGGGGAAGTGCTACGTCGACACATGGCTAGCGGAGGAGTTCTTCCTGTGGTTTGAGCATATATTTGAGATGTTTCCGACAAGGCCGCTCGATTTTACAATCGTCTTCCTTTTTGCGCTACATATGAGCTCTGTCATGAAGAGAGAAAGTCTCGCAAATCTATGTGGAAGATCCATACTACGTGCTCGAGTCCTTCTTGAGTCTTTGTGACTTTGAGCGTAAAACTGCTAGGGAGTACGTCGAAAACTTAATGTTACAGAATAAGGAGCATGAAATTGTCCTCCTACCTTATCATCCAATGTAAGTCAGTGCCGGACAATCCTTTCGTACATTTCAATCATTCCTTCTTGCTACTTCTCGAGCTTGCATTGTATTCCCTCGAAGAGGAAAGGGTGATGCAACACAGGAGCGTAAGTATTTCCCTCAATTTTTGAGAACCATGGTATCAATCCAGTAGGAGACCACGCGCGAGTCCCTCGTACCTGCACAAACAAATAAGAACTTCGCAGCCAATGCGATAAGTGGTTGTCAATCCCTTTACGATCACTTACGAAAGTGAGATCTGATAGATATGATAGTTTGATATTCTTGGTATTTTTGGATATAAGAACAGAAAGTAAAAACGGTAAAGTAAAGTAGATTGTAGATTGATATGTTGAGAATAGACCCGGGGGCCATAGGTTTCACTAGTGGCTTCTCTCATGATAGCAGAATTCTACGGTGGGTAAACAAATTATTGTCGAGCAATTGATAGAAAAGCGAATAATTATGAGAATATCAAGGCATGATCATTATATATAGGCATCACGTCCATGACAAGTAGATCGAAACAATTCTGCATATACTACTACTACTCCACACATCAACCGCTATCCAGCATGCATCTAGAGTATTAAATTCATAAGAACAGAGTAACGCCTTAAGCAAGATGACATGATGTAGACGGATAAACTCAAGCAATATGATATAAACCCCATCTTTTTATCCTTGATGGCAACAATACAATATGTGCCTTGCTGCCCCTACTGTCAGTGGGAAATGACACCACAAGATTGAACCCCAAGCCAAACACTTCTCCCATTGCAAGAACTACATATCTAGTAGGCCAAACCAAACCAATAATTCGAAGAGACTTGCAAGGATATTATAATCATACATAAAAGAATTCAGAAAAGAACCAAATATTTCTCATAGATAATCTTGATCATAAACCCACAATTCATCGGATCTCGACAAACACATCGCAAAAAGAGATTACATCAAATAGATCTCCTCGAAGACCGAGGAGAACTTGGTATTGCCATCCAAAGAGAGAGAAGAAGCCATCTAGGTACTAACTATGGACCCAAAGGTCTGTGGTAAACTACTCACAACTCATGGCGAGGCGATGGTGTTGATGTGGAAGCACTCCGTGGTAGATCCCCCCTCCGGCGGAGCTCCGAAGCAGGCCCCAAGATGGGATCTCACGAGAACAGAAGGATGCGGCGCTGGAACTAGGGTTTTCTCTCCGTGTCTTATGTTTTCGGGGTACATAGGTATATATAGGAGGAGGGAGGGCACCGGTTACAAACGTGGGGCCCACGAGGCTGGGGGCGCGCCCTATAGGGGGGGCGCACCCCACACCCTCGTGGACGCCATGTGTGCCCTACTCAGTGGTTTTCAAGGCTCCCGTGAAGATATCGCTCCAAAAATATCTCTCCTGAAGGTTTCATTCCATTTGGACTCCGTTTGATATTCCTTTTCTATAAAACCCTAAAATAGGCAAAAAAATAGCAATCTGGACTGGGCCTTTGGGTTAATAGGTTAGTCCCAAAAATAATATAAAAGTGTATAACAAAGCCCATTAAACATCCAAAACATCATAAATTATAGCATGGAACAATCAAAAATTATAGATACGTTGGAGAAGTATCCAGCATCCCCAAGCTTAATTCCTGCTCATCCTCGAGTAGGTAAATGATAAAAACAGAATTTTTGATGTGGAATGCTAACCAACATAATTTTCAATGTAGTTCTCTTTATTGTGGCATGAATGTTCAGATCAGAAAGATTCAAGACAAAAGTCTATATTGACATAAGAAATAATAATACTTCAAGCATACTAACAAAGCAATCATGTCTTCTCAAAATACTATGGATAAAGAAAGTTATCCCTACAAAATCATATAGTCTGACTATGCTCCCTCTTCATCACACAAAATATTCATATCATGCACAACCCCGGTTTCAGCCAAGCACTTGTTTTCATACTCTATTCTTTCAAACCTTTCAACTTCCATGCAATACATGAGCGTGAGCCATGGACATAGCACTATGGGTGGAATAGAGTGGTGGTTGTGTACAAGACAAAAAGGAGGGAGATATTATCACATCGACTAGGCGTATCAACGGGCTATGGAAATGCCCATCAATAGATATCAATGTGAGTGAGTAGGGATTGACATGCAACGGACGCACTAGAGCTAAAAATGTATGAAAGCTCAACAAAAGAAACTAAGTGGGTGGGCATCCAACTTGCTTGCTCATGAAGACCTAGGGCATTTGAGGAAGCCTATCGTTGGAATATACAAGCCAAGTTCGATAATGAAAATTCCCACTAGCATATGAAAGTGACTAAACATGAGACTCTCTATCATGAAGAACATGGTGCTACTTTGAAGCACAAGTGTGGAAAAGATAGTAGCAATTGTCCCTTTTCTTTATTTTTCTCTTTTTTCTTTGTTTTTGGGCCTTTCTTTTTCTTGGCCTTTCCTTCTTTTTTTTTCTTTGGGACAATGCTCTAATAATGATGATCATCACACTTATATTGATTTACAACTCGATATTACAACTCGATATTAGAACAAAGTATGACTCTATATGAATGCCTCCGACGGTGTACCGGGATGTGCAATGAATCAAGAGTGACATGTATGAAAAATTATGCATGGTGGCTTTGCCACAAATATGATGTCAATTACATGATCATGCATGGCAATATGATAATATGAATGGAACGATGGAAAGTTGCATGGCAATATATCTCGGAATGGCTATGGAAATGCCATGATATGTAGATATGGTGGTTGTTTTGAGGAAGGTATATGGTGGCTGTTTTGAGGAAGGTATATAGTGGGTGTATGGTACCGGCGAAAGTTGCGCGGTACAAGAGAGGCTAGCAATGGTGGAAGGGTGAGAGTACGTATAATCCATGGACTCAACATTTGTCATAAAGAACTCGTATACTTATTGCAAAAATTTACGAGTCATCAAAACAAAGCAATCAACACATGCTCCTAGGGGGGAGGTTGGTAGGAGTTAACCATCGCGCGGCCCCAACCTCCACACAAAGGATGACACTCTACAAATACCTCATGCTCTAACTTCGTCACATAGCGGTTCACCATACGTGCATGCTATGGGAATCACAAACTTTAACACAAGTATTTCTCAATTTCATAATAACTCCACTAGCATGACTCTAACATCACTATCCTCATATCTCAAAGCAATTATCAAGCATCCAACTTCTCATCATATTCCATGCACTTTCTATGAAATTTTTACTACATTCATCTTGGATGCCTATCATGTTAAGGCTAGTTTTATAGCCAAAGCACATTACCATGTTGTTCTAATAGACTCTCAAAAGGATATAATTGAAGCATGAGAGATCAACAATTTCTACAAAATAAAATTACCACCGCACTCTAAAAGATATAAGTGAAGCAATAGAGCAAACTATTTATCTCAAAAATATAAGTGAAGCACATAGAGTGTTCTAACAATTCCTAGGCCATATTTATCTCTCTCAAAAAGGTGTGTCCAGCAAGGATAATTGTGTCAAACTAACAAGCAAAGACTCAAATTATACATGACGCTCCAAGTAACAGACATATCATGTGGTGAATAAAAAATATAGTCCCGAGTATAGTTACCGATAGATGAAGACGAAAGAGGGGATGCCTTCCCAGGGCATCCCCAAGCTTAGGCTTTTGGTTGTCCTTTAATTTTACCTTAGGGTTCCTTGGGCATCCCCAAGCTTAGGCTCTTGCCACTCTTTTTTCCATAGTCCATCAAAGCAATACTCAAAACTTGAAAACTTCACAACACAAAACTTAGACAAAAATCTCGTGAGCTCCGTTAGTATAGGAAAACAAACCACCACTCAAAGGTACTGTAATGAACTCATTCTTTGTTTATATTGGTGTTAAACCTATTGTATTACAACTTCTATATGATTCATACTCCCCAATACTACTCATAGATTCATCAAAATAAGCAAACAACACACGAAAAACAGAATCTGTTAAAACAGAACAGTTTGTACTAACTATGTAACTTTTGAATACTTCTATAACTCCAAAAAATGAAATAAATTGGTAAACATGGGGAATTTATCTATTAATCATCTGCAAAAAGAATCAACTAAATAG
This sequence comes from Secale cereale, assembly GCA_902687465.1. Lineage (NCBI taxonomy): Eukaryota > Viridiplantae > Streptophyta > Magnoliopsida > Poales > Poaceae > Secale > Secale cereale. Next base: position 218,420,608 of record LR738709.1, read on the forward strand.
CACACTCCAGTAAAATCTCGTGACTATTGTAGTGAGCGCTAATGATTCTGTTTTTCACAGCAAGATCATATAAACTTCACACAAGTCTTCCCATAGGTTCTACCCGACACAAACACTAATTAAAACACAAAACCACATCTAAACAGAATCTAGATGCAATAAATATCCTAAAAATAAGAAAAAACAAAAAAATATAAAATTGGGTTGCCTCCCAACAAGCGCTATCGTTTAACGCCCCTAGCTAGGCACGATACAAGGATAGATCTAGGTATTGCCATCTTTGGAAGGCAATCCATAAGTGGCTCTCATAATAGATTCATAAGGTAATTTAATTTTATTTCTAGGAAAGTGTTCCATGCCTTTCCTTAATAGAAATTGGAATCTAATATTTCCTTCCTTCATATCAATAATTGCAACAATCGTTCTAAGGAAAGTTATACCAAGAATAATAGGACATGAAGGTTTGCAATCTATATCAAGAACAATGAAATCTACGGGAAGATAATTCCTATTGGCAACAATAAGAACATCATTAATCCTTCCAATAGGTTTCTCAATGGTAGAATCCCCAAGATGTAAATTTAAAGAACAATCATCAATCTCATGGAAACCTAGCAAATTACACAAAGTTTTTGGGATAGTGGAAACACTTGCACCCAAATCACACAAAGAAAATCATTCATGATCTTTAATTTTAATTTTAATAGTAGGTTCCCATTCATCATAAAGCTTTCTAGGTATAGAAACTTCTAATTCAAGTTTTTCTTCATAAGATTGCATCAAAGCATCAACTATGTGTTTGGGAAAAGCTTTATTTTGACTATAAGCATGCGGAGAGTTTAGTATGGATTGCAACAAGGAAATACAATCAATCAAAGAGCAATTATAAAAATTGAATCACTTGAAATCCAAAGTAGTGGGTTCATCACTATGCAAAGTTTCAATCTCTTGAATCCCACTTTTAACAATTTTAGCATCAAGATCCAAAAACTCTGAATCATTGGGACACCTTTTAATTAAAGTGGACTCATCTCCTATCCCATGTTTATCAAGATTCATACTAGAAAACAAGGATCTAATAGGAGACACATCAATAACTTTCAGATCTTCATCTTTATTTTCATGATAACTAGAAGAACACGCTTTTTATATAACTCTCTTTTTTAGCACGCATCCTAGCGGTTCTTTCTTTGCATTCATCAATGGAAATTCTCATGGCTTTGAGAGACTCATTGATATCATGCTTAGGTGGAATAGATCTAAGTTTCAAATAATCAAAATCAAGAGTAAATCTATCCACGTTTCTAGCCAATTCATCAATCTTCAGCAATTTTTCTTTAAGCAAAGCATTGAAATTCTTTTGCCAATTCATAAACTCCTTAACACTAGTTTCAAATTCAGAAGGCATCTTTCCATAAGAGTTATTACCCTACACATGGTTTGACCTTATGAAGATCTAGTTGCTTAAAATTCATAATATCATTTCTAAGAGAGATGATCTTAGCAGGAGGGAAATACTTAGAGATAAAAGCATCTTTGCACTTATTCCATGAATCAATACTATTTCTAGGCAAAGAGAAAAGTTTTAGCACGATCTCTAAGTGAAAACGGAAAAACCTTCAATTTAACAATATCGTTATCCGTATCCCTTTTATTTTGCATATCACACAAATCAACAAAGTTGTTTAGATGGGTAGTGGCATCTTCACTAGGAAGGCCAGAAAATTGATCTTTCATGACAAGATTCAACAGAGCAGCATTGATCTCACAATATTCAGCATCGGTAATAGGAGCAATCGAAGTGCTAATAAAATGTTTATTGTTGGTATTGGAAAAGTCACACAATATGGTATTGTTCTGAGCCATAGTGACAAGCAAGCAATCGAACACACAAGTAAACAATAAGCAAGCGAATGATAAACACACGGCAAAAAGAAGGGAAAATAAAACGACAAGGGTGAAGTGGGGGAGAGGAAAACGAGTGGCAAATAAATGTAATGCGAAGGATAAGGGTTTGTGATAGGTACTTGGTATATGACTTTTGGGTAAACCTCCCCGGCAACGGCGCCAGAAATTCTTCTTGCTACTTCTCGAGCTTGCGACCACGCGCGAGTCCCTCGCACCTGTACAAACAAATAAGAACTTCGCAGCCAATCTGCTAAGGGGTTGTCAATCCCTTTACGGTCACTTACGAAAGTGAGATCTGATAGATATGATAGTTTGATATTTTTGGTATTTTTGGATATAAGAACAGAAAGTAAAAATGGTAAAGTAAAGTAGATTGTAGATTGATATGATGAGAATCGACCCGAGGGCCATAGGTTTCACTAGTGGCTTCTCTCATGATAGCAGAATTCTACGGTGGGTAAACGAATTACTGTCGAGCAATTCATAGAAAAGTGAATAATTATGAGAATATCTAGGCATGATCTTTATATATAGGCATCACGTCCGTGACAAGTAGACCGAAACGATTCTACATCTACTACTATTACTCCACACATCGACCGCTATCCAGCATGCATCTAGAGTATTAAGTTCATAAGAACGGAGTAACGCCATAAGCAAGATGACATGATGTAGAGGGATAAACTCAAGCAATATGATATAAACCCCATCTTTTATCCTCGATGGCAACAATACAATACGTGCCTTGTTGCCCCTACTGCCACTGGGAGAGGACACCGCAAGATTGAACCCAAAGCCAAGCACTTCTCCCATTGCAAAAACTACATATCTAGTAGGTCAAACCAAACCAATAATTTGAAGAGACTTGCAAGGATATTATAATCATACATAAAAGAATTCAGAAAAGAACCAAATATTTCTCATAGATAATCTTGATCATAAACCCACAATTCATTGGATCTCGACAAACACATGACAAAAAGAGATTACATCGAATAGATCTCCTCGAAGACCGAGAAGAACTTGGTATTGAGATCCAAAGAGAGAGAAGAAGCCATCTAGGTACTAACTATGGACCCGAAGGTCTGCGGTAAACTACTCACAACTCATGGTGAGGCGATGGTGTTGATATAGAAGCACTCCGTGGTAGATCCCCCCTCCGGTGGAGCTCCGGAACAGGCCCCAAGATGGGATCTCACGGTAACAGAAGGTTGCGGCGGTGGAACTAGGGTTTTCTCTCTGTGTCTGATATTTTTAGGGCACATAGGTATATATAGGAGGAAGGAGGGCACCGGGGGACAAACGTGGGGCCCACGAGGCAGGGAGGCGCGCCCTGTAGGGGGGGCGCCCCCTCCCTCGTGGACGCCACGTGTGCCCTATTTCGTGGTTCTCAAGTCTCCCGTGAAGATATCGCTCCAAAAATATCTCTCCCAAAGGTTTCATTCCGTCTGGACTCCGTTCGATATTCCTTTTCTGTAAAACCCTGAAATAGGCAAAAAAAACAGCAATCTGGATTGGGCCTTTGGGTTAATAGGTTAGTCCCAAAAATAATATAAAAGTGTATAACAAAGCCCATTAAACATCCAAAACATCATAAATAATAGCATGGAACAATCAAAAGTTATAGATACGTTGGGGACGTATCACTTCTTGCTCATATGGAAAATAATTTGAGCTGTTTTTTTCAAGCAGCAACGGGCGCGCCATGCTTCTCGTTCTTTACCCGCGAGTCTCCCACACCGTGTATTTTGACCCTACCAGAAACGAAGAGAAGAAGGACTACACCCACGTAATGAATATTCTAGATGATGCTCTCCACGGCTTCAGCTTGAGGGGTGGCCACCTGCATATCAGGAAACAAAGGAACCGCAAGCCAAGTTTCTCGCATAAAACTAACTACTGCTGCATCCATGTCCCAAAACGAGGCAAGAATGATGGATTCTACCTCCTCCATCTCATGATGGAGTTTAGAAGGGATCACCAAAAGCTTCGCATGACAACCAGAAATGATGATCATATCCACAAGTGTGTAGAATCTCATGGACAAGCGGATTATAAACTTAGAGATGAGTTCTTTCGCGTCCAGAGGGACACTGCGACGATCTTCATGAAAGAAGTCATCGAAGAGAAGGGGATGTTCCACCATGGCCCTATATCGTGGGCTGACGTCCGAACTCGCATAGGCATGCAACGTCTTGACCTCACGGCGTTCAAAAAGCTAGGGTCCATCCTCGATGATATGGAAGGATGGAACTTCTAGTGATTTATGATGCCCATGATGATGATATGTGTCGGTTGAACTTGTATAGTTTCTGTAGCGATGAAACTTGTGTAGCTCTACTTTGTTAGTTTGGGCATGATGACCTGCGTACGTCTAGTTAATTAGTTTGCATACGATGAAACTACGTTGATTATTTGTATGTTTACTATATGTTGCATCTAGTTGCTAACCCTTTCTTTTTCGTGTTGCTCAAGTATATTTTGTTGCATATGATTGTACATTATCTTGATGAAGATGCATCTCTAACAAGTACGTAGATTCTTGATGGCGAAGAAGCAGTGATGTGTCGTGTATAAAGGGAAGGTTCCGGGAGTGTACGACGAGTGGCCTGAGTGCCAGGCGCAAGTGGAGGGGTCTCGAGTGCTAGCCATAAAGGCTTCAAAAGCAGACAAGAAGCAGAAGCTAGTCACTTGAGGTTCACGCTAGCGTGAGGGAGGATCATAACCGCCGCCTCATGTACTACATAGTTCTACTCTCAATCATAGTGATACCTCTTCTCGCGTATATCATTGTTTAGGTGGATGATGATGTAGTTGCAAGTATTTGAGACTTGTATCTCTATTTTTGAGACTTGATGGATGACTATTTGTATGTATATGTTATGATTACATTCGTTGTCTCGCAGCCATTTGTCTGTGTATGATGATGACATTTATATGTGCTAAAGATTTTTGTATAAAGCATGTTCAAATACAAAAATATATACAGAAAAAATAATAATAAAATTAGCAGTAGCGAGGGTAGAAAAGTTAGCAGTAGCGCGACCTTACCAGTAGCGTGGCTTTATACAAAGTGCTACATCTATTAGCAGTACCGCACTGCCGCAAAGCTCACTACTGCTAAGCATGTATAGAAGTAGTGTGTGCCAACACGCGCTACTGCTACAGGTTAGCTGTAGAGTTGTATCAGTAGCACAGGTACCCGTGCTACTGATATACCTAAAACCCACGCTACCGCTAGGCTTTTCCCTAGTAGTGTTGACATGGTGGTCTTATGTTGTTCTCTGACCAGTTGAACAACTCTTCTTTCGTCTTCGGGTAGACAAGCATGTCACTAAATAAGACGACATCCAACTTGTCCAAGTACTCCATGAAGTCTCTATTCATGGGGTACAGAAAGTAGGTTGGGGAATTGGTGGGGATCACGGTCGAGTGTTGGCTAAGGTCTCCTTGACCTAGAGTCAAGGCCCATGGCCATGATCCGACCATGCTGTGGCTTGGTAAGGCTTAAGGGTTTCAAGAATTCTAGGGTGCGAGTGAACGTTTATCATCTCATCCTTGAGCACCATTTCTGAGATGCCAATTGTTCTATCTAGTCATCCAAACAAATCACTTTATACCACCAAAAGCAGCATCTCATATAGGTCAACTCCAATCATCACTGATGCTATTCATATCCTCGTGACTCCTGAGAGGAGGTCTAACAAAATCATACTTGTCAACTATCCCCAAACTCCAATGTATGGCTATCCTTATGTAAAAATCCATGGGTAGAACATGGAAGCTGCTAAGCTTGAATTAAACACCACAATCTAAGTGCTTAGCCTATTCCTCTAAGGTCCAAGATAGTGCATATCTATCCTAAGGAAACACATCGTATACCAATCCAAGATCTTGTTTCCTTCCAATGAATCAACTCCAACGACCCATTCACTCAATAAATCACTACATGATCCATTAATTCTAAAGAACCAATATCCATGGCATCCACATGATCTTCTAATGCCCTACAATCCCCAAATACTTGAAAGGGCTATCTTTGCTATAACAAGTCCACCAATTTCCATTATCGCAATATGATAAACTCCAATTTTAAGTTTATAACAAATTTTAAGTTTGTAAGGATCCGCAAATCAACTCTGACAAACAATCCCATCTCCAAGTTTACCTTGCACCAAGAATTAGGGTACTAAGATCGAGATCATCGGACTAAACCCAATTTACTCCGAACCATGTAGTCTTACATATCACCAACACATTACTAGGATCACCTATCTTAATCCAAATCTCATGTCCAGCGAGTATTTCTACTCGTTCCACCAAGTCGTATTGTATCATTACTACTTTCCTATCAATATTCCCCTGGTTAAGTCAAATCCTTACACATTCAAAAAATTCAGCTTGCGATCATAATTGTCCTACTAAATCCAATTTACTCAGGGGTAACAAAAGTTATGCTACCCTATTATTATTATCCCACCAAGTTCATCTACCAACATGAAAGCCTCATATTCCACCAAAGAGTCTCAGATATTTCCTCAAGGTTACTAGTCTAGCATCATCAAGTGATTTGTCTTCAAATTGGTCTTCCCTATGGCATCGTCAGTTCTAGTGCTATCTTAGGATGATAATGTGCTTGTTCACTATGCCCACTAGTTGCACAATGAACACAATGATGAGTAAATTAGGTTACTGAAGCTTAACTGGTTCTCTTACAATTTCGTAGTTAAGCACATGGTTAAGGATTCGAGCTGCCTATCTCGTGAAGTCTCAAAGGGTCTAGGGATGGGTTTCTAATCTTGAGGGGTAAACACAACTCTACGGGGTTGCACTTAGTCAAGGAGGCTGTTGCAAAAGTCTTCAGTGCTAGTTGGTCACCGAGGTGGAATCCTTAGTGCATCTTGTCTTGCTGGTCTTCAGTTGATGAGAGAGATGAGAGGGAAAAGTAGCACAGAGGGGGTGCCTACAAACAAACAAGCGTCGAAAGAGCCAAACAAAAGCATTAAGATAACGTAGGTGATATAGTCGCGTACTTGTTGCCTAGGGAAAAAGGGCGACTTAAATCGAGGCACAAACAAATAAAACAAGCAACACACAATCATGGTTCTACATGAACTATCACACGGGCTCAACATTGCATAGGGGGTACACGGCTCATACTACCCTAGGTCTCGTGCAGTCTTCTGTGTTTTCCTCAGGTGTCACTATTTCTGTTGTAGTTGTGCGATGAAATGATCCGCGTTGGGCCTGAAGAATCTTCAACAATTTCCCACCTGATGAGATCATAGGGTGAAGGTAGTTCCTGGCATTTACTCGTTCTTCTGTTGTCTTGTTAATCATCATGATCCATTTGGGCTTCTAAGGCGTCAAGGGTACCAGTTAGGAAATACTTTATGCAATGATATTGACAAGGCATGCTAGAGGTCCAACCTACCGGTCACGTTAATGAAAACATCGACACCAAGAGCGGGGGTTGAAGAGAACCATTTTCCTGCTCACTATAGTGAGGCGGACCAAATGGCGAGGTTCTCATCCACCGGTGATTGTCGATACAACAACGGTAAAGACAGGGTTGCTCTATTAGCGATGCATATCATGATTTTGCATATCTTACACCCTGATCATGATAGGCCAAGGTTGCATCATCCTGGGGCAGTGTCAAGGGTGTCACCATCTTCTGAGTCTTGGTTTCCTCATTCCTTGAGAAGGTATATTATGTTGGTATCATCTTGTCGTGGTGTTACCAATCTTGTGTTCCAAATATGTGAGTGAACGTCTCGCAAGGTGGTCTCCCTCCAGATTATCCACGAGCAATACAAGGAATCTAGTGGTTAGGGTCATAAGGGTACTAGCTACCATTAAAAAATTGAAGGGGAAGCGATCAATAAGGAAAATATATCTTATTTTTTTGGAAAACTCAGAAGGGAAGAGAAGTATAGATAATTCTGAAAATTAATGATAGTTTTGGAAACAGTCTTACCCAAACTAACGACCGTGCTAACTAAGGCTTCCTATAGTCAGGATGGCTCTGGTACCAGCTCTGTGGGGACCCCAGACCTACATAGTCGAAGCCACCGGTTACATGTGCACAGTGATAGGATCAATGCTCACTTTACACAACAAACCGAATATCAAGAGTTTACAACCATTACATACTGAATTACACAAATATGACCATTATGGTCAAGTCTTGAGTATATCATCACAGCAGAAATATTCGTCGACAACTTGGACCCATGCCATCTGCCTTAACGCTACAGGCATTCTGACTGGGAAAGCATCCTAGCTCACATGATCATCACCATATAACACTTCCTTGAATTCATCCTCTTCCTGGCCTGCCATGTAAATAGCAAGGGACAAGCCAGTGAGTACGTTTGAATGTACTGGGAAGAAACCAGAGAGTGATAACCGAATAAATATGCAAGGCTCTACAAATAAATTAGTATTTTTGTAGAAAGCTAGTTTTTCTCATGCAAGTATGATCACCACTTATTAAGTTCATCAGTGCGTCTACAACAAGTATAAGGAGGTTATAGACATCAACATCGAGGAAGAGTTTTCAACAACCTAGCCTCAAGCTCATCGTGACTTCCTCACGAATGAGGTCAACGATACTACCAAACCGTGTTATTTTCCAGAAACATATGGAGAGCCTAAGTAGCACCACCCAACTGTCCTTGACCATGGACACGGCTATTCGAATAGTTTGACACTCTACAGAGGTTGCACACCTTAACCACAATATTCGAGAAACTCCTGTGTCAGCTACGACCTGTTGTACCTCACCTACCCAGGGTGAGCACCCAATCACTACCTTTCGCTAGACGCCACCAACATGGAGTCCACTTGATTGATATCATCCCTCGTGCCACAATCATGCTCACATGTTTAATTTTGGGTAGCCACGCTCCCATATTCAACACATAGCACATGCACGGGGGTACCAACGGTGTGTCCAGTGCCTTGTAAAAACTGTCATGGCCGCCTATCCAAGCACGACCCCATTCCGACAGTGATCATGCCACTCCCATCACTAGTAATGCGGGCTCCAAGCTAGCGCAGACTAGGTAATCAATAATGCCCTTTCCCATATAAGGGTAGAGTGGCTGTGCATGTTTGGTTGGGTCAGTCAACAAATATTAAATATAATTTGTCTCTGTAAATAACGCACACTCACTTGCCTCGGTACACCACTTCTTCATCAAATGGTGACCTAGTTTCAACATCTCCCAAGGTCATTAGGGGCACCTGATGGGGTTTTCGTAAAATTGTGAACAATAGATGATCATGGCATAGATGCAACATCATGGTTCAGTATCGAGTATGTTTTCACCATATCTCTGATAACAACATAGATCTACGAACATGCCAGTGTCAATGGGTATGCATCAATGCAACGGTCATAACAAGCTCATCATCAACATCATCATCATGCATACGGAAACTTACCGATGAACAAGAGAGGGGTATCATGGTCAAAAGGGCTGCTTGACTGGCTCCACAAGGTCTTCAATCCTTCTATTCCATCTCCGAGTGTTCCGTCTACTTCGTCAACTATAGACCAAAGTAATCACAATAAGCAACACAACACGACAAAAATAAAATTTATCTAAAAATAGGAATTTCACTTTTCTAGGACATCCCTAGTTATATGGAAAATAACCAGAGTGGTTTCATTGGAATTGGATCAATGGATATTTTTGAACATTTCAATGTGATGGAATGAAGGGAGTGCTGGATTTGCAGGAAGTTTACAGAATGCCTTTTTTATAAAAATGAGTGAAAGCACCCATTTAATTTTTCATGATTTTAGAAACATTTAGAAATTGGTTTCACTGGATTTGGATTTGAAATGAATATAATATGGATTTTTGAAGTTGACATATGTGAATAAATGGCCTATTAAATGGATCCACTGAAAAATAGGCATAGTAAAATGTTCACTTATGCCTATTAAATAGAGAAAGATTTATGGAGTCACTAGAAATTTGAATCATCAAATTTGGAGTTTGGATGATTTATCTATGAATTTTACAATATTTCTGCAAAAATAAAAAGAAAAGAAAGGGGGTTATACCTAATAATGCGCACCGGCCATAATATAGCTGTGGGCCGGCCCAACAGCTCAGCTGCGCGTGGATAGGGGTGATGTTGAAGGCGCACCAAGGGAAGTAGGTCTTTGCGGTGGCTAGGTGATACGTCTCTGTCGTATCTATAATTTTTGATTGCTCCATGCCAATATTCTACAACTTTCATATACTTTTGGCAACTTTTTATACTATTTTTTGGGACTCACATCTTGATCCAGTGCTAGTTCCTGTTTGTTGCATGTTTTTTGTTTCGCAGAATATCCATATCAAACGGAGTTCAAACGGAAAAAAAGAGACGGAGATTTTTTTTTGGAATATATGTGAATTTTGGGAAGCGGAACCAGCATGAGACGATACCCGAGTGGGCCACGAGGCAGGGGGTGCGCCCACCAGGGGCAGGCGTGCCCTGGGCCCTCGTGGCCACACCGTAAGGTGGTTGATGCCCTTCTTTCGCCCAAGAAAGCTAATATCCAGATAAAAATCGTGTCAAAAAATCAGCCCAATCGGAGTTACAGATCTCCGGGAATATAAGAAACGGTGAAGCGATAGAATCTGGGAACGCAGAAACAGAGAGAGACAGAGAGACAGATCCAATCTCGGAGGGGCTCTCAGCCCTCGCCGCCATGGAGGCCATGGACCAGAGGGGAAACCCATCTCCCACCTAGGGAGAATGTCAAGGAAGAAGAAGAAGGAGGGGGGCTCTCTCCCCCTCGCTTCCGGTGGCACCAGAGTGCCACCGGGGCCATCATCGTGTGACGGCGATCTACACCAACACCCCCGTCATCTTCACCAACATATCCATCACCTTCCCCCATCTATCTACAGTGGTCCACTCTCTCGCAACCCGCTATACCCTCTACTTGAAGATGGTGCTTTATGCTTCATATTAGTATCCAATGATGTGTTGACATCCTATGATGTCTGAGTAGATTTTCATTGTCCTATAGGTGATTGGTGAATTGCTATGATTGATTTAAATTGCTTGTGGTTATCTTGCTGTCCTTTGGTGCCCATCATATGAGCACGCGCGTGGATCACACCATAGGGTTAGTTGTATGTTGATAGGACTACGTATTGGAGGGCAAGAGTGACAGAAGCTTCAAACTAGAGTAGGATTTGATGCATACGGGATTGAAGGGGGACCAATATATCTTAATGCTATGGTTGGGTTTTACCTTAATGAACGTTAGTAGTTGCGGATGCTTGCTAATAGTTCCAATCATAAGTGCATAGAATTCCAAGTAAGGGATGACATGCTAGAAGTGGCCTCTCCCACATAAAACTTGCTATCGGTCTAGTAACGTAGTCAATTGCTTAGGGGCAATTTTGCAACTCCTACCACCACTTTTCAACACTCGCTATATTAAATTTATTATTTCTTTATCTTAACAACCCCTAGTTTTATTTGTATGCTCTTTATTTTCTTGCAAACCTATCCCACAAAAACTACAAAATACGTCTAGTTTCATGCTTGTTCTAGGTAAAGTAAACGTCAAGCGTGCGTAGAGTTGTATCGGTGGTCGATAGAACATGAGGGAATATTTGTTCTGCCTTTAGCTCCTCGTTGGGTTTGACACTCTTACTTATCGAAATAGGCTACAACTGATCCCCTACACTTGTGGGTTATCAAGACCTTTTTCTGGCGCCGTTGCCGGGGAGCAATAGTGTGGGGTGAATATTCTCGTGTGTGCTTGTTTGCTTTATCACTAAGCAGATTTTATTTGTTGTTCTAAGTTGTATTCTATCTTTAGTTATGGGTAGGAAACGCAAAATACCAAAAAATTTAGTGGTACCTACTGAACTAATGGTTGAAGAACCACTCAAAATCTATCACACTACTGAAGCTTATTACTTGGATCATCTTCGTTCCCTTTGTGCTCGGGCTAAAACCCCAACTAGCTTAGTTGAGGGGATATCTTTAGATGAGCATGCTTGTTATGTGCGACACCGCATATCTGAAAAAGGGAAACTTTTACGGGATCAAATTCATCGTTTGCAATGGTATGCTTGGAATTTATGTGAAATTTATGATTTTACTTGTTGTTCTGAAGACACTACGAAACACCTTCCCTACCAATGTGAGTTTAGTGATAATGGAATAGTATCTTCGTATGCTAAGGGTGTTTATATTTACTATGATGTTCAAAAAATTGAAGAATTTGTTGCTTTTAAGGGTGCTTATGAAATTGCTTCTTTGATTGAAAAGTATGATGCTACTCTTTACAAATTTGAAAATTTTGCCATATTTAAATATTGTTATGATAATTGTGCTTCTAATGCCTATGTTAAACCATATATTGATTACTCCTCCGCTGTCCAAGAAGAGACTAATATTTTGCAGGAGTCTATGGAAGAATAAATTGATGACATTGTGAGCTCATTGGATGAAAAAGATGATGAGGAGAGCGAAGAACAAAAGGAGGAAGACCAGATTAGCTACCCATGCCCACCTTCTAATGAGAGTAACTCTTCAACTAACACATTGTTTAATTTCCCTTCGTGCTTACCGAAGGATGAATGCTATGATGATTGCTATGATCCCGTTGATTCTTTTCAAATATCCCTTTTTGATGATGCTTGCCATGCTTGTGGCCAAGATGACAATATGAATTATGCTTATGGAGATGAACTTGCTATAGTTCTTTATGTTAAACATGAGATAGTTGCTATTGCACCCACACATGATAGTCCTATTATCTTTTTGAATTCTCCAAACTACACTATATTGGAGAAGTTTGCACTTATTAAGGATTATATTGATGGGTTGCCTTTTTCCGTTACACATGATGATTTTGATGAATATAATATGCATGTGCTTGCTGCTCCTACTTGTAATTATTATGAGAGAGGAACTACATCTCCGCCTCTCTATGTTTCCAACATGATAAAATTGTAAGAAACTGCTTATACTATGCATTGGCCTTTACTTGATGTGCATGAATTGTTCTTGTATGACATGCCTATGCATAGGAAGAGAGTTAGACTTCGTTTTTGCATGACACATATCACTTTGTGCTCACTACTAAATGCCAAATCATTGCTAATTAAAATTGGCTTTGATATACCTTGGGATCCGCGTGGATCCATTACTTGAGCACTATATGCCTAGCTTAATGGCTTTAAATAAAGCGCTGCCAGGGAGACAACCCGGAAGTTTGAGAGAGTCATTTATTTCTATTGTGTGCTTTTATAAAGTCTAATAACAAAAAAAAATAAAGAGGGGAACCTAAAACTTTTTGAAAAAGAAAAGCGAAAGTGAGAAAGACGAGCATTGTTAAAGTGGCAGCTAGCCTTGAACTTTGTTCATGCCCATGGAAACTTTGTGAACCTTGATTACAGAAAATTTTCAATAAACTAATTATCCCCTTGTACAATTCCATTGTATTATAAAAATGATGTGCCAAGAGTTTCCTTTTGGATGATTAAACTGCTTGTTGGGTTATGCGGTGCAAAAACAGAAAGTTTGGCTGTAGTGTGCAATTTTACATTTTTTGCTGGAACGTCCAAAGGATCTGAAACTTTTTGCAAAGTCTTGATATACAAATTGTTGATTTTTCCTAGTTGTTCCAGAAATTTTAGAGTTATAGAAGTATGGTTAATGTTCAGATTACTACAGACTGTCGTATTTTCATAGATTGCTGTTATAGCTTCATTATTTGCATATGTTTGAATTCTTGTTGATGCCTCCTTGACTTGGGGCCATAGAATTATGATAGCATACAGTGGGTAATGTTTGTTTATAAATATACAATAATGTTAGAGCAGTACATGATGGGATTTTATTGATCATATGCACTAACCCCGCCACTAAAAGTTCGATTAAGTTTTGTGTGGATGAAGTGTTCGAAGACCGAGGTTGTCTCGATGTAAGAAGAAGGAGGAGAGGCAAGAGCTCAAGCTTGGGGATGCCCAAGGCACCCCAAGTAAATATTCAAGGAGACTCAAGCATCTAAGCTTGGGGATGCCCCAGAAGGCATCCCATCTTTCTTCAACAAGTATCAGTATGTTTTTGGATTCGTTTCGTTCACATGATATTCGTAAACTCTTGGAGCGTCATGTGTTTTTATTTTCCTTTTAATAAATGCACCATGCTGGTATGAGATAGTACTTGGTTGATTTATAGAATGCTCTATGCACTTCACTTATATCTTTTGAGTATGGCTTTATAGAATACTTCATGTGCTTCACTTATATCATTTGAAGTTTGGATTGCCTGTTTCTCTTCACATAGAAAACCGCCATTTGTAGAATGCTCTTTTGCTTCACTTATAATTGTTAGAGCGTGGGAATAACTTTTGTAGAAAGAATTAAAACTCTCTTGCTTAACTTATATCTATTTAGAGAGTTGACAGGAATTGGTCATTCACATGGTTAGTCATAAAATCCTACATAAACTTGTAGATCGCTGAATATGATATGTTTGATTCCTTGCAATAGTTTGGTGATATAGAGATGCTGATATGTGGGAGGTACTAGTGAATGATTGTGGTCTAGTAAAAATATTGGTGTTAAGGTTTGTGATTCCTGAAGCATGCACGTATGGTCTCCTAACTATGTAACCAAATTGGCGCCCATTGTATTTCGATTGTTTATCTTTGCGTGAAGGTCGGGGGCGCGCGATGGTTAACTCCTACCAACCTCCCCCCTAGGAGCATGCGTCATAGTATTTTTGCTTTGAGGGCTAATAGATTTTTTGCAATAAGTATGTGAGTTCTTTATGACTAATGTTGAGTCCATGCATTATACGCACTCTCACCCTTCCAACATTGCAAGCCTCTCTTGTACCGCGCAACTTTCGTCGGTACCATACACCCAGCATAGCCATTCCGAGATATATTGCCATGTAACTCCACCGTTCCGTTTATTATGACACACACCATCGTTGTCATATTGCCTTGCATGATCGTAAGATAGCTAGCATGATGTTTCAACGGCTTTTCCATTTTTTGATGTCATTGCTACGCTAGATCATTGCACATCCCAGTACACCGCCGAAGGCATTCATATAGAGTCATATTTTTGTTCTAGTATCGAGTTGTAATATCGAGTTGTAAGTAAATAAAAGTGTGATGATCATCATTATTAGAGCATCGCCCTTGAAAAAAAAAGAAAAAAAGGAAAGGCCACAAGAAAAGAAAAAAAAGAAAGGCCAAAAAAGGAAGGCCCAAAAAAAGAAAAAAAGAAAAAAGGAACAGTGCTACTATCTTTTTTTTCACACTTGTGCTTAAAAGTAGCACCATGATCTTCATGATAGAGAGTCTCCTATGTTGTCACTTCCATATACTAGTGGGAATTTTCATTATAGAACTTGGCTTGTATATTCCAACGATGGGCTTCCTCAAATGCCCTAGGTCTTCATGAGCAAGCAAGTTGATGCACACCCAGTAGTTTTCTTTTGAGCTTTCATACACTTATAGCTCTAGTGCATCCGTTACATGGCAATCCCTACTCACTCACATTGATATCTATTGATGGGCATCTCCATAGCCCATTGATATGCCTAGTCAATGTGAGACTTTCTCCCTACTTTTGTCTACTACCACCTTCTATTTCACCCATAGTGCTATATCCATGGCTCACGCTCATGTATTGCGTGAAGAGTTGAAAAAGTTCGAAAAAGTAAAGTATGAAAACAATTGCTTGGCTGACACTGGGATGGGCATGAGGGGTACCTTGTGTTAAGAAAAGGGAGTATAAAAGACTATATTATTTTGTACGGATAATGTTCTTTAGCATTGATATTTGGAAAGACTTGATTGTTTGTTTGGATGCCCAAGTATTAAATTCTTCTATGTCAAATGATAGACTATTGTTGTGAATCACTCGTGTCTTAATATTCATGCCATGATTAGATTACATGATCAAGATTATGCTAGGTAGCATTCCACATAAAAAATTATCTTTTTTATTATTTACTTACTCGAGGACGAGCAGGAAATAAGCTTGGGGATGCTGATACGTCTCCGTCGTATCTATAGTTTTTGATTGTTCCATGCCAATATTCTACAACTTTCATATACTTTTGGCAACTTTTTATACTATTTTTTGGGACTAACAAATTGATCCAGTGCCTAGTGCCAGTTCCTGTTTGTTGCATGTTTTTTTTTTGCAGAATATCCATATCAAACGGAGTCCAAACGGAATAAACACGGACAGAGATTATTTTTTAAAAAATATGTGAATTTTCGGAAGCGGAACCAACATGAGACGATGCCCGAGTGGGCCACGAGGCAGGGGGCGCGCCCGGGGCCCTCATGGCCACACCGTAAGGCGGTTGATGGCCTTCTTTGGCTGCAATAAAGCTAATATCCGGATAAAAATCTTGTCAAAAAATCAGCCCAATCGGAGTTACAGATCTCCGGGAATATAAGAAACGGTGAAGGGATATAATCTGGGAACGCGAGAAACAAAGAGAGACAGAGAGACAGATCCAATCTCGGAGGGGCTCTCGCCCCTCCGCGCCATGGAGGCCATGGACCAGAGGGGAAACCATTCTCCCACCTAGGGAGAAAGTCAAGGAAGAAGAAGAAGGAGGGGGGCTCTCTCTCCCTCGCTTCCGGTGGCACGGGAGTGCCAACGGGGCTAGCATCGTGTGACGGCGATCTACACCAACACCTTCATCATCTTCACCAACATCTCCATCACCTTCCCCCATTTATCTACTGTGGTCCACTCTCCTGCAAACCGATGTACCTGTCGTGGAATTAACACGTCAGATGTCTGGATTAACGGACTTTAGGTGTGGAGCCGCGCATCTATGTAGTAGCTTGAGAGGGGTTGACCGGAATCAAGAGATGCGATGCAAGACACGGATTTAGACAGCTTCGGGCCTCGGGAAACATCGTCCGATAATAACCCTACGTCCTGTTTGAGGCTAGATCTCATTATGATCCTCAAGGTGTCGCCGGTAAACCGGCTCTTGGTGTCTAACCCTAGAAACTTGTCTGCTTGTGGTTTGTCTAAACTTGTCTAGAACTTCTCCCCTAACCTGTAACTTGTCTAACTTGTCCCTCTTTTGGGGAGCCCTGCCCCTCCTTGTATATGTTGAAGGGGCGGGTTACATGTAGAGTCCTAGTAGGATTAGGATTGCTTTATTACAAGGAGTCCTAGTCTTGCTTCCTTTGTAGGAGAATATCCCTTGTGCTTTCTTCATAAACCGGCCCACTATAATATGAACCGGCCTTCTGGGCCTTGGGCCTTGTCATCCATGATCCGCCTGCCGGGTCACCAGTAACTTGCCAAATATAAACCGTCTTAAGTAAACTGTCAAGTCCGGCCGGGTCATAATTCCGGCCGGTTCATACCGCGGGGTATATCCCCGGCATTAGCCCCCAAGTTTAGCTTGGATTTATCCATGGTAAACTTATGCTGCAAAATAAACACAAGAGCGAATCTGAAAGATTGTGCTCCGGGTTAAGAATTTCTTGTAAACCGGCATCTGATCATCCTTAAGTCCTTGTCCTTTCCTTCTTCTAGAAAAATCCGGGTCTATAGACCAACTTCATAATCAACTTGTTTGTAGAAAAAAATATTGCAAATAAAGAATCCATTTGACTCTGCCTTCAATGCTCTGACTTGACAAAAATATTGGTCTTCAAATATTCAATTGATATCCAGCCAGCTTGAAGATGTAGATCTTGCCGGTTTATGATAGCCAAAATTGCCGGGTTATAAAAACTGATGATCCCGGGTTATGACTATTTATGGACGCCGGGTTATGATTGTTGCCAACGCCGGGTCACACAATTAATCTTCCGGACTTACCCAAAACTGAGAATTTGAAGATGTTCCTCCTTTATATGCATATTACCGGTAGCCCCCAAGTCTTAAGAGGAGAACATAGTGATATCTTAAGACTTGTTTGATTATAATCGTTGCAATCTTGAAGAAATCCGGATTATTCATCTCAGTCACTAGTCAAAACTGAATATTCCACATATGTAGCCCACAAGTGCCGGGTTATTATGTAATAATGAGCAGGGACTTTGTATATACTTCATTGAAAATAGCATTGTAACTGAATATTCCATATTATGTAGCCCCCAAGTGTCGGGTCATTATTTAACAATGAACAGGGACTTTAAAAATATGATCATGTAAACTTGAATAGCAACATGTAGCCCCCAAGTGCCGGGTTATTATGCAATAATGAGCAGGGACTTTGTATATATAATTATTGAAAATAACATTATATAATGTAACTTCCATCGTGGGGTTTGAATCCACGTCCAAAAGGTTAAGAGCTTTGTGCTTTACCAACTGAGCAGTGGACCCTTCAATATAATGGATTTAATACTTGTGTACCTTTGAATTGTTGACATGAGTGATTGGTAGCCCCCAAGGGCCGACTCATTATAATGTGATGAGTCGGGTCTTCAATAAAGTGAGCCAAAAATGACTTTGCATTAGCCCCCAAGTGTCATGGTGCATGCTTGCAGCGACATGAGACTTGTCTATTTGATGTAAACTCAATTTGAATAATGTAGCCCCCAAGTGCCGGGTTGTAAGCCTGCAGCAACTCGGGACTATTCCTTTGTAGAATAAATCACTTCCATCGATGAAATAATATCCATTGCGCTTATAGCGACTTTGAAAACCTCAATCGTAATATTGATAACCATAATAATAATCCAGCCATGTTGGCTATTAAAGATTTTGAATAATATAATCCGGTTTGAAAACCGGTTCCAATGATATTTGATCACATCCGGGCCGTGTTAATAAACACCGGTCATTATTTTGCCTCATACTGGCGACTTATAGTCAAAGCCAGGCCGGTTTAATAAACACCAGTCATTATAACTGATCATGTACTGCCAATAAAATACTTCATACCTGTGATTAAATATGCTTGATATCCTTAATCCGGCGATCATTATTGTTTCTGAGGAAGCTCTTGGCTCCGTTGGGGTGTACCCAATTATTCCGGGTTTACAAGAACTGCCGGTTTAAATAATGCTGGAGCTCTGTGTCCAGACTTTTGAAGATATGTGGTCAACCTTGAAGTTGTCCCACTGCGGATCAAACAACCATAAAACACAAACACCAGAAATGCAAGTTTTGCAAAGAAAATCATGTAGTGCCTCCATGGTTCCATGGAACCATAGGTAAAACTTTAGCCAATCACTGGATGGTTGTCGCCTGTCCAGAGGGCCTCCATGGTTCCATAGAACCATGGGTAAAACTTAAGCCAATCACTGGATGGTTGTCGCCTATCCAGAGGGCCTCCATAGTTCCATAGAACCATGGGTAAAACTTAAGCCAGTCACTGGATGGCTGTCGCCTGTCCAGAGGGCCTCCATGGTTCCATAGAACCATAGGTAAAACTTAAGCCAATCACTGGATGGCTGTCGCCTGTCCAGAGGGCCTCCATGGTTCCATAGAACCATGGGTAAAACTTAAGCCAATCACTGGATGGCTGTCGCCTATCCAGAGGGCCTCCATGGTTCCATAGAACCATAGGTAAAACTTTAGCCAATCACTGGATGGTTGTCGCCTGTCCAGAGGGCCTTTGCGCCGTGTCTTCTTTGGTTCGAATACGACCTATGTTTGAATAGGAATCCATTCAGTAAGTTTGGCTATGTTCTCTTTGGTTCGAATACGACCTATGTTTGAACAGGAAGCCCTTCAGTAATCACATCGGCAGAGTACATATATGGGAGTTGCCCTGCACAACCAGATAGACTGATCAAAGCATCTTATTTTCTTAATGAAAAATGATATATAACAAGAGAAATAATACTGTAGTTGGATATCACCTGAATGAATTTGAACCAGTATGTTGAATAGACCGGATCACAGGGTGGACAGTCAAACGATCGCTGATTTGCTTGAAGAACAGATGGGTCGGCCGGCACCGACGGGCTAGTTGCCTTCCTCGTTGTGAGTCGGCGTAGTCGTGAGAGATGGCCACGGCGTTGCAAACCAGTTGCGAGAGACGGTCACGGCGTTGTAAACCGGTGTGGTCGCGAGAGACGGCCACGGCGTTGTAAACCGGTGCGGTCGCGAGAAATGGCCACGGTATTGTAAACCGGCGCGGTCGCGAGAGATGGCCAAGGTGTTGTAAACCGGCGCTTGAATCCGTGGAATAAAGACGATCACTTGTGTCAAACGATGTTCGGCGTGCCTCCCTCTCCACGGTATAACACCGATTTGTAATGAATAATTTTCCTCCGTATAAAATACAGCAGGGCAAGATATTTTTGATCGGATGCATTAATATGTATTAAAAATAAATAGGATAAATATCACCTGATTTGCCTGGAGAATAGATGAGCCGGTCGCGTATTGATAAACTGGTGCGGATGAGCGAGTTAATTGCAGGCGCGGACAGCTTAGTCAGCCGTATGTTGATGTAGACCGGACTACGGGGGACGGCGGCCTCTGTGCGCTTTATTGGGCGATTGGCGTGGTCCTGACGAGTTGATGCAAACTAGACCGCGGGGATAGCGTCTTGCGCGCATGTCTGTCGGGCAGTGCGGCATGTACTCCGTATCCGCAGTATAATGGTATAAAAATTTGTCCTGCGTAAAAATATTACACGGCAGAGTAATTGTTCTTTGAAAAAAACAATAAGTATTTAATTAGGTAAATTTAATAAACATCACCTGATGTATTCAGACGACAGATGATCGTATGACCATGGGCTGTACTATAAGTACTACTTGCTTTTGCTTCCGTCTTCTTGTGAGAACGTGGAGATGGCAGTGCATAGTATCTTTCTTTGATCTTGTAGTTGATTTGACCACCACAGTAGCACAATATTTTTCTTTTATCTTTTGTCCGTTTCCAGCTGCAGTATTGAGACTGCGGGAGCAAGGTAGCGGCATTGGCTTGGAGATGTAGCCGGCCACGGTTGATGGTGCAATAGCGACTCGCCAGCGGCCTCGACGGTTCGAAGATGGTGGCCAGACCCGAAGGCGTCTCGGTAGCGGTGAAAAAATCAGGCCCAGCCAATCCGGCTTGTAGCTGGCTCCGATTATGTTTTTGACTTGGTCTTCATATCATAATCGATATTAACCTCTGACTATACACGTACTTGAGCAGCAGATGAGTTTGGTATATCTCGGCAGAGGCATCCCACGGGCAGAGGTGACCCGGCCGTGCGCACCATGAGCCGGCTTGGGAATTGCAGCGAACATGGACACAGAAAAATAAATCGACGCGTCCCATCGGCGAAGCAGGCGGCATTGATTCGTACAGCTAGTATTCGGACCCACATAGGAATCTCCAAATCTGATCTCGGCGGTTAGTAATTTTTACAAGGCGGCGCTGTCGCAAAGATTAATCTCCTCTCCATTAACTTGCACTTTGACGAATCGCTCAGGGCTGATCCCACAACAAATCATTGTCTCGGTCTCGGACTCGGCGAATGATCACAGCGCGTGCGGAGGCTGCGTAATTTACAACCCTAGAACCTCTCAATCTCAATCACACATCCGCCGCCGCAGTATACTTCTTTAAGCTTGATTGATGGACTCATTGTTGATGTGAATTTTCCACGCCGGTTTTTGTTGAACCGGAAGATTGCAAACTTCTCAATCCCATGAAGAGATCCCTTCAAGAACTCAACACCACCGTGCGCAGGCCCCACGGTGGGCGCCAACTGTCGTGGAATTAACACGTCAGATGTCCGGATTAACGGACTTTAGGTGTGGAGCCGCGCATCTATGTAGTAGCTTCAGAGGGGTTGACCGGAATCAAGAGACGCGATGCAAGACACGGATTTAGATAGCTTCGGGCCTCGGGAAACATCGTCCGATAATAACCCTACGTGCTGTTTGAGGCTAGATCTCATTATGATCTTCATGGTGTCGCCGGTAAACCGGCTCTTGGTGTCTAACCCTAGAAACTTGTCTTCTTGTGGTTTGTCTAAACTTGTCTAAAACTTCTCCCCTAACCTGTAACTTGTCTAACGTGTCCCTCTTTTGGGGAGCCCTGCCCCTCCTTATATATGTTGAAGGGGCGGGTTACATGTAGAGTCCTAGTAGGATTAGGATTGCTTTATTACAAGGAGTCCTAG
This sequence comes from Secale cereale, assembly GCA_902687465.1. Lineage (NCBI taxonomy): Eukaryota > Viridiplantae > Streptophyta > Magnoliopsida > Poales > Poaceae > Secale > Secale cereale. The sequence continues at coordinate 218,442,631 of LR738709.1, forward strand.
TCTTGCTTCCTTTGTAGGAGAATATCCCTTGTGCTTTCTTCATAAACCGGCCCACTATAATATTGTCGGTGTACTAAGGTAGGGGTACCTCAGTACCACAACTTGTGCACGGGCAGTAGCAGCTTCCCGCGGCAGGGCCTACCACGTGCTTGCCGGAGACCTTTCTGATCCATATAAAGCCATTCAAAAACAAAGTATACAAAACAGAAGATCAAGACCCCGGCAAGTGGAGCTTGTCGGGAAGGACGTTCCAGGCACAAGATTACCTCATTACCTCAAGGCCCTAGCAGGAGGAGCCTGCCAGGAAGACCAGAAGACTATATCTAGAAGATATGCCTCGGCGCAACATGCGCCCCGGCAGGGCCCGTGGAGCGACAAGCTCCAGGGCCCGGCAAGGTCAAGGCCCCGGCAAGGTGCTTGCCGGGGAGAGTTACGCTGTGTGCCCGCGCTCCAGCTCATCGAACCACGCGTCGCCCTGGGGCCATTCCAGGGACGCGTGGCGGATGGCTGTGCAGCTTGGGGGACACGGTGGCACTCCACGGTGACGAAGCCATCGCCGTGGCAAACGGAGACGCAAGGGCGGGAGCTTTTGGGGTCGACGGCGACGGGCATTTAATGCTCTTGTCCCCCACTGTCAAAGTAGGTGATGACCACTGTTCATCCACTGTTCACGCACTGTTCCCGCACTGTTACAACTACCACCAAAGTTACATTTTTACCCCTTTCTCCTACGTTGACACCTGTCGGTGACCCCTTTGAGCTATAAAAGGAGGCCCATGCACAACGTAGAAAGGGTTCGGAACCTGGATCGCTCATCCACTCGGTGTAGCTAGTTCTTCAAGCTCCCGAGCTCCAACACTCAATACAATCTAAGCAGGAGTAGGGTTTTATGCGTCCTTCGCGGCCCGAACCTGGGTAAACTGCCTGCGTGAGCTCCTCGATCTGCTCTTTGTGCTCCCTCCGCTCCCTTACCGTACGAACAAGGGGCTTCGGTCCCATAGGTGCTCGTGGTGGACAGTTTCCCCCGACATCTTTGGCGCGCCAGGTAGGGGGCGTCGAGGTTGTGCGAACCTGATCCGGCGTTCACACGGGCGCATTCTTCATCAACTTCTCCAACTTCGTTAGCTTCATCAGCAACAGCAGCATGGCCCCGAAGAAGAAGGCTTCGGAGGTCACAGGCCCGTCTGCGTCTGTTCCACCGCCACCAGAACCAACGGTGGGTGGAGGAGACGCCGGCGGAAGGGTGGTTGCCGGTGAGGAGACTCACGGCACCACTAAATCCAAGGACAAGGCGGACGGCCGGACCAACTCCAAGGCCTCGGTCTCCGTAGATGCGCCACGTCCATCCCACCAGACGATAGGCTCGCAGCGCCATGGCACAGGAGGTGCCATCCGCTTGCTGGGCCAAGGGCAAACCGGAGGCTCGCGAGACGCTCCGGGCCATCGTCCTGGCACGAGCAAGGCGTGGTCGCCGGGGCGGGACCCTGCTCCTTCTAACCCTGTTAGGAGTCCGAGCATATCCCGCTCCTCGCACCGCTCGCCCCCGCTCCCCTCCTCTACAGCAGAAGCGCTCGCAAGAGCGCAACTGCTCCTTGATTTCCCTCCAGCGGCAGACAAGGCCGAGGACTGGAGGGCAACAATCCAAAGCCTGATCGCCTTCGCCAACAACGACACTCCGCAGCAGCCGGTGACCTCGCGGCCACGGCAAGTCGAGAAGACGAAGGCCGACGGCGACAAGACCGCCGGGGGTGCAACCACCGTGCACTCCCCGCCGCGGAAGCAGAAGACGCCGCCCCGCCGGATCAACGTCGACGACGACTCCACGGCGTCGTCGGATCCGCGGGCTCGTCGGGACCAGCGCCAAGTCCTCGACGACCGGCGACAGGAAGACACTCGAACGACGATCGAGCGCCGCCGAGAAGCTCGGCGACAATCAGATCAGCGGGCTGGGACCACTGTTGACACACACGCGCCCGGTGAGCCAGGCGACTTGCCCTACGCGGCAGGTTGCCCTGCGTTTACCCGTGAGCTGCGGCGAGTCCAGTGGCCCAGCATGAAGAACTTCAAGCCCGACGTACCGGAGAAGTACGACGGCAAGATGCACCCCTCGGAATTCCTCAGCATTTACACCATTGCGGTGCAGGCTGCCGGGGGGCGCGACGAGAAGATACTGGCAAACTACTTCCCGCTGGTGCTTAAGCCAAATGTCCGTTCTTGGCTTATGCACTTGCCGGAAGGCTCCATTTCTTCTTGGGCGGATCTTTGCCACCAATTTGTTGGCGCCTTCACGGGCGGCCACAAACCCCACGGCCAGGAGAGTGATCTCCACATCTTGGCCCAGAAGGAAGGAGAACCTCTGCGCAAGTACATCCAGCGCTTCAGCCGCGTGCAGCACAACATCCCCGACGTCCACCCTGCCGCGGTTATCAGCGCGTTCCACCAGAACGTGCGTAACCGCCGCATGCGTGAGGAGATGGCCATGACCAAGATACAGGATGTCAGCGAGCTCTACGCTCTAGCTGATAAGTGCGCGCGCGCCGAAGAGGGGAGGAGACTCCCCGGGGAGGATGCTGGCGCAGGGGGAAGCGACAGCGAGGATGCCGCCCCGGCGAAGAAGAGCCGGCGGCGGAAAAATAGAAGAAAGAACAAGAAAGAAGTGCTTGCCGTCGAGAAGTCCGGCAAGGAGGCTCCCGCCAAGCAAGCACAGGGTGGCGGCTCCGGCAAGGGGCCTGCCCCTGTAGCGGCAGCCGACAAGCAGGACGGCTCCGACAAGCAATACTGCAAGATCCACTGCACCAAGGGCCACGACCTCTCCAACTGCAAACGCGTCGAGTACCTCGTCGAGCAGCAGAAAGCTGAGTACGAGCGTCGCGACAAGGAGAAGGCCCAAGGTGGCGGAGGAGAGCCAAGCAAGAAGCGGCCATTCAATGGCCGGGGAGGACGCCGCGGCAAGGCCAAGCAGCGGCAAGGTGATCGACCTCCCCGGGGCCGCGACAAGGACGAAGAGGACGACGACGATAACATGGAGGAAGAAGATAACAGCGAGCAGGAGTTCCAGAAAGCCACGGAGGTCCTGTGCGTCGACGGCGGCGCCTCTCTGCACACTTCCCACCGCCAACTCAAGCAGTGGGTGCGGGAAGTGAATGCAGCAGAGCCGCCCGTGGAGTCGCGCGGGCTCCTCAAATGGTCCAGCACGCCCATCATTTTTGATCTTGAGGATCACCCTGACCGCACCACTGCGGTCGGGTGCTTGCCGATGCTGGTCTCACCCACCATCCGCAACCTCAAGGTCACCAAAATGTTGGTTGACGGCGGGGCCGGGCTGAACTTGATCTCCTCTGCTGTGATCAAGAAACTCCAAATCCCAGACGGCGAGCTCGAAGAGACCGGTTCGTTCCAAGGAATAAACCCGGGGAGGAGCAAGCCCAAGGGGAAGATCACTCTGCCAGTGACCTTTGGCGGGGAGCTGAACTTCAGGACGGAGAGGATAACCTTCGATGTTGCCCATATCCCATTGCCATACAATGGGATACTTGGACGTCCTGCCCTCGCCAAGTTCATGGCAGCTTCCCACTACGCCTACAATGTACTCAAGATGCCGGGGCCGATAAGCGTCATCTCTGTCCATGGCGACAAGAAGGACGCGCTTATCTGCGCCGACAAAATCTACCGGGATGCAGCAGCCGCAGCGGAGAAGGATGCACTTGCCGCTGAAGCTCCCGGGGGGAAGAAGACCAAGACCAAGTCCGGCAAGTGCTCTGGGGCCCACTCCGGCAACCGCACCTCTTCGGAGTGCTGCGCTGCCGTCGAGGACGTTCCATCGAGCTCCACCGGCAAGTACAAGAAGGGGATGGCCGCTCCTCCGGCAACCAAGAAGGTGTCCGCCAAGGAGGACGGCACTGGTGGTACCTTCACCATCAGTGCCACACTTGACAGCAAATAGGAAAGCGCGCTTGTTGCCTTCCTGCGGGCGAATGTCGATGTGTTTGCATGGCAACCATCTGACATCCCCGGTGTTCCCAGGAAGGTGATTGAGCACAAGCTTGTTGTTTGTCCTCATGCGCGGCCCGTCAAGCAGAAGGTCAGAAAGCAAGCCGTGGAGCGCCAAGAATTCATTGCCGAAGAAACCAAGAAGCTAGAAGCAGCAGGCCTAGTTAGAGGTGTGATCCATCCGACGTGGTTGGCAAATCCAGTTGTCGTGCGTAAGGCCAACGGGAAGTGGAGACTGTGTATAGACTTCACCGATGTGAATAAAGCATGTCCCAAGGATCCATTTCCCTTGCCGCGCATCAACTAGATTGTTGACTCCACTGCTGGATGTGAGCTGCTCTCCTTCCTTGATGCATATTCAGGCTACCACCAGATTTTCATGGCCAAAGAAGATGAAGAGAAGACTGCATTTATCACTCCATGTTGCACATATTGCTTCATTCGCATGCCTTTCGGATTGAAGAATGCAGGCTCAACATTTGCAAGGGTAGTATACACTACTTTTGAGCCACAGATCCACCGAAATGTAGAGGCTTACATGGATGATATCGTGGTCAAGAGCAAGAGCAAGGATACACTGATCCAAGATTTGGAAGAGACATTTGAGAACCTGCGCAAGATCCAGCTTAAGTTGAACCCCGAGAAGTGCGTCTTTGGAGTCCCCTCCGGCAAGCTTCTCGGGTTCTTTGTGTCACAAAGGGGAATTGAAGCCAACCCCGACAAGATAAAAGCCATCGAGCAGATCGAAGCCCCGAAGCGCGTCAAGGACGTAAGGAGACTTGCAGGTTGTGTAGCTGCCCTCAGTAGGTTCATTTCAAAGTCTGCAGAACGCGCCCTGCCTTTTTTCAAAATCTTGAAGAAGGCAGGTCCTATGAAATGGACTCCAGAAGCGGAGGCAGCGCTGCAAGACTTGAAACGGTACCTATCCTCCACTCCAATACTTGTCGCACCTAGGCCACAAGAGAAGTTGTTGCTGTACTTAGCGGCAACCAATCAAGTGGTTAGTGCTGCGTTAGTAGCGGAGAGGGAGGCCGACGAGGAGTCTACACCACCGGCAAGCGAATCCAGCGACAAGCAGGGGGCTACTCCGGCAAGCTCTGGCCCCGACAAGGACAACTCTGGCCGGGAACAAGGAGAAGTGCGAAGAAAGATGGTGCAGCGCCCGGTGTATTTTGTGAGTTCCCTCTTGCAGGGGGCTAGATCAAGATACTCCGGGGTGCAAAAGTTGCTTTTCGGCCTCCTCATGGCCTCGAGAAAGCTGCGCCATTATTTCCAAGCACATGAGATAACAGTGGTCACTCGCTTTCCGCTGAAGAGGATATTGCATAATCCAGAAGCAACAGGCAGGATCGTCGAGTGGGCACTTGAGCTGTCAAGCTTTGGTCTCAAATTTGAGAGTACCTCAACTATACAGAGCCGAGCTTTGGCAGAATTCATAGCTGAATGGACCCCAACGCCCGATGAGGAAGTTCCAGAAACAAGTGTACCCGTACAAGAAGCGACAAGTGAATGGGTAATGTACTTTGATGGTGCCTTCTCGCTGCAAGGCGCTGGAGCCGGTGTGGTACTCATAGCACCCACCGGAGAACACCTCAAGTATGTTATCCAGATGCACTTTCCCAGGGAACAAGCAACAAACAATACTGCAGAGTATGAAGGTCTGCTTGCCGGCCTCAGAATTGCAGCTGAACTTGGGATCAGGAAGCTGATTGTGCGGGGAGATTCTCAGTTGGTGGTCCGACAAGTCAACAAGAATTATCAGAGCCCCTTGATGGAAGCTTATGTAGATGAAGTGAGGAAGCTTGAAGAACACTTTGAAGGTCTGCAAATGGAGCACGTTCCGAGAGCTCAGAATGAAATTGCAGATGGCCTTTCAAAGTGTGCTGCAATGAAGTTACCTGTGGAACCAGGGACCTTCCTGCTCAAGCTGACTCAGCCATCCGTTACACCATCAGTTGGGCAAAATAAGAAGAGAAAGTTGGTCTCTGGCGACTACTTGCCGGCGGATCTCCCCGAGGCCGCCGCCAAGGTCCCCAAGATCAACGATCAGAACGCTGAGGAACAGTTTGCTCCTGCAGATCCTAAGATTTGTACAGTTGAAGCAAGCGTTCCCGACAAGCCTCGCCCCGGCGAGCTTGCCGGGGGACCATCAGCTCCGGCAGAACCAGAGGTTCTTGCCGTAGAAGCTGAGGTTCCCGCAGCGGCCCTCATGCCTTTAGTCCTTGCCGTTGAGCCTCGGGCTCCAGCATGGGCGCGGCAGATCGTCCGCTTTCTGCAAACTAGAGAACTTCCCGATGACCCAGAAGAGATAGAGAAGATAACCAGGCAGTCAAGTATGTACCAGTTCGTGGATAACGAGCTGTACAGAAGAAGACTCAATGGTGTCAGGTTGAAGTGCATCTCCAGGGAAGATGGACAGAAGCTGTTGGCAGAGATACACGGAGGCATATGCGGCCACCACATTGGCGCAAGGGCACTTGCCGGGAAAGCTTTCCGGCAAGGGTTTTTCTGGCCAGAAGCCCTCCAAGATGCAACTGCACAAGTAACCAAGTGTGAAGCGTGCCAGTTCCATGCCAAGCAAATTCATCAGCCAGCTCAAGCTCTCCAGACAATCCCTTTGTCCTGGCCCTTCTCGGTCTGGGGGCTCGATATCCTCGGCCCCTTCCCCCGTGCTGTCGGGGGCTTTGAGTACTTGTACGTTGCAATCGACAAGTTCACAAAGTGGCCAGAAGTGGAACCAGTGAGAAAGGTGACATCACAATCAGCGGTCAGGCTCTTCAGGTCGATTGTTTGCCGTTTCGGGATCCCTAACAGGATCATCACCGACAACGGTACACAATTTACTAGTCGCACCTTCATGCAGTACGTCCAAGACCTTGGCGCCAAGGTCTGTTTCGCTTCTGTTGCTCACCCGAGGAGCAATGGTCAAGCGGAGAGGGCAAATGCTGAAGTGCTGCGCGGACTCAAGACAAGGACCTTTGACAGGCTGCGCAAGTGCGGAAGAAACTGGATAGAGGAGCTACCGGCGGCTCTTTGGTCAATCAGAACGACACCAAATCGAGCCACCGGACAGACACCCTTTGCTCTAGTCTATGGAGCAGAGGCAGTTCTCCCCACGGAACTCGTATACGGATTTCCTCGAGTGCTCACTTATGATGAGCTCGAGCAAGAGCAATTGCGACAAGATGATGCATTGCTCCTCGAGGAGGAACGTCTCCAGGCTGCTGTACGAGCTGCTCGATACCAGCAAGCCTTGCGCCGCTATCATAGCCGCAAGGTTAAGGCCAGGAGTCTCGAGGAAGGCGACCTTGTTCTTCGGCGTGTTCAGTCCGCCAAGAATTCCAACAAGTTGACGCCGAAGTGGGAAGGCCCTTATCGGGTGAGACAAGTCACAAGGCCCGGCGCTGTCCGCCTTGAGACCGAAGAAGGCTTACCGGTGAGCAACTCCTAGAACATAGAGCATCTTCGAAAGTTTCACCCATAAGGCGCGGTTGCCGTGATCCGCTCCGGCAACCACCTTTTGTACAAGCCTTGCCGCTGTTGCATGTAAAGTTTTTGTGTTTTGCATTATCTGCCTTTTTCCATGCTTTTCTTCGTCATTTGCAAGCATTATTTGGCATCTTGTACAACACACGTACCCGGTAAGCATTAGCACGCCGAAAGGCACTATACTTGTTTTCCCTCCTCTCTTTCTTTCCCTCTTAAGCAGAAGGAATGTTCCTCGCGCACAAGTTTGCCGGGGGGGAAGGAGATGAATGGAGGATGAACCAAGTGCTGTTCAAGAAAGAGAAGCTTGCCGGAGAACGCATAGATTATGAAAGCTAAGTTACTAATTCAAATTCTAGTAACTTAGCTTTCATAATCTATGCGTTCTCCGGCAAGCTTCTCTTTCTTGAACAACACTTGG
>LR738709.1:218450675-218553972 GCA_902687465.1 Secale cereale
CCCCCGGCAAACTTGTGCGCGAGGAACATTCCTTCTGCTTAAGAGGGAAAGAAAGAGAGGAGGGAAACCAAGTATAGTGCCTTTCGGCGTGCTAATGCTTACCGGGTACGTGTGTTGTACAAGATGCCAAATAATGCATGCAAATGACGAAGAAAAGCATGGAAAAAGGCAGATAGTGCAAAACACAAAATACACCGGGCGCTGCACCATCTTTCTTCGCACTTCTCCTTGTTCCTGCGCAGAGTTGTCCTTGTCGGGGCCAGAGCTTGCCGGAGTAGCCCCCTGCTTGTCGCTGGATTCGCTTGCCGGTGGTGTAGACTCCTCGTCGGCCTCCCTCTCCGCTACTAACGCAGCACTAACCATGTGGGGACCCCGACTTGGAAGTCGAGATCACCGAATGCACGTGTACAGTGATCCCAGAGATCAATGCTCACTGAACACACAGAAGCTGAAATAACAAGAGTCTTACATCCATACAAATAGTCTTACACGAATTAAGGCCATTATGGCCAAGTCTTACATAGATAGAGCCTCACGGGCTGAATAGCAAATACTCAAATAGCGGAAGTCTTCGGTAAAGCGGGTAGAACCCATGCCATCTGCCTTAACCCTACAGTCATTCTGACTGGGATAGCGTCCTAGTTCGCATGGTCGTCTCCAAAGAACTCTTCCTCATAATCCTGCTCTTCCATGCCTGGCCAATTAAATAACCAGTGGCAAGCCAATGAGTACTTTGAATGTACTCGCAAGCAACCCATGATGTGGTTCAAGTAGCAATGCAATTGAATAATAATGAACAAACTAGCAGGAGGCTAGAACAATATGCTATCATCAAGTTATGCATCAATAACCTCGTGTAACCTTGAGAACAGGTTACCGACATCACATGGATATGATTCATCTCACTGAGTCAAGTCACCATCTTGACTCATCACACACACACGCATGGTTTTACAAACATTGGACGTAGCCCAAGAGCGGTTACCCAACTGTCCATGACCGTGGACACGGCTATTCGAATAGTTTGTCACTCTGCAGAGGTTGCGCACTTTACCCACAAGATCCGGGGAACTTCCGTGTCATCCACGACCCGCGGTACCTCAAGTACCCGGGGTAAGCACCCGGTCATTACCTTTCCTTAGACGACGCTAACATAGAGTTCACTCGTTGGCACACGGCCTTGGGGGTACAAACAATGGATCACGGGACTTGCCCTAATTTCAATGTTCACGCGTACCCGAAGGGACCAACGGTGTGTCCGGTGCCCTGTGAAAACAGTCATGGCCGCCTATCCAAGCACGACCCCGTCCCGGGAAAGACCTCAAGTCTTCCCGTCACTAGTAATGCGGGCACCATGCTAGTATCGACCTAAGTAATCAACAAAGCCCCGTCCCATAAGGGGTAGTGTGGTTGCACATGTATGGTTGGAATAACGGTCGCAACTTCAACCAATCCGTTTGAAAAACACACACACTCGCCTTGGCACACCACTTCGTCATCAAGTGGTCACCCAATCTCATTATCATCATCACCCTCGGGCATAAATGGCACCCGACGGGGTTTTATGCAAAGACTCCAACCATGGAGGTTCATGTCTCACATGCATCACTTTCATGTCTACTAACCATATGCAAATCATCTAGCACATAGCAAGATCAAGACCATGTCATGCATCATATAAGCATCATGGCCACCTATTGCATGTTGTCTATCATATAGCAAGATCAAGGATAAAGCATGCATCTTAGGGTGGTTCATCAAGGTTACCATCGTAACCCTAATCATCATGCAACGGGAACAAATGGGTTCCGAGAACAAGTGTATCATGGTCAAAGGGCTGCTTGCCTGGATTGGCTTGGTCTTCAAAGTCTTCAAGTCCTTCTCCTTCTTCCTCCACAGCAACCTCGTCAAATACGGGATCTATACGTCGCATAATAATAACGGAAAAATAAGAATACAAATAGAACAGAAAAACCAAAGTGCTCAGAAAAATGTCAACTCATTTTTGTAAAATACTAGAGAGTTTTCTAAGATGGGGAAAAATCTTAGTTGGAGTTTTGGAGTTGCAGAATAGGATATATTGATTTTTGATCAGGAGTTATACTGCTCAAATTTGAATTTAAATTTGAACAGTACAGAAAAGTTTCTTGGATTTGAATGAAAGTAGTACCATTAAATAGGTTGGAATATTACAAGATTTTAGGAGTTGGAAATAATTAATTTGGATCAATATTCTTTTCTGCATAAATGTTTGAAACATTAACAGAAAAGAAAAAGAAAAAGGGTTCCTGTGCACTGGGCCAGAAGTGGCCACAGTGCACGGCCCAAATGGCTCGGCCTGGCCGCACGGAGCCAGCGCGCGCGCACGTCAGGTTTCAAACCTGACGGGCGGGGCCCATGGGTCAGTGGCTCAGAGGAGGGGAGAGAGGTGGGAGGATGACAGGCGGGGCCCGCCTGTCATCCCTAACCCCGTGGTCACGGCGGCGGCGAGCTCACCGGCGACGACTCCGGCCACGGCAACGGCAACAGAGGCCAGGGATGGACTCAGCGGCGTGTCGCGGTTGCAGTGGTGGTAGCGCGGCACGGCGGGGAGCCCTGGTTCGCCGGCGACGAGGTGCGACGGCGGAGGCTCGTCGGAGGTCAGCTGCAGCGGCCGTTTTCGACTGCAAACAGAGGGGGAAAGAGAGGGGAAAGAGTCAGGGGTATGCTGCGGTTCCAAAACGGGCGGAAAGAGAGGCCGGGGAGGCCTGTACCTCGAGATCGCCGGCGGCCCGACGCGGCGGAGCTCCGGTCGATCCCGAGCACTTGGGCGCTCCGGGGCTGAACTGAGGGTGCAGGAGGGACTAGGGGAGAGTGGTGAGGCTGGTGGTGGTGTTGGAAGAGCTCGGGGAGGCCTATTTATAGGGCCCCGGCGAGGACCCGTGGTCCAGTGCGCCGGCGAGCTCCGGCTCGTCGCTACAGCGCACGGGAGGCTGCAGGAGTGAGTCAGGGGTGTTGCTGGACGAGTCCCACGCCCAGCTAAGGCAAGAGGAGGAGCGGGGGAGCAACAGGGATGCGCGCGCGTGTGGAGCAGAAGACTGGCCGAAGCGGGCGGCCGGTGCGCGTGCGGCGACGCTCACTGGAGGGCGCAGGAGGAGGGGAGACAGCGCCGGTGACGTTGCGGACGTCGAGGTGCCTCGACTGGCGCGAGGGGGAGGCTCGAGGTGGTCGGGGACCAACGATTGGCCCGAGCCAGCGTGTGAGCCGCACTGTTCACGCGCTCTGGAGCGCGCGTATGGCTGGCATCAGCACGCTCTCGCCGGCTTGGTCCATTCCAGCGTGCCCAACAGTGTCTGGTGAGTAGAGGGAGTAGTAAAGAATTGCCCTAAGGCCTTGGATGCTCTGTGGTGTAGAGAGAGAGGGAGGGTGCTGGTAAAAATGGTGAAAGATGGGTGCACAGCAGGGTAAAGCTGGGGTTTCACCCCCCAATCATGGAGATGAGGTGCTGGGGGAGTTACTGGGGTTTGCTAGTAACCCCATGAGTCTGTGGTAAAGAGATGAGGCCATGGAGAAAAGTAAAAGTGGTAAAAAGGGAGGTTTTAAGATTTCTACAGAAGGTGTTTGATCATGGTTTGATCAAGTAAATGAGATCCAATTGACATGGCACTTTACAGGGTTGAAAGACATGAGAAAATAGGGTGCTTCACCAAATTTGGCCTCATTTGGAGAAACTAGCCAATGTAACTTTGGTGAACCCTAGAAATCAACAGAAATAGTTTCATCTTGATTGAGTCAAGCTAATCATCTCCCCTTGATGCACCACTTGGTGTAGCATCATCATTTGCGGTATTGATCATGCTCACAAAGCTTGAGGCTCCAGATAAAAAGTTGGTAATGTAAAGTTGTTCAAATTTGCATTTGAACAGAAAGGGTTTTGAGGTGATCTGATCAAGTTGCTCTATTCCAAATCTTGTGCCATTTGGTCTAGGTGCCTTGTTAGGCTATCCTAGCATGTGCACCAAATTTGAGAGCATTTGGACAAGTTTGGCAATGTAAAGTTGCTCAAACTTCAAATATGGACAGAATGGTTATGAAGGGGTTTGAGGAGGTTTCCTTGATCTCCAATGCATGAGGCTTTGCAAGATCATCAACTATGCCATATATGACCTGATAGAATTTCCCTGGAATTTTTGGAGAAAATTTCCTTTGTAAATATTTCAAAAGCTTGAAATATCCAGAAAGGGTTTTAGAGGGTTTAGCCCATTATTTTGAACATGACCAAGTGTTGAAACTCTTATATATGGACAATATATGTCCTCTCAGTGTCTCTGAATTTTGGCAAATATTTTTGAAATAGGTAAATAATTTTTCCCTATTAAAGACCATTTCTGGCCTTAAGAAAAAGCTTTTAAATAAAATAGGAAAATAACTTTTAAAATTATTCCTTTGTGGTTTCTGGGAGTCCTATGACTACTAGGTCTCAAATAAACCTTTTGAAATAATTTTCTCACCCTTAATCAAGTACTTGCAGTGCAAACCTCAATTCAGGGGTTTTTGGAAAACTAAATTTATAAAATACTTTTTGGCCAAATTAATTTTGTAAGAAAATACTATACTGCTATATAACACTTGGCATGATCATTGGGCAGGAGTTTTGGATAAAGAGATGAAATCTATAAGAGATCATAGTTGACTTTAATGAGCACAAGAAAAGCAAATGAAGAAAAACTCAATTTCAAATAAAGGCCAAATGATGCTAAAAAAATTTGCTGGTCCAAATTTTCATGCTTCAAAGTTACAAATAACATGATACAAAATGCAGGGTGTGACAAACCACTTGATTGGTTGCCACTAAGTACAGCAGCAACTTCTCTTGTGGCCTAGGTGCGACAAGTATTGGAGTGGAGGATAGGTACCGTTTCAAGTCTTGCAGCGCTGCCTCCACTTCTGGAGTCCATTTCATAGGACCTGCCTTCTTCAAGATTTTGAAAAAAGGCAGGGCGCGTTCTGCAGACATTGAAATGAACCTACTGTGGGCAGCTACACAACCTGCAAGTCTCCTTACGTCCTTGACGCGCTTCGGGGCTTCGATCTGCTCGATGGCTTTTATCTTGTCGGGGTTGGCTTCAATTCCCCTTTGTGACACAAAGAACTCGAGAAGCTTGCCGGAGGGGACTCCAAAGACGCACTTCTCGGGGTTCAACTTAAGCTGGTTCTTGCGCAGGTTCTCAAATGTCTCTTCCAAATCTTGGATCAGTGTATCCTTGCTCTTACTCTTGACCACGATATCATCCATGTAAGCCTCTACATTTCTGTGGATCTGTGGCTCAAAAGCAGTGTATACTACCCTTGCAAATGTTGAGCCTGCATTATTCAATCCGAAAGGCATGCGAATGAAGCAATATGTGCCACATGGAGTGATAAATGCAGTCTTCTCTTCATCATCTTTGTCCATGAAAATCTGGTGGTAGCCTGAATATGCATCAAGGAAGGAGAGCAGCTCACATCCAGCAGTGGAGTCAACAATCTGGTCGATGCGCGGCAAGGGAAATGGATCCTTGGGACATGCTTTATTCAAAATTTTTAGTTATTTTCCTTGAACAACCACACTTTGTATGGAAAACCTGTGCGCGGAGGAACCTACCCGTAGCTAGCCGCACCCTTATCTTGTTTTCGAGTACGCTCAACGACTTAAGTGAGCTGCGACAAGTGTCGCGCCCTTGCTTCGTTTTCGAGTTCACTCAGCAAGCCAAGTGCGTTGCGACTAGCTGCGGCAAGGTTGCTTGCCGGTAAGACCTTGGCCAGCAGGCTGCTCAGGGTCCAGCACTCAGCGCTCGCGGCAAGGGCCCCTTGCCGGCAAGTTCCCTAGAAGCGTAGGGATGAAAGCATACAAAGTGGAGGACCAAAACAAGGGAGATAACACTGCATCGATTGCTCAAAATAAGATAATATCTTACAAGGGATAACTTGTCGCAATCACTAATAGATTCGTGTCCATGGCACACTTTGCAGAAACAAAGGAAATAAAAAGGAAGAGGCCTAATCTACGCGGTCGCCTTCAACCCTAGAGATCTTGTTCACCTTGGCGATAATGTGGGTGACCTGCGCCTTCAGCGCCTCCATATCCGCGTCGGCCGGCAAGCTGCGGAGAACGTTGACGAGGTTTATGCTAGGATTGCGGTACACTATCTTCGTCAGAACGCGCTCCAAAGTTCCCGTGCAGAGCTGGCGTGACTCCTCGGCCAGTTGCGCGGGGAGCTTCTTCTGAAGATTTGCGATAGCCGGCGTGACCCCTCTGAAGAAGAGACTGAGCTTGGCGCTGTGGGGGAGGTTTGGATCCGGAGAGTATATGAGATGCTCAACCCTCAGCGCCATCAGCTCCTTGTCGATGCTAGCTGCAGAAGCCACCAAGTCATCGGTCCATACTTCGACGGTCCGGCGGAAGTTCTCAGCTGAAGTGGCGGCGCTCTCCACCAGGCCTCGCTCCCTGCGGAGCTCGTCCTTCAGCTTGGTTTCGCGGTCCCGGACGGCGTCGAGCGAATCCTTCAGCGTCGAGACTTTTAGCTCCAGATCTGCAATTGAGTCCTTGGCGGCCTTCAGCTCGTCGCCCTGCTTGGAGAGGCGTACCTGGAGTTCAGAATTGGTGTGGGCGTCCTTCTCGCGCTCTAAGTTGAGCGCGGTGACCCTCTCCGTGCTCGCCCTCAAGAACTCCTCCAACAGCGCCACCTTAGCCTCGAGGTCCTTCTTGGCGGTCTCGGCGGTGGCTGCGGTGGCCTTTGCTTCTCTTAGCTCCCCGCAAAGGGCCTGCTCCCGGGCGGTAAGGTCCTCCTCGTGAGCGTCGAGGTTGATCTTCCGTTGGGTGAGCTCTCCTTCTCGCCGGGACAGCGCTTCTCCGGCGAGTCGCTGCTGCTCCTCGGCCTCAGCTTTCTCTAGGAGCCACTCCTGGTACTCTCCAGCAAGCCTCTCACGCTCCTCCGCCAGGTTGCGGAGGGCCGCTTGGTTGGCGGCGCGGAGCTCCGCCGCGCGTTTCTCCATATCAGCTGCGGCCTTGGCGGTGAGGGCTTCTCGAGATTCAAGTTTCGCCTGCCTGGCCCGGTAAAGGGCCAGGAGCCGATGGAGCAACTTCTCCTCCTCGGGCTCATCACTCCCGCCGGGCGCCTCGACGATCTTCAGCCCCGCGGAGGCGAGAACCTCCCCGTCGAAGGCCTCTCCCTCCTCGGGGGCTCGCGACGAGGATCCCCACGGCACTTGAATGAAGACGCCGTTGGGAGCCTCGAGGTAGAAGGTGGACTGCTCCTTCTCGGTGGAGGGGTCGGCGGCCGGCGCAGCGCTTGACGCTCCTGCCGCCTCCGGGCCGGCAGTATGGCCGCCGTCCCCCTCCCCGGCCGCTGCATCTGCGGTTGGGGCAGTCTCCTCCGCGGCAGGCTCGTCGGCTCCCGCCATGTCTTCAACGACAGGGGCGTTGCCGCCGTCGCCCTACGCGCCCTCCTCCTCGACGACGACCTCCGTCTCCATCTGTTCTGGGGGAGGAGGATCTAGAAGAAGAAGAAAAAGAAAAAGTTCAAGCAAATATCCAAAAAAGACAAGTCTAAGAAGACGAGGTTACAAAACCTACCTTGGCGTACTTCGTCGACGACAGGCTCCCTCGCCGGGGAGCTCTCCCTTGGCGGGGTGGCCGCCCTTGCCGGGCTGCCCGCCCTTGCCGGGGTACTCGCCCTTGGCGGAGCGCTCTCCCTCGCCGGAGAATTCGTCCTTGGCGGGGACGGCGGGGCCTGCAGCTCCTCGGGAGTGGTCTCCGGGCGCTCCTGTGGCTGCGGCTCCACCTCTGCACAAGACAAACAAGAACAACAAGATATTAATACAAGACAGAATCCTCAAGCGCGCCCGACGAGTAGAAAGTTCAAAACCAGACTTACGCTGGGGGCTGCGCTGGGGGCTGCTCCTCGGAGCAGCGCTTGGGTCCGGCAAGCTCGTTGCCGGCGCATCCCCTGCCGCCGCGGCGGGCGAGTCGTCTTCGACCACCACCACAGGGACTTTGGCCCTCTTCGCCATCCGCTGGGCCAGGGTCCTGCAAGCAAATCAGAAGCAAAGTCAGAATCATCAAAGAACGAATCAAGACAAAATTAAAGAAGCTACAGAATACAAGTCCTTACTCCTGTTCCTCGTCGTCGTCGTCGTCGCTCAGGGCGGAGAAGTCGAACTCCACCTGAGGCGCGTCCGCGCGAGGGGCAGGAGGAGAAGGCTCCCTCGGGCGCTTGGCGGTCCCCGGGGCTGGGGGCTGCGAAGACCCGGCCCCTGTGGACGCCGAGGCCCGGGGAGCGGGCGGAGCAGCTGCTCCGCTCTGAGAAGACCCTCCTCCACTTGGCGCTGATGTGCAGGGCGCCTCCGCCGTAGCCTGTGTGCGGGGCGCCTCCGCCGCAGTTGGTGCGCCGGGCGCTCCCGTCGCGGCTTGGCTCCCCCGGGTAGCTCGCGCCGCCCGGCGAGCAGGTTGTTGTCGGGGCGCCTGCGCCCTCGTCGTCGTCGTCGCCTTGTGGAGGCGCTTCAGCGGAGATCGCTTGGGACTCGCCCGTGGCGGGGAGGTCTCCGAGGACGAGGAGGCGGCGTCGTTGAGCCCCAGAGACCCAACGGAGTCCTCGCCGGCCCCGACGTCCTCCTCCTCCTCCTCGGCCGGCCCGCTGGGTCCAGCACCTTGCCCTGCGCCTCCGCTCCCTCCGGCGCCTCTGCTTCCTCCGGCAACGTCGCCCCTCGCGGCGGCCTCACTCACGATCCCGGGGATCCCGGCATACCTCAGAGAGGGGACCCCGGCGAGCTCGTCGGGCGGAAGCTTGAGCAGCCTGCGGATCTCCGCCTCTTCTGCTTGGCATGACGCTTCCGCAGCCTCTGCCTCTTCAACTGTGAACCCGAACTCCCCCGCCGCTGCGGCTGCGGCGGCCTCTTCTACCCGGGAAGCGATATAGGCAATCTCCCGATCAGTGGTGGCCCGGGTGAGACCTTTGATTTCCTCTTTGTTCTTCGGCAACTCCACCAAGTTGTCGAAGAAGCTCATGATGGCATCCGGCTTGGGCGCTATCCATGTTGGATCGACGCCGTGCGAGTCGCATACGGGCATCATTGCGCGTAAGGGGTCCCGGGCCGTGCGGTTGCATAGCGGCACCACTCCCCGGGGAGCTCTAAACCACTCTGGGTGGGCCGGGTCGTGCTTAAAAAGTTCCCGGACCATCCCCTTCAGCTCCAGCGACGTGAAGTTGAAGTTCAGCCCTGGGCGCAGTCTCATAATGTCCGCCGCGTTGCCGTACTCCCATGCTGGCCTCTTCCTCTCCTGTAGAGGGGGCAATGCGGCGGCGGAGGAAGTCTGCTCCTACTTCTCCGATAGTCAACTTGGCTACCCGGAGACGAAGAATTCTGACGAGGGCGACGTTGAGCTTGATGTCGTCCGAGTCCAGCTCGCTCCAGTCCCTGCCGCGCACGATAGCTGTTGTGCGCGGCGCAGTGAAATGTTGCGGCTCGTCCTCAACTACCCAGCACCAATCCGCGCGCCACTCTTCCCACTTGCCGCGGAGCTCCCCTTGCAGATAGGATTCCTTCTTGTTCAAGCGGAAGACCCAAGAGATACCTCCGGAGAGGGGAGCGCCGGCCTCTACTCTAGGCGTAAAGAAGTGCCTAAAAAGCGCTACGTTTGGATAGATCCCAATATAGTTTTCGCACAGATGTGCGAAAACCGCCATCGTGAGGATGGCGTTGGGGTGAAGTCCAAAAGATGGAGGTTGTAGGTGTTCATGATATCGCAGAAAAATTCAGAGAATGGAGGACAAAGGCCGTAGTGGAAGAAAACAGCGAAGAAGAAATACCCGCCGGGGTAGAGATCCTTGGCGGCGGCGGGGTAAACTCTGGTCCGAGGATGCACCTTGGTCTTCTTGGCCCAGAACAAGTAGTACTTGTTCCAGAGTTCCCGCGCGCCGAGCCTTGGCGCGAAGACGACATTCCTCTTCCGCAGGAGAGCAAGCTTCGCCGCCTGCTCGGATTTCTCCTTCTTGGTCTTCTCCGCCTTCGCCTTCTCGGTCTTTGGGGCCATGGCGGGGGCGGCGAGGGAAGGGAGGCGAGGAGTCCGGCGGCGCCGCAGATGCGGGAGACGGCGGAGGAGGTGTGGAGGCGGAGTGCAAAGGGGAATTTCTGGAGATGGAAGAAGCAATGAAGACGAAGTAAGGTAACGGCCCCTGCTTCCTCTGCTTTTAAGGGGGAAGTGGGGGACGCTCCGCATTTCCCATTAAAGAACGTGGTCACGTTCTCTCCCACGACGCCGCAATCGACACCTGCCGTTACGGAGGGACGCGGCGGATGCGGAAGGGGATTCGGCGTGCCGTGGGCCACGCGTGCCCGTGCACTGTTTTGGGCCTGGCCCAACAGCGCTCGGCACCGTGTGTGGCCCAGGCCCGGGGGCTCCTGTCGGTGTACTAAGGTAGGGGTACCTCAGTACCCCAACTTGTGCACGGGCAGTAGCAGCTTCCCGCGGCAGGGCCTACCACGTGCTTGCCAGAGACCTTTCTGATCCATATAAAGCCATTCAAAAACAAAGTATACAAAACAGAAGATCAAGACCCGGCAAGTGGAGCTTGTCGGGAAGGCCGTTCCAGGCACAAGATTACCTCATTACCTCAAGGCCCTGGCAGGAGGAGCCTGCCAGGAAGACCAGAAGACTATATCTAGAAGATATGCCTCGGCGCAACATGCGCCCCGGCAGGGCCCGGGGAGCGACAAGCTCCAGGGCCCGGCAAGGTCAAGGCCCCGGCAAGGTGCTTGCCAGGGAGAGTTACGCTGTGTGCCCGCGCTCCAGCTCATCGAACCACGCGTCGCCCTGGGGCCATTCCAGGGACGCGTGGCGGATGGCTGTGCAGCTTGGGGGACACGGTGGCACTCCACGGTGACGAAGCCATCGCCGTGGCAAACGGAGACGCAAGGGCGGGAGCTTTTGGGGTCGACGGCGACGGGCATTTAATGCTCTTGTCCCCCACTGTCAAAGTAGGTGATGACCACTGTTCATCCACTGTTCACGCACTGTTCCCGCACTGTTACAACTACCACCAAAGTTACATTTTTACCCCTTTCTCCTACGTTGACACCTGTCGGTGACCCCTTTGAGCTATAAAAGGAGGCCCATGCACAACGTAGAAAGGGTTCGGAACCTAGATCGCTCATCCACTCGGTGTAGCTAGTTCTTCAAGCTCCCGAGCTCCAACACTCAATACAATCTAAGCAGGAGTAGGGTTTTACGCGTCCTTCGCGGCCCGAACCTGGGTAAACTGCCTGCGTGAGCTCCTCGATCTGCTCTTTGTGCTCCCTCCGCTCCCTTACCGTACGAACAAGGGGCTCCGGTCCCATAGGTGCTTGCGGTGGACAGTTTCCCCCGACAAATATGAACCGGCCTTCTGGGCCTTGGGCCTTGTCATCCATGATCTGCCTGCCGGGTCACCAGTAACTTGCCAAATATAAACCGTCTTAAGTAAACTGTCAAGTCCGGCCGAGTCATAATTCCGGCCGGGTCATACCGCGGGGTATATCCCCGACAGTACCCTCTACTTGAACATGGTGCTTTATGGTTCATATTATTATCCAATGATGTGTTTCCATCCTATGATGTCTGAGTAGATTTTCGTTGTCCTATCGGTGATTGGTGAATTGCTATGATTGATTTAAATTGCTTGTGGTTATGTTGTTGTCCTTTGGTGCCCATCATATGAGCGCGCTCATGGATCACGCCATAGGGTTAGTTGTATGTTGATAGGACTACGTATTTGAGGGCAAGAGTGACAGAAGCTTCAACCTAGCGTAGAAATTGATGCATACGAGATTGAAGGGGGACCAATATATCTTAATGCTATGGTTGGGGTTTACCTTAATGAACGTTAGTAGTTGCAGATGCTAGATAATAGTTCCAATCATAAGTGCATAGAATTCCAAGTAAGGGATGAAATGCTAGCAGTGGCCTCTCCCACATAAAACTTGCTATCGGTCTAGTAACGTAGTCAATTGCTTAGGGGCAATTTCGCAACTCCTACCACCACTTTTCCACACTCTCTATATTAACTTTATTGTATCTTTATCTTAACAGCCCCTAGTTTTATTTACGTGCTCTTTATTTTCTTGCAAACCTATCCCACAAAACCCACAAAATACGTCTAGTTTCATACTTGTTCTAGGTAAAGTAAACGTCGAGCATGCGTAGAGTTGTATCGGTGGTCGATAGAACTTTAGGGAATATTTGTTCTGCCTTTAGCTCCTCATTGGGTTCGACACTTGTGGGTTATCACTTACACTTGTGGGTTATCACTTACACTTGTGGTTAACAATTGATCCCCTACACTTGTGGGTTATCACTAGGCGGTTTCTGTCAAAGCCGTCTCCACTTATCCCGACTGGTGGGCCGGATCGGTGGCCACTGTCGCTGACAAGATGGCCCCCTGGCAGCTAGTGGGGTGGACATCCCCTACCTCACGCCTGAGGCAAAGGAGTGACAGGGAGGTGCAGCCGAGCGACGCTGGCGCCTGCCCCGGCGGCTCCGGTCACCTGCGGTGATCCCTAGCACACCGGTGGACTCAGCGCGGCGCGTCGATCCCGTCCATGTGATCTACGCATGCATCGGTGCTCGGATTAGAGCGGTTGTTCAAGTGGAGCGGACGACGGCGGCAGTATGATGGTTGTGCATATTTCGGCCAAGGAGGAGGGGTTCTGGGTACATACGTTGAGTCTAGAGAAGCGTTGTGGTCTGTCTTAGAGGAGGATGGATGCCGGGGTGGCTCGAATTTGATCAGTGACCGTCAGTGAGGCTCCGTCCTTGCAAGAGAATGGAGGGCACGGGAGAGAGAGAGAGAGACAGAGACAGAGACAGAGAGAAAGAAAGAGAGAGAGAGCGTTGGCATAGGGGTGTACGGGAGAGAGAGGGAGCGATTTCCATCCAGAAGGGGTATCGGGACGGCCGTATAAGGTGAGGTCGCGGTGCACCATCGGCGGAGCTCGCGACCACGACTGGGGCGTCGCCAGAGGCCAAAAGGGCGCTCTGGGGCATGTCTGGGGTGCTCGTGAGCGTGGTCCAGATCGAGGGGGAATGAAAAGGAGAGCGGGCGCGCACCTGGAGGGTCCTGAGCTCAGGTGCGTTCTGGTGGAGCTGGGCGGCATCGGGCAAGCGTGTGCTAGGGCGAGAGAGATGGGAAGGAGTCGGCCGACAGTGTGTCATGTCCCGAATGCCGAGGTGACCTCGGGAGACATGCTAGAGGGTCCTGAGGTGGTCCGGGCATTGGGCAGTGAGCAGCTACCGTGCGATGGCGCACTGTAGCGTGCGCCAAAGCATGAGCTCTGCACACCACAACATTATTTAGGTGCACTGGTTGTGTCCTTTAGTGTCTAGGGGGTCTAGAGGAGTGTAAACTAGGGGGAGAAGCATTGGATGCTCTGGAGGGGGCACTGGGGTGAGAGAGGGTGTAAAGAGAGAACAAAGATGTCCAGAGAGAAAGTGAGGATTTGACCACTCAATTATTGGTCCATGGCCTTGCAAATTTTACCGGAGGTAGAAGGTGATCAGGGTCGGTTGTGGTACAAATTTGAGCTCATGGAGAATAGTGGAAGGGGCCAAAATAGTGATCATCGTAAAATAGCAGAAGGTGTTTGATTGTGATTTGGGCAAGTAAATGGATTCTCCTTACCATGAGATTTAACAGGATCAAATAGTA
Source organism: Secale cereale (assembly GCA_902687465.1). Classification (NCBI taxonomy): domain Eukaryota; kingdom Viridiplantae; phylum Streptophyta; class Magnoliopsida; order Poales; family Poaceae; genus Secale; species Secale cereale. Next base: position 218,464,376 of record LR738709.1, read on the forward strand.
GATAGAAATAAGGTTTACCACCAAGTTTCAGCTTATTTGATGAAAGTTGACAATGCAACTTTGGCAAACCCTAAGAATCAATAGAAACGGGTTTTCCAAGATTTAGTCAAAAAAATCTATTCTACTTGATGCACCACTTGGTGTAATGCCATCATTTAGATAGTATAACATGTCCACAAAAATTGAGATCAAAAGGAGATAGTTCACTCATGCGCGTCGGTCCTAAACAAACGGTTTTTAACCCCTTTCCGCGATGGCCTTTGGAATGTCGCCAAGTGAGTGTGTGTGATAGGGGGTCCTTCCCACATGACCCAGAAACCGTCGGGGGTATGGAACAGTGATCCAGAGGCCTTCCAAAATGTACTCGTATGCGATGCAGCACACACTAAATTCTTTCGCACGTGTGGTATCGGTGATTAAGCGTTTCTAATGACGCAGTGAAACCATATGGTATGTCGTAATGAACCATTTGGGAAACAGTATGTAAGGCACACAGGCCAACATATGAATTGTGTGCGATTTGTGCCCCATCACACACGAGTTTTCTGCGTAACCCGTCTGCCATGCTAGACTCCATTGCACACGTTTTCCAACAATTACCGTCTGCGATAATGTTCTATCACAAACGGTTCAGGAGCCCCTTCGCACACATACCAGTGCTGCAGACCATTTGTGATTTGTTAGGTATCACTGACGGTTGCCGCAAGAGTGACGTGTGCTTTTCGTTTGGGATCCCACACGTTTCCTAAAAAAATACGACTGGGATTGTATTTTGCATTGGGCACGGTTTACTCCTAGTTATCGTGTGTGAACGGTTCTGGAGAACCTACACACACGTAGTAGCGCTGCAAATAGTTTCTGATCTGCTGTGTATCACCGACGGTTCCGCTATGATTGACGTATGCTTTCCGATGTGGATCGCACACACTCATTTAGTTGAACCGTGTGCGGAGCAATTGCCAGGTTAAAACAAAAATATCCCATTTTGAATCGGCACGCAAAAAGCAAATTCACCACAATATTCAATTGAACAAATAAACAAAAATATCCCATTTTGAATCGGCACTCAAAAAGCAAATTCGCCACAATATTCAATTGAACAAATAGTGTCCACAAGAAGAACATTCATCAGATTTTGTAACAATTGAAATTGAACATATGGTAGCTAAATTCCAATGATTTTTCCACACATATATGCATTACATAATTAATCATAGTGCACGAAATACGAAGACCTCATCAGATGGAAAACAATGGATCCATGCATTATATGTTTAGCGGCTAACTCTTACTCAATGTTTCAGGAGAACGCATGCTGAAATCTTCATTATCACCAGTGGGATTGATGTAGTGATCCAGGAAGAAGTCGCTGATAAATCTCTGAACCATCAGCAACTCACCAGCTGGGAGCGGTTCAGGGGTCCTCGGTTTTAAGATGAGCTGCAGTATTTTTAAGATCAGAATGTGCCATATGAGTGGAGTAGAAGATATTAATTAATATGGACTTGCTGGTACTAATTCGCGAGGATCGTCACAACTATCAGCAGATTTGCAGATGGAGATCATGTGTCTGCAAACATAGTATCCACAAAGGTTGGTCCCTGCTTCTTGCTGAGGACACTGAATTTTTTTGTACAAAATTAGTCATGTATTTGTCCTATTAGGAACAACCTAACCGGTGTTTGATATATTATTTTTTCTTTGGACAAAATAGAAAGAGGTTTATTTAGAAGCTTGAACATTTGACTAGCGTAAGGAAAGGTATTTGCAGACTGTTGGATAAATTGTCCGAAAATAATGGATTTTGGTGTGTTACCGGAGAAACGGTCTCGTGCTGCAGAGGTAGTTTCCTCTTGAACAGGTTCCCAGGTTTAGTTTCCCACAATGCGAGCACACTGCAAATGATGATCAATTTTGACAACATCAATTATTGAACTAGATATGAATGCAAATTAATTTCAACATCATAGAATTCAATACTTATCCAAGAGTTCCTGAAGACGCGTCAGATCCTGAGCGTTTGTTGACTCTTTGATAGAATCGATGTAGTAAATTGTGTTCTTGTTTGGAACAATGAATACCAATATCCAGTGATTGCTATAAATTAAGAAAGCCATGAACTTACGAATGATGTCGAAATCTGAAAGATAATCAGTGTATGAGTGGTTGTTTATTTGACTTACCGTTCATGATATGGCCAGAGAAATGATTCTACATGGGACGTGTTTTCGAAGATACGGATGACCGTATTAATGGCCCAGTCCCGTCGGTCCTTTTCATGTAATGTTGTGCCATTTGCTACTGCATGATCTAAGAAATACACTCTCTCACTTTATCTTCTCTACGCGTTCAATCCCCCGAGAGGAATAAAATGCAGGTAGTTTTTATCATTTACAGCCTTGTATGGAGAAGTTGATCAGAGTTTGTTAAGTACTTAAAAAATCACGCATCTAACAAGAATGGCATCGAGCACGTTGAAGTTGAAGAAGAGATGTAAGTCCTCAAAACTCACAATGATGGAACCAGCATCGTGTCGGAAATGATCTCTGTTGTAGTGGACTAGCAAATGGTGATGACCTTCTGACATTTGATCCATGCAATATTCATGTAACTCGCGGCAACTGGAGCTGCACTCATCAAAGTATTCGCCAACAAGAAATGGCTGGCCATGGACGTAATTGCGTGCTTCAAGTACGTCTGATTTTATTTTAGCAAGCAACAATTCTACATCTTCATCATCCATGGCGTCAGAAATAATATTACTCCCCGATTCGAACAAGATGTTGTTAATTTGGTTCTGGGCGATCAGTGCTTTAAGTAAGAGGCAATCGTTCTCTTTCCTCTTCACTTTCCCGCTGCGCTTCCTCGTGGTCGTGGGTGTAGCCTTTTTGGCCACTTCCTTCTTGGTACTTGATGCATTTCTGGCAGAACGTCTGGTTGCCTGCACAGTAGACTGCCGAGCAGACGGTGATGCTTGGACGGGCTTCTTAGCAAACGGTTTATCTATGCCAGACCGCTGAGCTAGCGGTGCTGCTGTGACGGACTGCTGGGCTGTAGGAGCAGAGCCATTGGCCAGCTGACCATGCGTTGAAGCTATGTCGGGTTTCTGCGAAGGTTGCGCCAACTTGTCGGTGTGCTGAGGAGGCCGTGCCAACGCGTTGGTTTGCTGAGCAGGAAGTGCTGACGCATTTGTATGCTGATCGCATGCATGCGGACCGACGGACTGATGAGCAGTCGGTTCTGGACCTACAAACTGCTTAGCAGGTGGTTCCGAAGCATAAGACTGCTTAGCAGTCTGTTCCACCAGGTTGGTCTGCTGAGCATGTGCTGCAGCTGGGTCTCCCCCCACTGCTTCAGCGGCTGGCATCTGAACCAGTGGTGCGTCATCAGCAGTTGTAGGCCTTGCCACTGGCTGCTTTCGGGCAGAGGATGACATGGCCTGTACAGCACAAAGTCGGTCCAACTGATCACATGTTTATGCATAAGCCCGCGAGAGCTGCTCTGGCAAGGAGAGTGTCACCGGTTGAGGGGCGACAACGGTTTCTCTTGGCGGGGCTTCAGGAATCTCATCGATGAAGTCTATTTCCTTTCATGGCCACTGGTTGTGATGTAAAAGTATTTCTCCCAAGGTCCTTTGCTCGTCGAAGTCTCCTAGGGCATTCTTCAGGGCAAATTCATTTAATCCAGGCTTTACTTCAGTCACGTAGCACTTCACACAGCTCGGCTTCGATGGCACATTGTCCAACAAGAGGCCATCTTCCAAGAAGGGTGGGCAAACCAAGGCTGTTGCACATTTTAATGTTCCTTCATAATTTGTAAGCATGCCCTTCAGTTTGTCTTTCATCCAGATAGATCAGATATAGCATCATCACGAGCAGCTGCAGTCTCAGTGTCGCTGGGGTCAGCTGATGCACAGCTACTCTTGTGAAGTGTTGTCGCGCAATAAGCAGCATCATCCATGCCCACCTCCCCTCCCATGTGCTGGCTATCTGTCAGTGTTAGAGTCTTCTGCCTCATCAGTGACAACTCAACATCCTTTCGAACAGCCAGATAAATCTCCTTCTTCAACTTTTTAAACAATGCATTATGCTTCATTTCACTCCTCGCTTTTTTCATGTTGAGACTCTCTTCTTTGATGAGTGTGAAAGCCCTCTTGTGCGGGACATTAACACCTATACCCCTTGCACGGCCAGGGGGTTCTTTTGTGTCCAGAGCAATAGACAGAATGTCACATCGCCCTGAGTTCCTGTAGAACCTTCCAGGGATCTTGGAAGCCTCTACCATCACTTCATACAGTTTGGCGTCACATGTGTTTTCCAAGTAATAAGTTTTGTCATCACGCCTCTTTGCATGTGCCCGCAAGTAGTCTCTGGCGCATTCGCCCTTGATTTCACTAAAGGCCGGATTTCCACCTGCCGCTACTGCTTCTCTGTCCTCTTGCTCCCATATCAGTTTCATGCCATAGTATCCTGCCACACCCATACGGTGGTGGTGTATGTTCTTCTTCTGAAGTTTCAATTGCTTGAAACTCTTTGCAGCAAAATCTGGAGTTGCCCTGACGCTTTTGAATTATGCCCAGTCTGCCTTTGAAATTTGGGGGTATGCGGGGATTGGGTCCTTGCCTTCACTCAAGTACTTCTTGTACAGCACATGCTTCCAGTTTCTCCAAGAATCCCTAGCCTTCTTCAGTGCAGCGTGTTCCACCTGCATTCTCCACTGCTCTAGAGCGTTGAAGTGATCCATGATCTCCCGGACTATCCTTCGCCGTGTTTCTGTGTCAGCCTTCCAAAACCCTGGCAGATTAATGTTGAGCCTTGCCCTGCCAACAAATCGACACACACTCCTGAACCTCATGCGTGCTTTATCTGGTTTAGTTGGAGCCCAGGACTGTAAATCAATCTCGGTTACTTCATATACACATTTAGGCTGGTGTGTGGGCTTCCTTGGAGCATTCCTCCGTGTCCTCACCGGAAGGGTAATTGCTACAGCTCTATCCCATTCAAGACTACTTGATACCTCACAATCTGCTGAAGACCTAGGGTTGTCCGAATCAGATGAAGATACATGGCCTGAATGAGTGATGTCGCTGCTACTCAGCATCTACAGAGAACACATGCGAAACTCAGGAAAGTAAGATAAGCATAAAACTGACAACTTGGTATCAAGCTTTCTAAACATGCCATGCAATAACTTAGAAAATGTATGGCTAATTTGTTAAGTTTGTGTGACTCGGGCGCCCGTGATCTGTAAATAGGCAGTAACTTATTGCAATAAATACAACTTATATGTAGTAAGGAAGGTAGATAATGACCATATATACGCTCTCCGTTATTTTATAGCCAATTTGGGAACATACGGAACGAAATTGGAAGAGGGATTGCGAGGAAATATGCCTCACCGCGATGGAGAGCAGTAACTAACAGGCTTCTTAATGCAAACCCAGCCGGACCACAGGAGAGGCGAGGGTTACTACATTGATATGCTGGAGGGTGGTTGGCGAGCAAATGAAGAAGGCGAGGCGTGGGCCGCCGCATGTTGGGAACGGCAGTAGAGGTAGGCTTGACATCGAAGAGCGGGCACACAACCGGGGTGAGCACGGCGGCGCCGGAGAGGGTTCTGTTATGGATCTGGGGGAGGGGGGGCTGGCGAAGGAGATTGGGTGGACTAGTTGTGTGAAACGCGGGCGGACGGTGGGGGTGTTGGCGGCCTAGGTGAAAGGGTGAAAAATATCCCCGGCCGCCGCGCGCGCGGAAAGGCCTATGCAAATGGTTGCCTGTAAGTGCTCGTGTGCACAAACAGAATAATTTCATTTGAAATGAAGACGTCAGTTCATCGCTTCGCCTCTAAATTTTTCGCACATAAACCAATCACAATTTTACCACGGGTTTGATTTGTTGGCGCATTTCACGTCTCGTGTGCTATATGTAAGACATTTTTTGGCATTTACCGTGCATGTTGGCATATAAATCAATTCCTAGCCGGACTGCATTTCCCATCTAAATGGATGAGGATTGACGTTCGATCTGGGAGAATCCAATGGTGCAGACGTACGATCCGTGGGGTATGGGTTTTGGCCAATTAGAACGCACGACTCAAATCGCGCGCGCGGCGAGGGGGGCATCGGCCACGGTTTGGTAGGCACACAGCTTTCATGTGCAAACCGTGTGCTATTTGAAAACATTGTTTTGGGAGGGGCTATTTGAAAACATGTACATGTGTTGTCGAAAGGGATGAGGATCGTCGTTCGATCAAGGAAAATCCAACGGTGCAGACGTACGATCCGTGGGGTTTGGGTTCTGGCCAATCAGAACGCACGACTCGATCGCGCGCGTGGCAGAGGGGTGGGCGGTGCATCGGCCACGGCTTAGTGGACACACGGCTTTTGTGAGTGAACCGTGTGCTCTTTGAAAACATTTACATTATCTAACATCATATTTTTGTTCGAATGAAAACATGAGTTCATCGTTAGCCTCCAATTTTTTTCCATGGTAAGAAATCATGAGTATAATGGATAGTGTCATATACTAGTATCATGAATATGCAGTACATATGATACTACCTTTAATTAATTATAGCGCATAGTATAATACATATAGTATAGTATCATATATAGATCATATTTATTGGCATGGATGACACAAATTAGCATCGCATTTAACATGATATGGTATCTACCTACTATATGTTACTCCAACCCTCTTTATATATATTTAATACTTTGCCACATCAGCAACTTGCTATTTCCGAGTGCATGACATCGTCGGCTATGATACCACCACTATGGCCAGCCTTATATAGTGGGGAGTCTGATATACTATATATATAGTATCATGCATATGATACTAGTGTATGATACTACGTACGTACCTTCATAGTGCATATATAGTATCATAGAGTAGTACTAGCTCCCTCTGTAAACTAATATAAGAGCGTTTAGATTACTAAATAGTGACCTAAACGCTCTTATATTAGTTTACGGAGGGAGTATATATCATAGATGACCGTATTTATGAATTGAGCCCTATAAGGCTGGTTGTAATGGGGAGTATTATATATATATATATATATATATATATATATATATATATATATATATATATATATATATATACTAGTAGTATCATGCATGCATATATATGATAGTGTAGCTAGGATACTACTTCTGTAATGCATAGTACCGTAAGTTAACATCTTAGATTGCCTTACTAATTGTCATGCATCACACAAAGTAGTGGTACAACATTTAATATGACACGGTATCATGATATGATACCACATCCTCTCTTGTGTGCCACATCATCCAAAAAGTCTAATTGGCATGCATGATACCGCTTATGATAATACTATTACAACCATCCTAAACCGGAAAGGAGGGAGTATGAGACTAGCCACAATGGAGAGTAGTACACTAATAACATACACATATCCCTAGACTATATATGTTACTACCTTCATAGTGGGTAGTAACATAAGTGTAGTGTCATGCAAAGCTTCATTTTTTAGGGTACAGACTCATATTGCATTGGTACATGTGATGCTACAGTAACTAGCTAAGGTACTGAAACTATCTCTCTCCTCATTAACATATTGCCACATAAGCAAGTTTGCTGAGTTGGATTCGGTGTTACTGCTGAAGTTACTCCCACTTTGGCTAGTCTGATACTAGCTAGTCGTCTATGATATACTAGCTAGCTACCTCAGTAAGAGCATGGTTAATAATACAGCCAAGGGTCGGCTATAAGAAGTTGCCATGTCATATACAGCCAACCTCTTAGCGGGCATGTACAATAATAAGTTTTATATACGTACTAGTATATCAATAGTTGGCCCACCTTACATCCTCACAAAGTGTCTTGGGTCTCGTGTTGTAGTTGGCTCTACTAACCAAGATCCCACTTCTCTTCTCTTTCCTCCAACTAACAAGCACATATATATATTATTCTATTCCTTATAGCCAGACTACCCACGGTGGGAGTAACACAGGTAGTAACATCACACATATCTAGATAAAATAGATGATGTGGCAAGCAATAAATGAAGAAATGGAGGAAAGTGGATATGTGTGATGTTACTACGTACCTATGTTACTCCCACTGTGGGTAGTCTTACTCCCCACTATAGAGGTAATAACATAGACTAGTAACACATGTGCATGTTACTAGTCTATGTTAATACCCACTTTGGCTAGTCTGAGTAACATCACACATCTCAAGGCAAGATGAGTCTATAGCCTAATAAATTAAGTGTTGCATGTTACTACACATATGTTACTCCCCACTATAGAGGTTGTAACATAGACTAGTAACATTCTATGTTACTACCCATTGTCGCTAGTCTTATGTCACTCTATTGTGTACTTACTTGCTCTAATGCATAGTATCATAGAGTAGCTAGTATCATATGTAGTACTTTATTTATATTTTCATGCATGACACATAGTAGCATAACATTTATTATGAGACGGTTTCATGATAAGATACTTAACCCTCTCTTTCTTCATTTAATTAATTCTATGACAGCTCATCAAAATTGCCTAGTTGGCATGCATGATACTAGCTATGATACCCCGTTACTATCAGCCTAGCAAAGGTGTACAGATCGTTTGTGCATCGGTTTGTGAGTTTTCATCCGTTTGTTTGAGAAGCGGGGAGAAGTTGCAAACATTTTGGCCGCGAGGTGTGGCCACTAGCGTAGGCCTAGTTGGTATTTTAATTACAGAAAATTTAGATGGAGTTCGGACATCATCAAAATCGATGTGTGCCTGTGGCGTGCTCTCACGACCCCATGGAAAAAATTGGTAAAGTTTGGCACAGGGTTTGATGACTGCTCCTTCCAAACTCGAGCATCTCACATGAAGGATCATGGTTTTCCAAAAGGAGACGTGTCAATTCAAACTCCTGTGGTCAGTGACTTCATCGTTTGGCCTCATAAAAATTTCCACAGTACGCAATCACCATTATACAATGGGTTTGATTTTCTGGCGTATTTCAGGTATCATTAGCTATATGTAAGACATTTTTTGAGATTAACATGCATTTTGTGCATAAAAAAAATTACAACCGGAACTGCATGTGCTGTCGAAAGGGATGAGGATCGCCGTTCGATCTGGGAGCATCCAATGGTGTAGACGTGTGATCCCTGGGGTTTGGGTTCTGGCCAATCAGATAACACGACTCAGATCGTGGGCGGGGTGGCGGGGTTTGGTCGACACACGGCTTTCATCAACGAACCGTGTGCTATTCGCAAACCAGATTGCATATTTTTGTTCACACATACTGTAGTGAGATCGATTGAGCATGCTACCTCTATGATATAATAATAATAATAACAAAAAATAGTTCATATTCATTGCGTGAGCTGACAGCATATCAAGGTCAACATATTAACGGTTCTTACATCAACAGAAAAGCGGGCATAACTCACAAATTCAGTACACGCGACAGTTCTAAATTGAATGAATTAAGTTGCAGGGTAGGCATAGAGACTATTCTTACGGCTTAATTCCCATGTACATGGGGGAACTAGGATCATTAAGTTGACCCCGAATGAACTTGGGGTTTTTGATGATTTTACGCTTCTTTGTTGCACTGGTGCGCGATCCCTTGGCTGGCAACTCATCAAATTCATCGTACTCGTCCTGATCGGCAACTTCGTCGACACCTAGTACCCTTCTCTTCCCATGCATCGCTAAATGGCCGTTCTTATGCAAGGGGTCTTCCATAAAGAAAATCTGGGTAGCATCGCTGGCAAGAATGAATGGGTCCACGTGATATGCCATTGTTATCCTGTTAACACAGGCCTTCCTGTACTCATCAATTCTTACCTGACTAAGAGGGGTCCATGCACACCTGAATAATGCCACCTTAACTTTCACATAGTCAAGCTCCCAAATTTCTTTGATGGTTCCATAGTATACCCTTTTATCAGCTTCATTTACAGTCATGCATTCTATTCGAATAGAGCTGTTTTGGTACGAGGTGTTCTTATCATGTTCCTCAGTGTAGAATGTGTATCCATTTATGTCATATGCTTGGTACGTCAACACCGTAGGTGATGGGTTTTGTGCCAACCACGTAGCTATGTCATCGATGGATCCTCGTGCCAAGTGATTCTTCAGCCATTCAGCATACTTCTTAATGTGCTCCTTCATCTCCACTTCTTATGAAGGCACCATTGGTAAGAAGATTTGGCGTATCTCCGGCAAGTGTTCTTCGGCATAAGCGATGAGAACTAGGCTGTTACGCAGTACCGTCAAATGGGCTTTCTCTGCCAATTCTCCGGGTGCAGCCATTAGCATGCCAGCAAGGACCGGCTTACCTTTGTGGCACCCCGGATCAGAGTGACCGGTTTACCTTGCATTGCCAGCCGAGAGACCTTGTCTTCTGGCAACACACAACATCTTGGTACAGAAAACAACCGCTTTATTGATACTAGCGGACCATGGTTTTACATTACAACAAGTAACGAGGCCAAGCGGCACACACGGTGCGGCTGGACAATATGTACATTATTTAATGAACATAAAAGGCATCGGTCATAAAACTATGCAGCAGCGGAACTCCATCTCAGAGGGACACCGATGTGGACACGGTCTAGACTCGGACGACACTCCTTTCCAACAAAACTTTCCTGAAATCTGGCATGACACACCAGGTCAGTACATTGAATGTACTTGCAAGCTTACAACAAACAAAATCATAATGACAACCAATATCATGATAATTATTCAATTGTTAAAATGCAGCAACAGACTTAGATATACATTAACTAACATGTTGTACTTATTCCTTTGTGAAAACAGAACCTCAGTCTGACTTACCCATGGTGATTATTATTAAACTACAAACTTGTTCGTCTCAACAAGACATAAATCGTGATCTTTCCGGCGATCACTACCCTGACCATACTTGGTCTCAGATCATCTCGGTGGCTCTTCCACCATTTATACAGTACAAAAATTTACAACTTAGTAAGCAAAATTTTATTATATGTTGACCCATGGTGTGACTTACTTTTGAGTGTGTCCATGACCATGAACTCAGCTATCGATAGATTTATTACACTCTACAGAGGTAGTGCACTATACCAAAACCACGGAACCCATGGCCTCGTTCTCCCATTCGGGTGGACCAACGGCGTCCCGACAAAACTCTTCCATTGCCATGACACTCTTACGGCCACTCCAACTCATTTCCCCCACTGGAACAGTCCTGGGTGCCCTGTGCCTACCAAAGGCACACCGACCACCGTCGTGGCCAAACAGCAATTGTCCCAAACAGGGACTCGGTACCATAAACTTAACAACGGGCACACAAGGTTATGTCTGCTTACCGGGCCAGGGTACTGCATGCCCATAACCTTCCCTATTTGGAGGTACCGACAAGAGGCATGACAACGGACTGAATAAAGACCTTCCCATAAAGGCAAATGTGGTTGCACTGGGGAAAGACTCGATTCAGTGGCACCTTGACCCGGTCAACAATTTATTCAAGTTGAGTTATTAACAGTTTCAACTTAAAGAAAATAAATAACCGGTGTCATAAAATGCTAGGGAATGCAACATACGAAATGCATAACAAAAATAACCGGGTCAGCTTTACTTTACTAAATATAAGCATCACAACTTCAATATTATTCTGGTTATGATTTACTTTCAAATAAACAGAACATATTCTAGAAAAAAAATATCATAATACTTATGTAAAAGAAAATAACTTCACATAGCTATTTATATGCACATCCATAATAGTTCCCAATGATCCAAACTTGCTTCTAGTTATCTTAAAAACTTAAACCAACTTCCAATTTTCTGTAAACTAAATGAAACAACTAAATACAGCAACCAACAGAAAGTATTTAACAAAAATCATTCATATGCATAAATAAAATCATTTATTCAAGTTGGAAAATCACAAATATTGAAATGGCACTATGAAAATGTTGTTGTGGCTTGCCTTAGTGCAAATGAGGTTAACAAACCTCCTGGTGAACCTCAAGACAAGCTTCACCTTCTGAAAATAAATAAAAATACAAAAAGAAAATATCAAGAATCATTCAAAAATTCACCAGAAAATATACACAGCACCAAATAGTCTCATTTTTGGTGTGCTGCATGATTTCTTCACAAAGAACACAATGCAAAAAGAATCAATTCATTTGGACTTATGGTTAAAAAGTTATTGCAGTTTGAAGTTCTCTGGAATATATTTGAATTTAGAATTTAAATAAACAGACTAAGAGGGGTGACGCCGAAGGCGTAAAAGCCCAGGGCGCCATCACTCGTACCGCTTCACGCGGATACAAAGAGGTTGTCTAGCAGGCTCCGCTAGTCATGTGAGGGGGAGAGGGGGAAAAGAACAGGGGCGACCGCGGCCTCGCCGGAGCGCACGCCGGCGACGTGGCTCCTTGGCCAAGATGGGAGGGATAGATCGACGGAGGAGGTTGGGGCGCACCTGCCCGTAGCCGTAGGGTAGCTAGGGGTGGTCGGACGGCGTCGGAAAAGAGCTCGTAGGCGGAGGCAGACCGGGGTGGTCGCCGGAGTTGAAGAAGACGGCGTGCAACGGCGGCTCCAGCAGCTCCAACTAGGTGGAACGGCTCCACCAGAGAGTGGCGGAGGCTCTGGTAGGGTCGCCCTGGCCTGAGAGGGTCTGGAGCTTCCGCAACGACCGGAGGGGATCGCCGGTGAGCTCGAGCTCGAGAACGTCGGCATGTGGCCTGCTCGGCCGCGCCACGGGGTTCTACGTAGTCGAGGTGTGTGTGGGAGTGGAGCTGGGTGCTCGGGAAGGCTAGGAGGGGGTCCTATATATAGGCGAGCCGAGAGGGGGGAACGGGGCTCCGCTGGCGACACCTGGACGCTACGCCCGGCGACGAATGACGTCAGTTAGAGGGGGAAGAAGGCGACGGGGTCACGCGGGAGCTGTGGACGGACGGAGACGAGCACAGGGGCACTGGAGTGGCGACGAGGACAGTGCGCACCGCACTGTTGCCTTGGCCGGACCGCGCCCGTGCTCGTTGCGGCGAGCTCCTGCGTCGGCAAGCGCCAGAGGGGTGATGTAGAGATGAAGACGAGGATGGTGGCGTGGGTTGGCACGCTCTGGCAGGCGCGGAAGCAAGCACGCGCTCAACAGAGCACTCAGCGGCATCCAGAGCGCACCGACAAGCAGCCATGGCATGGTGCACACGCGTGCTCACCGCGCGAACTTTGCCTACTGGCTTACTTGGTGCCAAAATTTATGGCTGGCGTGTTGTTCGTGGTAGATAGGAGAGTTACCCATGGTTAGTTTGTTTCCAGACGTAGTAGAAAGAAAATTTGACGTCTGGTAAGTTTCTGGACAGAAACTTTGAGAGTTTACAGAGGTAAATTGGCTAGGAGTTGGAGGCTATGCTTTGGAGGCTAGTCATAAGTTACTAAGGTAAAGATGTACAAGGAGTTTCAGAAGAAATGGAGCAAGTAAAATGGTAGTTGCTGTAGAAACTACCATTTCTGTCCAGAATAGAAAATAATTTCTGTAGCAAAAATATTCCAAAAAGTGATGCAATATTTTGGCTGAGGAATGTGTCCTAGGGTCCAAAGAATACTTATGAATTTCCTCAGATTTTTGTGGGCCAGAAAAATAGGGGTTGCTTTGGAGCACAAAGGGTTTAGCTAGGGTTTTCGAGGGAAAAATGAATATTTTTCAATAAAGAAAAATATTCCATAAATTAAATTAGAGTGAACCAGAGGGAAAAGATGAATTGAGATGGATAGGAGGCAGTTGGGTGAAAGCCAAGGGTACCCAAGTGTTTAAGTCCATATGAAAAGATTCAAAAATCCCAAGGTTCAAAATAAATTCAAATAAAACTCAGGCAAATAAAAGAGGGCAAAAATCAGACTGTCACAAACCTCCCCCACTTAGAATGAATCTCGTCCTCGAGATTTGGTTGCTTGGGAAAACCATTCCGGATAATATGTATGTAGGAATCTTTCTTCTTCCCAGGTTGCTTCTGACTCGGTGTGATGCTCCCACTGGACCTTATAAAACTTTCTTACTTTACTGTGGGTGACCCTTTCCATCTGATCCACAATTTTGAATGTTCTTTCCTCATACGTTAAATCCTTTGCCAGTTCTATGTCGGTCATGGCAGTCCTTTTCTCAGGCGGCGATATGCACCGCCTCAACTGTGAGACGTGAAACACGTTGGGCACATCGGACAATTCTGGGGGCAATTCCAACTGATAAGCAATAGTGCCCACTCGAGAAATAACTGGGAAGGGGCCAATAAATCTGGGTGCCAACTTCCCGCGAGTTTGGAATCTCTTGACTCCTTTCATAGGAGTGACTCGGAGGTATACGTGCTCTCCAGGTTCAAAACTGAGCTGTCGGTGTTTTGCATCGTAATAACTCTTTTGTCGAGATTTGGCCAATTGTAATCTATCTCTGATTTCCTTGACTTGTTTCTCAGCTTCCATCATGAGGTATGTTCCGAACATACAGCTATCTCCAGTCTGAGACCAATTTAACGGGGTACGACATTTGCGGCCATATAAAGCCTCGTACGCTGACATCTTTAGACTGGTTTGGAAGCTGTTGTTGTAGGAGAACTCGGCGTAAGGCAGACATTCTTCCCATTTAGATCCTTGGGCCAAGACGCAAGCTTGCAGCATATCTTGAAGTATTTGGTTTACCCCCTATGTCTGTCCATCAGTTTGAGGATGATAGGCTGTACTGTATTTTAGGGCTGTCCCCAAGGCTTGATGGAGACGTGTCCAGAAAGCGGAGGTAAAGAGTGAACCTCGGTCGGAAGTGATGGTTCGAGGTACTCCTTGCAGACTGACTATTCTGGACACATACAGTTGTGCAAGTTGGTCTGCTCGATAGGTGGTCTTGACCGGAATAAAGTGGGCTACCTTGGTTAGAGTGTCCACGATGACCCATTGCATTATTGCCTCGTTGTGTCTTGGGTAGTCCTGTAATGAAATCCATGCAGACATCATCCCATTTCCATTGTGAAACTGGCATCGGTTGAAGAAGTCCGGTTGGCTTCTGATGTTCTGCCTTTACTTTGTTGCATATGTCGCAACAAGCCACAAAATAGGCAATGTGCTTCTTCATTCCACCCCACCAGAATATTTGACGAAGATCTTCATACATTTTTGTACCCCAAGGGTGAATAGAGTATGAGGATTCGTGTGCTTCTGACAAGATTTTATTTTTCAGGTCCGACTGATTTGGTGCACAAATCCTTCCACGAAATCGGAGAGTCCCAAAGTGATCCTTTGAGAAATCAGGGGTACGTCCTGTTAGCATATTCTTTGCATGCTTTTGTAGGACCGGATCGTCTGGCTGGGCCTTGCGGATTTCTTCCTCCAGAGTGGGGGTAACTTCCAAAATATTAGTGAGACCAGCCTCAACGATGTTCAGATGGAGTTGAGCAATCTCGTCTTGAAGTTTAATGGGCAAAGATTTTAATATGACATTTAGGCTGACCGGCTTTCGACTGAGTGCGTCAGCCATGACATTGGCTTTACCCGGGTGGTAATTTATTCCAAGATCATAATCCTTAACCAGCTCAAGCCACCTTCGCTGACGGAGATTTAAATCTGGCTGAGTAAACATATACTTGAGACTTTTTGTGATCTATAAAAATTTTGCACTTCTTCCCGATGAGATAATGCCTCCATATTTTGAGAGCATGCACCATCGCGGCCAATTCCAGATCATGAGTAGGGTAATTTCCTTCATGCGGTCGCAGCTGTCGTGATGCATATGCCACTACCTTGCCGTCTTGCATGAGTACGCAACCAAGTCCTTGCCTGGATGCGTCACAGTATACATCAAAACTACGATATATGTCTGGAAGAGTTAATACAGGTGCGGTGGTGAGCCGTTTCTTTAGCTCACTGAAAATTTTCTCACAGTCGTTCGTCCTTTCAAACTTCTTGTCCTTTTTGAGTAGTTTTGTCATGGGTTTGGCAAGCTTGGAGAATCCTTCAATGAAATGACGATAATATCCAGCCAGTCCTGCCTGTCGGGCGGAGCGATGGTGCCACATTTGGTATGCTTCTGCGGGAATTGAATTTTGTAGCCTGCCCTTCTTGACTGGTCAGAGTGACTTCTCGGGTTGCACAGTTTATGCATACCTGATATTGGGCCAGCCAATTCATGCCCAAAATAACATCCAACTGTGCTGACTCGATGAGTATCAAGGAAGTTGGAAAGCTTATCACGTTGATATTGCTTTCCAAGTCACGGCAAACCAGATTACTCTTGATTAAAGATCCCAGGATTTGTACCAGCATATTATTGCCCAAAAGAGAACAAGAAAATTTGTTTTGGGCAACAAAACTCCGAGAAATAAAAGAGTGGGAAACCCCTGAGTCAAATAAAATTATTGCAGGTATGCTATTAACAGAAAACATACCGATAACTACTTCGGAGTTTTCTTGGGCTTCATCTGCGGAGAGGTGATGGACGTGCCCGGTGATGTTTTGCTGGTTCGGGTATGACCCCATGAAGTTGACTTGTGGCCGGAATAAGGCGTTCGCCTTGCTGTTCTTGGGGCACTGCCTGGCATAGTGTCCATTTTGCCCACAACTGAAGCAAGAATTATTGCGCTGACGCTCCTCGTGTATTGGGTTGGTGGCAACATTCTTGACTTGGGTAGTGATCTTGTTAACATTCTGTTGCCAATTGGGCTTGTATTCCACCTGAGTTTGCTACCACGTTCGAGCCTTCTGCACTGGTTGCCCTTCTTTCCTTGGTTCAAACTTGCGCTTGTCCTCGTTATTAGCAGACCGGTTGTCCAGTACGAGCTTGTGTTCTCTTTCCGCAATGAAAGCTTTATTCACCAAAGTTTGGAAGTCTGGAAAATCAAGCATGCTGAGAGTGCACCTGAGTTGCGAGTTTAATCCCCCAAGAAATCTGTCAATCGTTCTTTCGTTCAGTGGCCACGTCATACTGGGAATAACGGTCCAGGTGGTTGAATTTATGCAAATATTCACCTACGGACAGATTCCCTTGGGTGAGTGCAAGAAATTCACGCTGCTTGGTCTTCATAATTCCAGTAGGGGTGTGATATTTTCGGAACTGATCCTTGAATTTTGTCCAGGTGAGTGCTTCATCAGCAGGCCACATGGCTTTTGTATTTTCCCACCATATGGCAGCAGCTCCTTCAAGATAATGAGTTGCATATGGAACTTTGTCCTCTTCTGCACTACGGGCAATCTCAAGCTTCCTCTCAATGGATCGTAACCAATCATCGGCATCCAAAGGGTCAACAGCCTGACTAAAACTGGGTGGCTGAGTTCTCTGAAAATCTGATAGCTTGGAGTAATGACCGTTCCGATGTCCATTCTGACCAACCATAGCTTGAACACTTTTTAATATCTCAAGTAGATCATTACTTCTTCTTTCCTCAAACATACGCATAATTTGCTCAGTGGTAGGCGGATTTGGCGGTGGAGGCGGTGGTATGTATGGCTCGGGGGAGTGTCCTGCCTGTCGGGCGGAGCGACGACTGGGAACATCCTCGTGAGCGTTGCTACTGTTGCATCCCCGCATCATCCTATTATGGATTTTTCCCAAGACAACGCAACCGAGATGAGAAACATTCAAAAGAAAATACTTGGGGAAAGCCAGCAACAAAACTCAAGGGAAAACAAAATTGTGAAGAAAGACAGCGAGTAAAAGAAGCACAGCTTCAGCATAATTATACAAGGAGGCATAAATGAAAAGTAATTAAGATGCCCAGTTCCACTACTCTCATACATGAAACGAAACATCATGACTCATACATCTACATTCGTACATCAGACTAACAACTGTGAATACTCTGGAGCTCTACTGCTCTGCGGGTGATGCGGGGTCCTCTCCTGAAGTGGACTCGGATCCTGAACTGACGATGTTAACTTAAATCTCGGGGTTAAAGGTAACACGGGGATGCTGCTTCGGAGGTTATCCTTCCGGGGCAGGAGTAGGGTGGATCGTACGAGCTACAGGGGTAGTGAGAAGAGATATCCACTCAGCAGGGGCGCTAAGAGGAGTTATGGTCGAGGCGCCTGAGCTACTGGGAGGGGTTACTGGTGAAATAGGGGAAGCAGAACTGGGGACGTATGAGGTAAATCCCATGGAGGCGGGAATGGTGACAGACGTAGTAGTGGCTAAAGCAATACGAGTGTTAGTCAACTCGCGAGCCAGCTCGTGGATCATGAGGTAGCTAGCAGTGATGTAACGGGAAAGATGGCTAGCAACACTATCAGACTCCGGATCAATCTCAGGGAAATTAACACAACCGTTGTCGTGCAGAGAAGGATAGTATTGGAAACCTGGGTGGTTCTGCATGCAGACCTCGCTGTGACGAAGCTCAACAAGGATCTTGAATGCAGCAAATTGGACGGCCTGCGAAGCGGTAGAAGCATAATCGCTCCGAGAGGTACGAGTGTAAGAGCTGGAGTCAGAACTGACGCACAGAGTCACCACTGCTTGATATTCATAAATTGAGTCTGCTAGACGCTCCCGGTACACATGATAAACTAGGTCGTCTCCATGAGGGTACAGCCGACGCCACACGTTACGAAGGAGGTGCAGTGACGTGTACGACATCAGCTGCAACTGGCACGGATACGGCACTTGAGCCATCTACACTCACAACAATCATTGGGTTAGCATAACAATAAGACAAGTATATGCAAAGCAATAACCAGCTAGACAGACTACCGGCACTCAACCTAAGCGCGTATCTGGCGTTTTAGTTAGCACGTTGATACGTCCAAAACGTATCTATAATTTCTGCTTGCTCCATGCCTCTTTTGTGTAATATTGCTATGATATTTATGCACTTCCATACACTTTTGATCATATTTGGACTAACCTATTAACTCAGTGCACCCCAGTGCCAGTTTCTGTTTTCTGCTGTTTTTGTATTTCAGGTTTTCCCATTACGTAAATTGCCAGAAAAAATCCGGGAAAAATATATAAAAAATCAGCGTTCCGGAAGCTTCCATGCAGCCAAAGTAGGGCCAGAGGGGGGCCACCAGGGCTCCAGGCGATCAGAGGGGGCGGCCCCCCTCCTGGCCAGGGCGCCTGGGCCCCCCTTGCCTCTTCTGACGCCCCCCTTTAGCATATATTTACACCGCGTCCCGAAACCCTCGAGGACGGAACCCTTTTTCGTGATCTCATCTCTGTTCCGCCACCGCCGCGCTTCCAAGATCGGGAGCACCAGGAGAACTCTTCCCGGCACCCTGCCGGAGGGGAGAACCACCACCGGGAGCCTCTCCTCCACCATGGACGCCTCCCGGATGAGTTGTGAGTAGTCTCCCTTGGACCATGGGTCCATGACCAGTAGCTATGTGATGTTCTCATCCCCTCTTTGTTCTTCACCGATTAGACCTCGTGAGCTGCCCTACATGATCGAGGCACATATGTAATCCTTATGCTGTTGCTATGATGAGTTTGTTGGGATCCGATGGATTATGAGATTATGTTCAGATTGTGTGTGAGTAATATATTTGATTCACCTCTTTTATATTTATGTTCTTGAGTAATTCTTGCATGTTCTCCGTTGTTGTTTATTGCTTTGGCCAAGTAGTAGGTAGTAACTCCAAGAGGGAACGTTACGCTTGATTGTGGGTTCATGCCCCTCGATGACTAGCTTGAGTGACAGAAACATGAGTCTAGGGGATGTGCTGTTGCCACAAGGGGGAAAACAACGGTGCTTGTACTTGCGGGTGCAAGGATTGTTTACTTTACGCAAAGTTCTTTTAATGCAGTTGTCTGTTGCTTTGAGTTTACACTATGGGTGGGACTCGCAACTTAATACCAGCGAGATGTTCTAGATAGATATCTCAAGGTGGATGATTAGTAGTAGATGCAGATGGATTTCGGTCTACTTGCCTTGGCGTACCGCCCATGCTTTTGAGCCTCTACCTTTCTTTGCAGCATAGTTAGCATTGGTTTGCACACATAATCCTGTCAATTGCCCAGCTGTAATTCGTTTACCTCGCTTAGCTGTTTTATCGTCTTTTGGGAGAGAGACATCACTAGTGAACATCATGGGACCCCGGTCCATATTACCATCACTGATCACACCCGCTATTAACTTTCTGTTCTTACTTACTAGTTACAGTCATACCTATCACTATTATCTCTTGCGTTTGATCCTTTGTAAACGACAAGGCCGGAGGAATTGGCAACCTCTCTGTACTCGTTGGGAGCAAAGTTATTTATATCTGTGTGCAGGTCCTGTCAATCGCTAAGTTGCGCCGCTAGCAGTTGACACCTTCTTGTTGACCCTCGAAGTCTCACGGGATTTGATCCTTGGTATCTTTGCCAAGGGAAAACTACCGCTACACTGTATCTCAAACCTTCCACTTGGGGTAACCAACGAGGGGCGAGAAGCCATCAAGCAAAGTTTTCTGGCGCCGTTGCCGGGGACTCCACTCTTCAAGATAGCGGAGTTGCATGCTATCTTTTACCTTTGCTTTTTAGTCTTGTTAGTTTACCTTTCAGTTTTTGCTTTAGTGTCTTCTATCAAAAATCAAAAAATAGTTATCTTGCTTACTGCTGCTATGGGTTCCACCAAGAACACCAAGTTGTGTGACTTCACTAGTCATAACAACGATGGCTTTATCTGCACACCTATTACTACACTTGCCACTTCAGCACCTTCTTATGATATTAAACCTGCTTTACTGAATCTAGTTATGAAAGATCAATTCTCCGGTGCTGGAGATGATGCTGCTTTACACTTAAACAATTTTGTTGAACTCTGTGATATGCAAAAGTACCAAGAAATAGATGGTAATATTGTTAAGCTTAAAATTTTTCCTTTCTCCTTGAGAGGAGGAGCTAAAATTTGGTTTCAATCCTTGCCTAGAAATAGCATAGATTCTTGGGACAAGTGCAAGGATGCCTTTATTGGGAAGTACTATCCACCTGCTAAAATTATCCAACTAAGGAGTAACATAATGAATTTCAAACAATTGGATAATGAACACGTTGCCCAAGCTTGGGAACGCATGAAATCTCTTGTCAAGAACTGCCCTACTCATGGTTTGACTACTTGGATGGTTATCCAAACCTTTTATGCAGGCTTGAACTTTACCACGCGGAACTTGTTAGATTCGGCTGCGGGAGGAACCTTTATGTCAACTACACTTGGTGCTGCCACGAAGCTTCTCGATGAGATGATGACCAATTATTCCCAATGGCACACCAAACGCGCTCCAACAGGTAGGAAGGTAAACTCTGTCGAGGATATTTCCTCCCTAAATGAAAAAGTTGACGTGATCATGTCTCTACTTTCCAGGCAATCTTCTATTGATCCTCGTGATGTTCCTTTAAATTCTTTGATTGCTCAAGAACAAGTAGATGTGAACTTTATCTCTAGAAACAATTTCATAACAATGCTTATAGGAGTAATTTTGGTAGCAACCCTAGACCGTTCCCCTCTAATTCCTATGGGAACAACAATGCTTATCCTAGCACCAAGAACTCCACTTCTGAACTAGAGATTATGCTTAAAGATTTCATCACTACCCAAAAAGCCTTCAATAAGAGTGTAGAAGAAAAACTAGCCAAACTAGATGATCTCTCTTCGAAGGTAGACAATTTAGCCCATGAGGTAGAGTTGCTTAAAATTAGAACTTCCCCTCTTGAGGAGAGGAAGACCACTCCTATGAATGCTATTCAAGTGCAAATTAATGAAAACATTAGGATGTTGGCTAAACTTAAAGAGAGATGGGCTAGAGAAAAGGAGGAAGAAAATAGAATTAAGAACCTTCCTACCCACCACACTGTTGCTACTATCCAAGTTGTTGAGGATATCCAAACTCTTAGCACCCAATGCACTCCTGGTCCCATTGGACCTATTAATGGTGATGCTATGACCATAGAAACTACCAAACAAGTGAGCCTAAAGGACACCACTACCACTTTACTTGATAGTAGTGACCTTGATTTTGATAATTGCACCCTTACCAAAGTTATTGATTTTCTTCACAAGATGTCTAGAGATCCCCGCACTAGCACGCTTAATCTTGCCTTCACAGAGCATATCACTAATGCTCTCATCAAAGCTAGGGAGGAGAAACTTAGGATAGAAGCCTGCATACCTAGAAAGCTAGAAGATGGTTGGGATCCTATGATTAAAATTAAGTTGAATAACTTCTCCTGCTATGCTTTATGTGATGTTGGAGCTAGTACCTCCGTTATGCCCAAAAGAATATATGATATGCTTAAATTGAAACCTTTTGATTCTTGTTCTTTTGTTGTTCGTCATGTTGATTCTTCCATAAAGAAACCTTTGGGGAGGATCGACGATGTTCTTATCATTGTCAATGACAATTATGTTCCCGTTGATTTTACTATTATGGATATTGAATGTGAACCTTCTTGTCCAATTATTTTGGGGCGTCCTTTTCTTCGCACCGTTGGTGCTATTATTGACATGAAAGAGGGGAATATAAAATTCCAATTTCCTCTCAAGAAAGGGATGGAACACTTCCCTAGGAAGAATATTAAGTTACCTTTTGAGTCCGTTATACGGGCTAGCTATTCTTTCACTCTTGATAAAACTTGATCTCTTTGCATTATGCCTAGCTTAAAGGCATAAAAGAAAGCGCTTTTGGGAGGCAGCCCACAATGAATAAAGTTTTATTTTGCTTTTGTTGTGTCTTGATGTTTGTTACTACAGTAGCATCATCATTGTATCTTTACTTTTCAGCTTTGTGCCAAGTTTAGCCTCTGATTGCAACAAAGTTCAAAAGTTGTGACGTGCTGTCCAGGAAACAGATTCTATCCTTGGACAGAAAAATTCGTATAAAATCACCAGATCATATTTTTGGTCTGAATTGTTTCGACAGCATGCTCTATACAATTGGCTTTCCGGCATCTATTCTGAGTTTTTTGATTTGAGTTGCAGAAGTGCCCCAAAAAAATTATTTACTACTTGCTGGTCTGTTTTTCACAGATTCTGTCCTGTTTTGCCTTTCCTTCGTTTTGCAAACCTTGAGCTTGCTTTTTCTTTGCAAAAAACCTTTTGGCAATCTTGAGAAACAGAAGACCTTCAAGATTATCTTTATTTCCAGCAAGGAAAAATTATTTTATTATGGGTACTAACCTCGCTAATCAGATTATGATGAGTTATGTATGAAGGGAGTTTTCAAGTGTGCGAGGGAAGATGATAAAAAGATTCAGGAGTGTCAAACGCTCAAGCTTGGGGATGCCCCCGTGCACCCCCAAGAAATATTCAAGAAGACTCAAGCGTCTAAGCTTGGGGATGCCCCCGTGCATCCCCTTCTCCATCAACAATTAACAGTTCGCTTTTCGTTCCACTATATTTTAATCACTTCATGTGTTATGTGCTATGCTTGGAGCGTCTTGCTTTTAGTTTCCTTTTTAGTTTTCTTTAGCTTTGCTTGCTGTTCATAACAAGTTGGAACCCATCTTTCTTTGTGTGGGAGAGAAACACGCTCCACTTCAACCTAGAACATAACATAGGATTTTCATGTTTATCTTTGCTGTGTATGTTCTTTGTCTTTCAATAGCTACTGTCATGTTCAGCTCTTAGTTTTAATGCTTTACTTTTTAAAGAGCTTTTGTTTAGTTGGTCGCTGGAACTCTCTTGAGTTATCATGCTTATCTTGTTAAGAGAGTTGGCTTCTGTTGCACTGGTTGATATGTCTATGATAAAAATGCTATGTGCATAATGGTGCTTAGTAGTTCATGTTTTCTTATGGTTAGTCTCAAATAGCTGGGGGGTTCTTAATGTGTTATTGAAGTACCAACATGATTTGTTTGCCTATGATGTGGTATGGTTTAGTGATATCTTCCTCCAAGAATTTATTTTGATTGACTTGGCATATGCTCACGCATATTTAAGACTGTAAAGAAAGTCTATCAAGCCTTGATGATCTTTAATTTCTGAGTAGCGATATAACTTCCATGCCTGATTCAATGTTGCTTTGTCGCTCTGCATGATTATGACCGTCATTCCTCTCTTAGTTGGTCGCTCCTAGTCTTTTGCTAACCTTCGCCTGTACTAAGCGGACTGACTGCTTGTGCATCCAAAATCCTTCAAACCAGTTATGCCATATGAGTCCACCATACCTTCCTATACATGGTATTTACTTGCCATTCCTAACGAAGACTATCTTGTACCATCTCGAAGTTAATCAAAAAAGCATTTCTCTTTTGTGCCTCTATTTTAGCTCATGAGGAAGTAGTAGTTAATTCATGATCTTTTTAAGTTGGACAAGCTTCACCCCGGGATTGCATGTCTAATGTGCAAACCCCTAATACGAGAAGGACCTGGCAAAGAGTGCGCCCGGCTCATTAAAAAATATACAACAAACAAACCCTCCTTCACGCTTTGTTCATGAGAAATCAGAAAACTTTGGCAGTGATAAACAAAGGAGATTAAGGGGATGTGATCGTCCTCGTACGGGAGCCGTTCCTCGAAACTTGTCCAGCTCGAGAAGTAATTGAGTTATCTACTAGCATTCGTTGACGAAATATGCATATCAGAAAAACAATTTTTACCTCTGTTTTTAAAAACCAAGAGCTCTGGTACATGTTTAGTTTTTGTTTCCAACCACAGGTTTTCAACCTTGCCATCAAAAGCCACGGTCGAGAGTCTCCACCTTCTTTCTTTAAAGCACCAACTATTGAGAGCATGATTGTCATTCTGAGTGTAATGTGCATTGTCCCAAAGTACCATTGTCTTCTGCATGACTATGATATCGTTTATTCTGAAATCATTGTATCTAGTCGTCACTTAAACTTTGGAGGTGCCCCTGCTTTTATGTTTTGCTTCACTAAAGGGGGCAAGCGAGGTACCACTTTGTCATATTTGCACACCATGCTCACTACAAATCTATTGAGTGTTTCAGTATCATATTGTAAAACTTTCAGTTCTTTGTGATATTCTCATGAGGCAACTTAATTACTACAGATTCATTGTCTCAGTAAGCATTTGTCATGTGACTGTGAAAAGTTCTTATATGGTTAATAGCATGTCACCACAGAAATTATGCTTGTTATCATTTACCTACTCGAGGACGAGCAGGATTTAAGCTTGGGGATGTTGATACGTCCAAAACGTATCTATAATTTATGCTTGCTCCATGCCTCTTTTGTGTGATATTGCTATGATATTTATGCACTTCCATACACTTTTGATCATATTTGGACTAACCTATTAACTCAGTGCACCCCAGTGCCAGTTTCTGTTTTCTGTTGTTTTTGTATTTCAGGTTTTCCCATTACGTAAATTGCCAGAAAAATTCCGGGAAAAATATATAAAAAATCAGCGTTCCGGAAGCTTCCATGCGGCCAAAGTAGGGCCAGAGGGGGGCCACCAGGGCTCCAGGCGATCAGAGGGGGCGGCCCCCCTCCTGGCCGCGCCGCCAGGGCGCCTGGGCCACCCTTTCCTCTTCTGACGCCCCCCCTTTGGCATATATTTACACCGCGTCCCGAAACCCTCGAGGACGGAACCCTTTTTCGCGATCTCATCTCTGTACCGCCGCCGTCGCACTTCCAAGATCGGGAGCACCAGGAGAACTCTTCCCGGCACCCTGCCGGAGGGGAGAACCACCACCGGGAGCCTCTCCTCCACCATGGACGCCTCCAGGATGAGTTGTGAGTAGTCTCCCTTGGACCATGGGTCCGTGACCAGTAGCTATGTGATGTTCTCCTCCCCTCTTTGTTCTTCACCGATTAGACCTCGTGAGCTGCCCTACATGATCGAGGCACATATGTAATCCTTATGTTGTTGCTATGATGAGTTTGCTGGGATCCGATGGATTATGAGATTATGTTCAGATTGTGTGAGTAATATATTTGATTCACCTCTTTTATATTTATGTTCTTGAGTAATTCTTGCATGTTCTCCGTTGTTGTTTATTGCTTTGGCCAAGTAGTACGTAGTAACTCCAACAGGGAACGTTATGCTTGATTGTGGGTTCATGCCCCTCGATGACTAGCTTGAGTGACAGAAACATGAGTCTAGGGGATGTGCTGTTGCCACAAGGGGGAAAACAACGGTGCTTGTACTTGCGGGTGCAAGGATTGTTTACTTTACGCAAAGTTCTTTTAATGCAGTTGTCTGTTCCTTTGAGTTTACACTATGGGTGGGACTCGCAACTTAATACCAGCGAGATGTTCTGGATAGATATCTCAAGGTGGATGATTAGTAGTAGATGCAGATGGATTTCGGTCTACTTGCCTTGGCGTACCGCCCATGCTTTTGAGCCTCTACCTTTCTTTGCAGCATAGTTAGCATTGGTTTGCGCACATAATCCTGTCAATTGCCCAGCTGTAATTCGTTTACCTTGCTTAGCTGTTTTATCATCTTTTGGGAGAGAGACATCACTAGTGAACATCATGGGACCCCGGTTCATATTACCATCACTGATCGCACCCGCTATTTACTTTCTGTTCTTACTTACTATTTACAGTCATACCTATCACTATTATCTCTTGCGTTTGATCCTTTGTAAACGACAAGGCTGGAGGGATTGACAACCTCTCTGTACTCGTTGGGAGCAAAGTTATTTGTATCTGTGTGCAGGTCCTGTCAATCGCTAAGTTGCGCCGCTAGCAGTTGACACCTTCTTGTTGACCCTCGGAGTCTCATGGGATTCGATCCTTGGTATCTTTGCCAAGGGAAAACTACCGCTACACTGCATCTCAAACCTTCCACTTGGGGTAACCAACGAGGGGCGAGAAGCCATCACACGTCTTAGTCCAACGTGTCCTACAGTCAGCGCGGCTCTGATACCAAGCGTTGTGGCACCCCGGATCAGAGTGACCAGTTTACCTTGCATTGCCAGCCCAGAGACCTTGTCTTCTGGCAACACGCAACATCTTGGTACAGAAAACAACCGCTTTATTAATACTAGCGAACCATGGTTTTACATTACAACAAGTAGCGAGGCCAAGCGGCACACACGGTGCGGCTGGACAATATGTACATTATTTAATGAACATAAAAGGCCTCGGTCATCAAACTACGCAGTAGAGGAACGACTTCGTAGCAGAACTCCATCTCACAGGGACACCGATGTGGACACAGTCTAGACTTGGACGGCACTCCTTTCCAGCGAAACTTTCCTGAAATCTGGCATGACACGCCAGGTCAGTACATTAAATGTACTTGCAAGCTTACAGCAAACAAAATCATTATGACAACCAATATGATGATGATTATTCAATTTTTAAAATGCAGCAACAGACTTAGATATACATTAACTAACATGTCCTACTTATGCCTTTGGAAAATCAGAACCTCAGTCTGACTTACCCATGGTGATTCTTATTAAACTACAAACTTGTTCGTCTCAACAAGACATAAATCGTGATCTTTCCGGCGATCACTACCCTGACCATACTTGGTCTCAGATCATCTCGGTGGCTTTTCCACCATTTAGACAGTACCAAGATTTAGAACTTAATAAGCAAAAAATTATTATATGTTGACCCATGGTGTGACTTAGTTTCGAGCATGTCCGTGACCGTGGACTCGGCTATCGATAGATTTATTACACTCTGCAGAGGTAGTGGACTATACCCACACCACGGAACCCATGGCCTCGTTCTCCCATTCGGGTGGATCATCGGTGTTCCGACAAAACTCTTCCATTGCCATGACACTCTTACAGCCACTCCGACTCATTTCCCCCACTGGAATAGTCCTGGGTGGCCCTGTGCCTACCAAAGGCACACCGACCACCGTTGTGGCCAAACAGCAATTGTCCCAAACGGGGACTCGGTACCATAAACTTAAAAACGGGCACACAAGGTTATGTCTGCTTACCGGGCCAGGGTACTGCATGCCCATAACCTTCCCTATTTGGAGGTACCGACAAGAGGCATGACAACGGACCAAATAAAGACCTTCCCATAAAGGCAAATACGGTTGCACTGGGGAAAGACTCGATTCAGTGGCACCATGACCTGGTCAAAAATTTATTCAAGTTGAGTTATTAACAGTTTCAACTTAAAGAAAATAAGTAACCGGTGTCATAAAATGTCGTGGAATGCAAAATACCAAATGCATTACAAAAATAACTAGGTCAACTTTACTTTACTAAATATAAGCATCACAACTTCAATATTATTCTGGTAATGATTTACTTTCAAATAAACAGAACATATTCTAGCAAAAAAATTATCATAATACTTTTGTAAAAGAAAATAACTTCACATAGCTATTTATATGCACATCCATAATAGTTCCCAATGATCCAAACTTTCTTCTAGTTATCTTAAAAACTTAAGCCAACTTCCAACTTTCTGTAAACTAAATGAAACAACTAAATACAGCAACCAACAAAAAGTATTTAACAAAAATCATTCATATGCATAAATTAAATCATTTATTCAAGTTGGAAAATCACAAATATTGAAATGGCACTATGAAAATGTTGTTGTGGCTTGCCTTAGTGCAAATGAGGTTCACAAACCTCCTGGTGATCCTCAAGACAAGCTTCATCTTCTGAAAATAAATAAAAGTACAAAAAGAAAATATCATGAATCATTCAAAAATTGACCAGAAAATCTACACAGCACCAAATAGTCTCATTTTTGGTGTGCTGCAAGATTTCTTCACAAAGAACACAATGTAAAAAGAATCAATTCATTTGGACTTATGTTTAAAACGTTATTGCAGCTTGAAGTTCTCTAGAATATATTTGAATTTAGAATTTAAATAAACAGACTAAGGGGGGTGACGTCGAAGGCGTAAAAGCCCAGGGCGCCACCACTCGTACCGCCTCACGTGGATACAGAGAGGCTGACTAGCGGGCCCCACTAGTCACGTGAGGGGGAGAGGGGGAAAAGAACAGGGGCGACCGCGGCCTCACCGGAGCGCACACCGGCGACGCGGCTCCTTGGTCAAGATGGGAGTGATAGATCGACGGAGGAGGTTGGGCACACCTGCCCGTACCCGTAGGGTAGCTAGGAGTGGTCGGACAGCGTCGGAAAAGAGCTCGCAGGCGGAGGCAGAACGGGGTGGTCGCCGGAGTTGAAGAAGACGGCGTGCAACGGCGGCTCCAGTAGCTCCAACTAGGTGGAACGGCTCCACCAGAGAGTGGCGGAGGCTCTGGTAGGGTCGCCCTGGCCTGAGAGGGTCTGGAGCTTCCACGATGACCCGAGGGGATCGCAGGTGAGCTCGAGCTCGGGGACATCGGCATGTGGCCTGCCCGGCCGGGCCACGGAGTTCTACGTAATCGAGGTGTGTGTGGGAGTGGAGCTGGGTGCTCGGGAAGGCTGGGAGGGGGTCCTATATATTGGCGAGCCGAGAGGCGGGAATGGGGCTCCGCCGTTGACACTTGGACGCTGCGCCCGACGACGAATGGCGTCAGCGAGAGGGGGAAGAACGCGACGGGGTCACGCGGGAGCTATGGACGGATGGAGACGAGCACAGGGGCGCTGGAGTGGCGACAAGCACAGTGCCCACCGCACTGTTGCCTTGGACGGACCGCGCCGGTGCTCGCTGCAGCAAGCTCCGGCGTCGGCGAGCGCCAGAGGGGTGCTGTAGAGATGAAGACGAGGATGGTGGCGCGGGTTGGCACGCTTTGGCAGGCGCGGAAGCAAGCAGGTGCTCAACAGAGCGCTAGGCGGCATCCAGAGCGCGCCGACAAGCAGCCATGGCATGGTGCACACGCGTGGTCATTGCGCGAACTTTGCCTACTGGCTTACTTGGTGCCAAAATTTATGTCTGGCGTGTTGTTCGTGGTAGATAGGAGAGTTACCCATGGTTAGTTTGTTTCGAGACCCAGTAGAAAGAAAATCACATGTCTGGTAAGTTTCTGGATAGAAACTTTGAGAGTTTACTGAGGTAAATTGGCTAGGAGTTGGAGGTTGTGCTTTGGAGGCTAGTCATAAGTTACTAAGGTAAAGTTGCACAAGGAGTTTCAAAAGAAATGGAGCAAGTAAAATGGTAGTTGTTGTAAAAACTACCATTTCTGTCCAGAATAGAAAAGAATTTCTGTAGCAAAAATATTCCAAAAAGTGATGCAATATTTTTGCTGAGGAATGTGTCCTAGGGTCCAAAGAATATTTATCAATTTCCTCAGATTTTTGCGGGCCAGAAAAAATAGGGGTTGCTTTGGAGCACAAAGGGCTTAGCTAGGGTTTTGGAGGGAAAAATGAATATTTTTCGATTAAGAAAAATATTCCATAAATTATATTAGAGTGAACCAGAGGGAAAAGATCATTTGAGATGGATAGGAGGCACTTGGGTGAAAGCCAAGGATACCCAAGTGTTTAAGTCCATATGAAAAGATTCAAAAATCGCAAGGTTCGAAATAAATTCAAATAAAACTCAGGTAAATAAAAGAGGGTAAAAGTCAGACTATCACAACCTTTCGGCCTTCCCTCGTGGTGAGAGAGGGGAAAACCTATAGGTCTTTGTTTCATGTATTCGGTGCAAAACTCAAGCACATCCTCCACGGTATAACCTTGTAGGATGCTTGCCTCTCGATGGTTTCGGTTCCGACAAAAGCGCTTCAGTATTCCCATGAACCGCTCGAAGGGATACATGTTGCGAAGAAACACAGGACCACAATACTGTATCTCATCGACAAGGTGCACAGTGAGATGGACCATGACATCAAAGAATGACGGTGGGAAAACATCTCTAGGTTGGACAATATTCTTGCAATATCATCTTGCATATTATCCAACTCTTCAGGATCTACAACTTTCTGCCATAGTTTGTTGAAGAAATCACGAAGGTCAATGAGTGTGTTTCTTATATCTTTGTCCATCAGATTCCTGATGGCCACTGGGAGGATTTGTGTCAACATTACGTCGCAATCATGTGACTTCATGTGTCCCACCTTCATTTTACCTGAGCTCACATCCACGAGATTTCTGATGTTTGCGTAGTAGGAAGAGGGTGTCTTAACTGACAACAAATAGGTGAAGAACTGTGTTGCTTCTTTTGTAATGAAATTGTAACTCTGGCAAGCTTTGATGAATTTGTCATCATCTTCTGCTTCACTCTTGCGTTGTGATTGATCGGCAAGCATATCGAGCCATGAACCGTCACCATCCTTTATTTTACCTTTAATCTTGAGCAGAGTACCAAGGTTGTTTTCACATATGTTCTTCTCTATGTGCATGACATCGATGCAGTGACGTACACATAGAATCTCCCAGTAAGGTAATTTCCAGAACACCAATTTCTTCTTAAACACTTGATCCTTCGGTGTTAGTTTCACCGTCAAAGGGTGGTTCTTGCCAAGCACAACATTAATTATTTTACCCATGTTGTGGACCACATCCACGTCATAGGTTCTTGGGGCCACACCTGCCTCTGTCGTACCATCAAATTCAGCTTTATCTTTCGGTATGGGTGATTCATCCGCAAGAACCTACGATGACGCAAATACACTGTTTTGCGCGAGTTGGGTGAGGGAGTCTTGGATTGGGGGGGTCCACATGTGGCCGGATAAACTCCTGGTGGGCCGGACTGGTGGGCCATGAAGATTACCGTAGAAGATCATCTCTCGTATCCGGATGGGACTCCTGGATTCTTGTAATGGCTAGTTTAGGCTCGGGCGTAGATTTTCCTTCCTCTACAAGATGGTATGTACAAACCCTAGGCCCCTCCGGTGTGTGTATAAACTGGAGGGTTTAGTCCGTAGAGGCTAGAGAATCATACAATCCTCATAGGCTAAAACTTAGGGTTTTAGCCTTTACAATCTCGAGGTAGATCAACTCTTGTACACATATTCATTCATACTAATATAGCAGGAAGTAGGGTTTTACCTCGATCGAGAGGGCCTGAACCTAGGTAAACATCGTATCCCCTGCCTCCTGTTAACATCAATCCTCAAACGCATAGTTTGGGACCCCCTACCCGAGATCCACCGGTTTTGACACCGACA
The DNA here is from genome assembly GCA_902687465.1 of Secale cereale. Taxonomy (NCBI): domain Eukaryota; kingdom Viridiplantae; phylum Streptophyta; class Magnoliopsida; order Poales; family Poaceae; genus Secale; species Secale cereale. The sequence goes on from LR738709.1 coordinate 218,496,249, forward strand.
TTGGTGCTTTCATTGAGAGTTCCACTATGTCGTGGACGGAAGGATTGATGGATCACGTCGTCAACTGCAGCAGCGATGTCGAGGGGTTTTTCCCTCCCGGCCAACTCTTCGTGTTCGGCAGCTTCGCGCTTCGGGCCAACACTGGAGGCCACCTTGAGTAGATCGAGAGCTACGCCCCTGGCCACCATGTCAGATTCGGTAGCCTAAACTATGTTGCTGATGTCCGTGGAGACTTGATCTTCACCGGATTGAGCCAGCGGGAACCCCTCTCTGCCACCACGATGATCATGACTTAACTCTGTCATTGGATTAGGAAATAGCACCTGCAACAGTTCTGGCCCTAGATCCATAGCGTATTGCGCCACCCGAAGATGGTAAGCTCAACCCCAGCACAGGAGCTGCAGACTCTACGGCGATGGAGCCGCACAGGGACCCAACTGATGGGGTCTGTGTTAACGGAACCCTGGACTTAGCTCCGGTCTCTGATTCCGAACTGCGCCTAAGGGCGCCCCTCAAATCAAATCAGGAGCCTATCGGCGAATTCTGTGCTGCAGATACTTTCCAGCACTCACCACTTGGCGAAATGTTAAGGTCGTTGAGATCTCTCTCCTTGGATGAGAACACACAGTCGCACTATATCTGGTTCGAACTGAAGGCTGGTGAACAGCCATGCTATAACCAGGGGGATGAAGAATTTCGTTCCCCACCCACCAGCCACTTGGTAGCCATGGTTGAAGATCTAACTGATCTACTCGACTATGCCTCAAAAGACTTCCACGGGATAGACCTCGAAGCTGAAGCTGACACAGATCAAAGCCAGCCCATAATAGGACGGTGGAAAGCTACATCCTCATACGACGTATACATGGTGGATACACCTAAAGAGGTGGAAGGCAATGGTGAAAACAATCTTGTAGAGGATAAACCTGCCAAAAAACCTCCCAAGCGTCAGCGTCCAGAACGCCAAACAAAATCCCGTAAAGGAAAGGATAGCAACACCGTGACTAATGACGGTGATATTCTAGAACAAGCCAAAGACCCCGCAGACCCAGCCTTAGAGCAGGAGGAGCGAGAGGACGGCGAACAGAGTCCGAAGCCGTAGTCCGATGACAGCGATGCCGAAGACGGTGACGATGAACCAATCTCTGAAGAAGAGGCTAGCCTAGATGACGATGAATACACCGTCCTAGAAGAACCCTCCGAACAAAAACGCTTCCATCGGCGGCTAATAGCCACCGCACGGAGCTTAAAAAATCAATAGAGACAACTTCGAGCTGCGTAGGACACGCTTAATGATAGATGGAATGAGGTGCTAGACACCGAACAGAAACATGGCATTAACGACCAAATTAAAGGCTATCCCAAGTGCAAGCTGCTGCCCGAATTCGACGACGAGGTCGTCGCGCCCGTCCCACCGAATAATAATACCGCCAACAAGCCGGACCGACCACCTCACGGACGGGATAGAGTCGCTAGCAATGGCATAAACAAGCCCCCACCCCATAGAGGAACGGAGGGTGCAGCCTAAGTCTGAAAGCATGATCTGCGCGAGGACCTAATCAAAAAAGCTAGCAAGACCAGGCCTATATTCGGACCCAGAGATCGAGCTCCCGCACGGGACGGCGGCTATCAAGCCAATCGCGCCGGTGACATACCAGTTCGGGGTTAATACCGAACACCACAACCATCGGACATACGCCACGATGTAGCAAGATACAGAGGAGCTTCATACCCTCTATGCTTTACCGATGAGGTACTGGGTCATGATTTCCCAGAAGGGTTTAAACCCGTGAACATCGAAGCGTACGATGGAACGACGGATCCTGCCATCTGGATAGAAGATTTTATTCTTCACATCCACATGGGTCGAGGAGATGATCTCCACGCCATCAAATATTTACCCCTCAAGCTGAAAGGACCAGCTGGGCACTGGCTAAACAGTCTCCCAGAAAACTCCATTGAGAGTTGGGAAGAACTTGAGGACGCTTTTCGGGCCAATTTTCAAGGTACTTATGTCCGACCCCCGGACGCTGACGATTTGATTCACATCATACATCAACCCGGGGAGTCAGCCCGCAAGCTTTGGAACTGGTTTCTCACTAAGAAGAACCAGAATGTCGACTGTCCGGACGCCGGAGCCTTAGAGACATTCAAGCACAATATCCGGGACGAATGGCTAGCCAGACACCTTGGACAGGAAAAACCGAGGGGAATGATAGCCCTAACTACACTCATGACTCGCTTTTGCGCGGGTGGGGATAGCTGGTTAGCTCGTAGCAGCACCAGCGACCCTGGAACATCTGAAGTCAGGGACGACAATGGAAAGCCACGGTGCAATAAAAACAAGCGTCGAAACAATCCTGGAAGCCCATATGATACAGTGGTAAACGCCGGATTCAGCGGCTCCAGACCCGGTCAACGGAAGATGTCATTTAAAGGGAACAAAGATGGTCCATCAAGTTTGGACAGGATATTAGACAGGCCCTGCCAAATCCATGGCACCCCAGAAAAACCTGCCAATCACACTAACCGTAACTGTTGGGTGTTCAAGCAGGCCGGCAAGCTAAACACCAAACACAAGGGGAAGGAGCCTCAGAGTGAAGACGAGGATGAACCTCGCCAGCCGAATATAGGGGGACAGAAGAAATTTCCATCGGAGGTCAAAACAGTGAACATGATATATGCCACTCATATCAAAAAGAGGGAGCGCAAGCGCGCACTCCGAGACGTCTATGCCGTTGAGCCTGTCTCCCCAAAATTCAACCCTTGGTCAGCCTATCCGATCACTTTCGATCACAGGGATCATCCGACTAGTATTCGGCATGGCGGTTCGGCTGCCTTAGTGCTCGACCCAATAATAGATGGATACCATCTAACCCGAGTCCTTATGGACGGCGGCAGTAGTCTCAATCTGATATATCAGGACACTATCCGCAAGATGGGGATGACCTATCAAGAATCAAGCCAAGTAGCACGACCTTTAAAGGAGTGATACCGGGCGTTGAAGCTCGCTGCACAGGCTCTTTAACATTGGAGGTGGTATTCGGTTCTCCCGACAACTTTCGAAGCGAAGAACTTCTCTTCGACATAGCTCCATTCCGAAGTGGCTATCACGCCCTACTCGGAAGAACGGCCTTCGACCGCTTTAATGCATTCCCGCATTATGCCTATTTAAAGCTCAAGATGCCTGGACCTCGCAGCGTTATCACGGTCAATAGAAATATGGAGCGCTCTCTCCTTACGGAGGAAGATACTGCAGCCTTAGCAGCCAAAGTACAATGCGGCCTATTCAAGCCAGATAATGTATCAATAGTGGACACAGCTAAACGTGTCCGGCACACACCTCAGTGCGGCAGCTCAGATGAACCTGAGCAAGATTGACAACTATTCCCCCATCGACCGCCCCATAAGGTGATAGCATATGTGCCTCGAGTACATAATTATGCCCTAAAAATTCCTTGGGCGGCGACGTGGGGCACCCGCATACAGTGTGTAGTTCGGCTAGGCCCTATCCGGACTTTAAACTTATCTTCTCTTTGTTCATTGAAATGAACCAAAATTACTTTGGCCACACCGGATTAACTTCTTCGTTTCCAGGTTTATTTCTTTTTTTATAGATGGACATCATACTCGTACCTTCAAGGACACATTACAGAGGAGAAAACATCGCAGACGTGCAGCAGGGACCCGCACTCAGGTTTCCTTTTAGATTAAGACCCTGTGTAAACCTTTTTTTCTCTTTCTTGTTATATACCTTTTTGGCATGTAAAATGTCCAAAAAAGGTCGGCCGCATTATCTGTAAAGTTTGCGGCTCACCATACTATAGAGGGATATTAATAGAACATTTTTCCTATCATATCCAGAGTTTTATTCACTCACCATGGAATGTTCTTTCCTCGCATCAGATTGCCATATGTGCCTTGTCAATAAAGGTTTATTACCAGGGGCTGTATTCAGCCCTGGTATATGTTGAAAAGACTGAACACCTATAGGGAGTGTTCGGTGTCCTGGATGTTTACATTATATGCATCAGGTCTGAATCATGTCTTCGGTCAATAGTTGGGTTGCCCGGCTCCTGTGCTCACCCCTACGTTCCTGATTGTTCGGCTAGGGTGTAAAGGGAGAACTACTGCGATAATACTTCTGGCTAATCCGGTCAAGTACCTCAGTAGAGAAAGCCGAAAACTGAGTGTCATGATAAGCGAGAACCTGGTCTGCAATCCGATGACTTAGTTTTATACAACTATCGATAGAGATCTACCCCGTGTTATATGAAGTGTTGGTTTTTCGCCCAGCCAAGTACAATTCGATACTTCATCTGCACCAGGGGCTAGTACCTAGCTCCACTTGTCAAACTCCTATGACTAAGTGAAAGAAATAACGCCGTATAGTCTGATTGCCTGGTTCGCTCCACATACACCTCCTATGCGGACCAAGACATTGGATAAAGAGTGTATTTGCATATGACCAAACACCCCAGTACTATGTACCTGGGGGCTGAAGCAAACGACTGGAAATTTTCAGATTTAAGATAAACAGTCACACAGGAGGAAAAAAGATGTTGATATGATAAATAGCGCAAAAGTTATATACACCGGATTCATAAGCATAGTCTTTACATCCGGATACAATCAATCGAAAACAACATCTTTTTCGAACACTAGCCTTCCATAAGGCGGGCGCCCTCGATGACTTCCTCGACGTACTTCTCCGGCTTCCGATGCTACTTGCCTCCGGGCGGGCCAGCAGTGGCTATATGCGATGCGTTCATCTTTGCCCAGTGCACTTTGATGTGAGCGAAGGCCATCGGAGCACCTTCTATGCAAGACGAACGCGTTAGTGCGTCGACCCATGGACTCGCCTCGATGAGCCGCTTCACCAATCCGAAGTAACTACTTGGGATTGGCTCAGCTGGCCATAGCCGGACTATCAAGTCCTTCATGGCTCAACCCACCATGTTGTGCAGCTCGACCTGCTGCTTCATCTGATCGTTGAGGGGAACTAGATGTTGTGGCGCATAGAACTGCGACCAGAACAATTTCTTCGTGTCATTCCCCTCCTGGGCTTGGAAGTATTGTGCGGCATCCGCACCGCTCCTCGGTAGATCAGCGAACACACCTAGAGAACTCCATAATCGTGTCAGCCCAATATATTTCCGCCCGCCAAAGATGCTCTGTAAGAGAAATATCTTTCCAGATGCTATCTGTCGCGCTTGTTTGATTTTCTCACAGGCACTGCGTGCCTCGCCTTGTGCGTCTTGGGCAGACTTTACTGCCGCAGACAGCTCGGTCGCCTGTTCCGAAGTCGTCTTCTCTGATGCCTCACACTTATGGATGGCATCTTGAAGCTTGACCTCGACTTCGGACACCCGAGACTTGTGCTTCTCGCACTCCACCTTTTCGGCCTCTAAATCAGCAGCCGCTTTATCAGCAGCCGCCTTGTTTGCCTTGGCCTCCCTCGCCCTCGAGGGCCTGAGCTCAGCGGCGCCAACTGTGTAATACAGAATACAATGTTAGAGTTTGTACTCAGACCCAATCAATCAAGTCTTATTGACATTTAAACAAAAATCCACATACCTTGTGTTTCATCAAAATGCCAGTTGATGCGGTCGAGGTCCGCATTGGCCACCTCGAGCTTTCGATTTAGTTTGGCTACCTCTGCGTCTCGCGTAGTCAACTGTAACTAAAGAAGCATGCACGACAGTTCAGCTCTGTAAATATGCTACTATATGGATACTTCGTCCGATTCTTTTCAGAATCACACAAAGCATCAGGGGCTACTGTATGGGGACCCCGACTTAAGAGTCGAGATCACCGAATGCACGTGTACAGTGATCCCAGAGATCAATGCTCACTGAACACACAGAAGCTGAATAACAAGAGTCTTACATCCATACATACCGTCTCACACAAATTATGACCACTATGGCCAAGTCTTACATAGATAAAGCCTCAAGGGCTGAATAGAAAATAAACTCGAATAGCGGAAGTCTTCGTAGATAAGTAGAACCATGCCATCTGCCTTAACCCTACAGGCATTCTGACTGGGAAAGCGTCCTAGTTCGCATGTTCGTCTCCATACAATTCTTCTTCATATTCCTGCTCTTCCATGCCTGGCAAATTAAATAACTAGTGGCAAGCCAATGAGTACTTTGAATGTACTCGCAAGCAACCCATGTTTTTGGAACAAGTATGACAAGATATGAAATAGCACTAGATAGGATATGTTGCGGAAAGCAGAAATTTGAGAGTGCATTGACATGAGCTATCTGAGGCATGCATGATAAAAATTTATAGGTTACAGATATCAACATAGCCAAGCTGTGACCTCTTCATCTTGTCAAGTCCTTTTGACTTAAACCCAACGGAGCTTTTGCACACACACACAGGGTTTCGCAAACATTGGACGTTGCCCAAGAGCGGTTACCCAACTGTCCTTGACCGTGGACACGGCTATTCGAATAGTTTTACACTCTACAGAGGTTGCACACTTTACCCACTAGATCCGGGGAACTTTCCGTGTCATCCACGACTCGCGGTACCTCAAGTACCCGTGGTAAGCACCCGATCACTATCTTTACCTAGGCGACACTAATATGGAGTCCACTCGATTGGTAGTAACCCCCCGTGCCCCACATTCACATCTTAATATTTTTGGAGCCTTGCTCCTATTTCACATACCACCGGCACGGGGTACCAACGGTGTGTTCGGTGCCCTATGAAAACAGTCATGGCAGCCTATCCAAGCATGACCCCGTCCCGAGAGTGACCTCATGTCACCCCCATCACTGGTAATGCAGGCACCATGCTAGTATCGACCTAGGTAATCAATAATGCCTTTTCCCATATAAGGGTAGAGTGGTTGCGCATGTAAAGTTGGAATAACCGTCACAACTTAAACCAATCCATTTGAAAAACATCACGCACACTTGCCTTGATACACCACTTCGTCATCAAGTGGTTACCCATCTCATCATTTCCCTCGGGCATAAGTGGCACCCGATGGGGTCTTTTGAAAGAGTTCCTCAAATGAACTATGCTTTCATTATCATGCATATCCCGTTCTACTACCATAGCCACTACTATAGCAACCTATGTACTCCCACCGGCATAACCCTCATAAGAAGATAGGGTCATGCACAAATGCAAGTATCAACGAGGATGTGTAGTGGCAAACCAACAAGAGGTTTCCACCTCTTCATGATTCCGATGCAACAACAATATGGTGCTATATAACATGCATAAAAAGGGGTTCCATAGTCATGGTCAAATGGCTGCTTGCCTGGATTGGCTTGGTCTTCAAGGTCTTCAAATCCTTCCCCTCCTTCTTCTTCAGCAACCTCGTCAAATACGGTATCTAATCGTCGCAATAAACAACAGGAAAATAAGACCATAATAAAAACAGAAAAACCAAAGTGCTCAGAAAAATGTCAACTTATTTTTATCAAATACTAGAGGGAAAACTAAGATGGCAAAAATTCTTAGTTTGAGTTTTGGAGTGACAGAATGGGGTACATGAATTTTTGAACAGAGGTTTTAGTGTGCAAATATGAATTTAAATTTGAACAGAACAGAAAAGGTCCATGGATATGGGTGAAAGTGACATCATTAAATAGGTTGGATTTTTACAAGTTTTTAGGAACTGGAATTAATTTGTTTGGATAAATATTTAATCCTGTTGAATTATTTGAAAATCCCACGGAAAAATAAAAAGAAAAAGAAAAAGGGTCATGTGCAACTAGGCCAGAACGGCCACAGTGCAGCAGGCCCAGGGCGAATCAGCCCACCCACGGGCGCCAGCGTGTGCACCAGGTTTTCAAACCTGACGGGCGGGGCCAGGCGTCAGTGAGAGGAGAAAGGGGCGAGGGCGAGGGGAGGCTGACAGGCGGGGCCCGCCCGTCATCCCTAACCCTCCGGCAGAGGACCGGCGAGCTCACCAGCGACGACTCGGGGCACGGCGGGGCGAGCTAAGGGCAGGGATGGAATCAGCGAGGTGTCGCCGATCTGGTGGAGGTGGTGCGGGTCACCGGAGTGGCCTGGTTCACCGGCGGCGAGGTCACACGGCGGAGGAGCTTCAGGTGGTGGTGGTTCCGGCTGTTTCCAGCAGCTGCAGAGAGGGGAAACGAGGGGAAAGTGATCAGTGGAGGCTTGCGGTGCTAGATCGAGCGAGAGGAGTGGCTAGGATGGCCTGTACCGAGCAGACGACAGCGAGCCGCGGCGGCGGAGCTCGAGCTTGATCTCGAGCTCGGGCCTGTCTGGAGTGGGGTGTGTGGCGTAGGGGGAGATTAGGTGGGTGTTAGAGCGATTGGTGAGGACACGAGGAGCTCGGGGGGTCCTTTTATAGGCGAACAGCGAGGTGCCGTGGACCTGTGCGCTGGCGAGCTTCTGCTCGTTGCCACAGGGCTCGGGAGGCACTGGGGTGGTGTCTGCGGAATTGCTGGATGCGGTCCAGGGCTGGGGAGAGGAAGAGAGGGAGCGGGGGAAGCTTCCAGAGCCGCGCGCGTGTGAGGCCGAGGACTGGAGCTCGCGGGCGGCCGGCGCACATGCGATGGGCATCCACAGGAGGGAGAAGGAGGAGGGGGACAGTGCCGGGGGGTGTTGCGGCCGCCGAGGCGCATCGAGCGGCGCGAGGGGAAGCACGAGGTGGTCGGGGTGGCTGGTTGGAGGAGGCTACAGAGCGGGCGTGCACTATAGCGCGCTCTGGAGCACGCCTATTGCATGCCAGGGCATGCCGTTGGCTTGCTGGGCGCATCCACTTTGTCTAGGGGGTCAGGCATGGAGTAAACAGACGGGTTGTGGCCTTGGATGCCTTGGTTGTCTAATGGAAGAGGAGGGAGGTTGAGAGAAGGTGAAAACTGGGCTGTCCAGCAAGGTAAAATGGGGTTTTCACCCCTCAATTATTGAGCTCTGGTCATGGGAGAGTTACTGGAGGTAGAGGGTGACTTGGTGATGCTGTGGTAAAAAGTTGAATCAAAGGTTAATAGTAAAAGGGGGCAAAACAGTGGTTTTCGTAAAATGGTAGAAGGTGTTTGATGATGTTTTGGACAAGCAAATGACTTTTAATTGACATGGGACTTAAGAGGATGAAATGGCACATAGATTTAGGCCCTTCCACCAAATTTGAGCTCATTTGGGCAAAGTTGCCAATGTAACTTTGGTGAACCCTAGAAATTAACAGAAATGGTTTCACCATGTTTGAGTCAAGCTAATCACCTCCCCTTGATGCACCACTGGGGTAGTGTCATCATTTGGGGTTGTGATCATGCCCACAAAGTTAAAAGCCCCAAGTAAAAAGTTAGTAATGTAAAGTTGTTCAAATTTGAATTTGAAAAGAAATGGTTTTGGGGTACTCTGTTCAAGTTACCCTACTCCAAAGCTTGTGTCATTTGGTCTAGGTGCCTTATTAGACCACTCTAGCATGTGCACCAAGTTTGAGAGCAGTTGGACAAGTTTGGCAATGTAAAGTTGCTCAAACTTCAAATATGGTCAGAATGGTTTTGAGGGGTTTTGAGGATGTTTTCTTGCTTCCCAAGGCATGGGGCTTGGCAAGATCATCAAATATGTCATATATGACATGATAGAATTTCCCTGGAATTTTTAGAGAATATTTCCTTTGTAAATATTTCAAAAGCTTGAAATATCCAGAAAGGGTTTCTGAGGGATTTGTCCAATATTTTGAACATGACCAAGTGTTGAAACTCTTATATATGGACAATATATGTCCTATGAGTCTCCCTGAATTTTGGCAAATATTTTTGAAATAATTAAATAATTTTTCCCCTATTAAAGATCATTTCTGGCCTTAATAAAAAGAAATTAAATAAAATAGGAGAATAACTTTTAAAATTATACTTTTGTGGTTTATGGGAGTCCTATATCTACTAGGTTTCAAATATACTTTTTGAAATAATTTTCTCACCCTAAATCAAGCACTTGAAGTGCAAACCTCAATTCAGGGGGTTTTTGGAAAACTAATTTTTGAAAATACATTTTGGCCAAATTAATTTTATAAGAAAATACTATACTGCTATAAACACTTGGTATGATCATTGGGCAGAAGTTTTGGGTCAGGAGATGAATTCTACTAGAGGGAGTAGTTGACCTTAAAGAGCACTTGAAAAAACACAAGGAGAAAAACTTAATTCCAAATAAAAGCCAAATGATGCCAAAAAAATTTGCTGGTCCAAATTTTCATGCTTTATAGATGCAAATAACATGTTACAAAATGCAGGGTGTGACATACTGGTTATATATGTGCACTTAAAACAAATAAAATTTCTTAAAAGCATTACTTGGCTTACCTCAAAGCCTATTAAAAGGCTATTGAAGGCTTCATTCAGTCCGCCCTTGACGGATTGAATCTTCTTCATCACCGCACCCATCACGGTGCAGTGTTCTTCAATGACGAGAGCACCTTGCAGTGCTCCATCCATTGACATCGGGCATCGCCATATCCTCCTCCGCTTGAGGAGCTGGATCTTCAAACCTCGGAGCCATGCTAGGCTCCGGAACGATGTTCGGTGGGACCCCAGACTATTCGGGCCCCACATCTTCAGTCTTCATGGGGGCCGTTTCCCCATGGTCAGCGGACGCCGAGGTATTACCTTCGGCCGCCCTATCTCCTTCTCCGCCCTCATCTCCTTGGGCGGAGAGAAACACTAGGATGATACTTCGGTGTCTCTGCCGATTACGGGCGATGGAGCCTAGACTTGCGGGTCACTCTCCGTCTCCCCAGGCGCTAGAGAGTTCCCCTCCGATGATGTAACATTGGGGTTTAAACCGGGAGGGTTGTAGGTCAGCAGGAGAAGAATGTTAAGTAGGTATCATAAATACTGAATACACAAAGGTGAAATAGCTAATCCGGATAAACTTACGATTTGGGCAGGGGTTTCTCCCTGGGCTTCATCACGAAGCTATGTTCCGACGAATCCGAACTATCTCCGAGCTTCAGCTTCCTCTTCCCCCGGGGCACGGCCGTACCCGCGTCAGCGACGGCCCCCCCTCTGCCTCCCCTGCCTTGCGCAAGAGGCATTTCTTCTTCCTCCTCTTCCTCCTCATCATCTTCCTCCACCTCGTCGGAGGAGAGAATGTGGAGGTCCACGGGCTGCTTGCCCACAGGACGGGGGCTGTCTCCGCCCCCCTTGCCCTTTGTCTTCTTGGGCTTCTTGGTTGGCGCCTTGTATGTCGCCAGAACCAGCATTGCTGTCAATAGAGGCAATGCTGGATCTTCAGGAAGATGTGCCGGACAACTGATCCGGGTTGCCTTCTTCGTCCAAGCCTGTATATCACGCAAAAAATCCCAACTCCTATTATCATTAAATAAGGGAAAGGGTATGTGTTTAGCAAAGATCATTATTACCTCTGTGGCGGAAACTTCAACAATGAAGCCCGTATCCTCGTTCTCTTCGGGCCATTCCTCCTGGCTCTTGAACAGGTGCTTCCAGATCTCTTTGTGCGTAGAGCCGAAGATATGCTTCAGCGGCTTGTCTCCTGCCGGATCGAACTCCCATAGGGAGGAGTCCCGGCTTTGGCAAGGGAGAACATGCCAGGTCAGCATCACCTGGACCACGGAGGAGAGCAGGTGCCCCTTGGAGATCACGCCGTACACACGCCTCACAAGAGTCGTCACCTTAGTGTGCGACCCCCAGTCCAGACCCTTTTTTTGTCCAGGAGGTTAGCCTCTATGGGGGTCCGGATCTGAAAGCAGGCTCCGCCGCCCAATTGGTGTTGCGGGGTTCGGTGATGTAGAACCACTCCTGCTACCAGACCTTGTTCGTCTCCACGAACGAGCCCTTGGGCCAAGTTGCATTCGGGAGCTTACTGATCATAGTGCCCCCACACTCTGCATGTTCCCCATTCACCACCTTCGGCTTCACGTTGAAGGTCTTAAGCCACAGGCTGAAGTGTGGGGGACGCGGAGAAAGGCTTCACAGATCACTATGAATGCGGATATGTGAAGGATTGAGTTCGGGGATAGATCGTGGAAATCTAGCCCGTAGAAGAACAAAAGACCCCGAACAAATGGGTGGAGTGGAAACCCTAGCCCCCTAACAAAATGAGAGGTGAAAACTACCCTCTCGCCCGCCTTAGGGACGGGAGTCACCTGGCCCTTAGGGGGGACTCGGTGTGCGCTGTCGTCGGCGAGATACCCCGCACTCCGTAGATCCTTCACAGTCTTTTCTGTGACCATGGAAGCCTTCCACTTGCCTCTGGCACCGGATCCAGCCATTGCTAGGAAGGGGGGTAGTGGTTGAGGAACGAGGAGTTGTGGGCGCAGGAGATGAGAGTACGGGGGCAACGAAGATTGGAGAGCTCGAGCTTGAGGACGGCGTGGGGTTGATGAAAGGGATTGGTGTCCTTTTATAACTCTACGAATACAAAGCGTCCCGCCACCTTAGCCATAAACTCGCCGGTTCCCAAAGTGGTCGTGCGTAATGCGCCGCGTGGGTGCTCACGTCACAATAATAAGAATCCCACGATAAGCGGGCACGATCTCTATTCTGGTGGGACGTGTCAATGAGGATATGCCTCAAAACGCGAAACTAGGACCAAATAAAATGGTTCGATATGTTAGTGGTTTGGACGTGACGCTTCACCCAAAAGTTGTTAGTAAAGACACATTATGCATTTTCTTTAAAAGCCTTGCCTTCGAGGCTAAGGGTTGTACTAATCTTGCAGAGCCGAGCTCTCAGTACCCCGATCCTAAGTCACACAGGTCTAACATGTAATACATCCTATCACTTTGCGGCCTCACTCACGGTATCCCCACGGGTGCCACCTTACCTGGCCCGGGACCGTTTGCGCATTTTGGCACACATATATGATAGTGTCGCTAGCATCCATATGACAGAGAACCCGGGCCACATGAATAGTTATAAACCAAAAGTGGCTCTAAATTACAGAGACAGGCATACATGACCCAGCAACGAATGTGTTGGTCATCAACGTATGAACCCAAGTCGTAGCAAGCTACAAGGACTTAAAGGAACAACGCGTGACATTTCCCCTAAGGGACACACACATGAATGAAGAAGGACACATGCCTACCAGACTAAATGTTCCGGAGCAGTAGCAATCTACCAAGGCTCAGTGGAAGCACTAGGAGACATTTCCCTGTAAGATAGGCTACCAAGGGTAGACAACTAGGTGTCGGATCCCACACATAGCAATACACATTACACGTACGCATAACATGCAAGTATGTGTTGTATAACATGGCATCACAACATAACTCAATGACTCATATTGAAAAAAGCCCAGAAGAGCCATCATAGTATTTATTACAAGTAGTGGGTCTAATGACCCAACATACAGAGCATACAGGTAACGGAAGCATAACATGTCTGAGTACAGACAACTACAAATGAAAAGGGCTCAGAAGCCTGACTATCTACAAGACCCTCCGAAGGTACAAGATCGTAGCAGAGGTAACAGGCTAAACGTCGAAGTCCACGCGGAACTACTAGTGAGACTGTAGTTTCTCTGCAAAAACATAAATTAAGCAAACGTGAGTATAAAGATACTCAGCAAGACTTACATCAGAACTAACTACACATGTATCAGTATCAACAAAGGGGTGATGGAGTTTGACTGCAGCAAGCCAGCTTTGACTCGGTGGCTATCCTGAACTACAACTGCAAGTGACTCTTTTGAAGTGGCGCACACGATTCTACATAGTCACCAATCAATACACCACTATGGATCCCCTCCCGTCTCCCTACGAGAAGGCCATCCATAGCACTCACGCTTATCTTGCGCGTTTTAGAGTATCCACTTCCACTTGTCTATGAACTGTACAGGTAACCCAGAAGTCCTTTACCGCGGACACAGGTATTCGAATAGATCATTTATAACCCTGTAGGGGTGTACTTCTTCACACATATTCTCACCACTTACCGCCGTTTACATGACATGTACTCGGCAACCTTCAAGCGGAAGACGCGAGGGTGTCGGCCACGACCTGACTAATCACACAAGTCTCTAGTCCAGGTTTATCGCCTATTTGGGTTCCATCCGTGGGGAGATCCGGCCGGGGTGTCACTCACAGCCTCAAACAAAGTGTACAGGGTTCCCAGGCCACCAAACGGGCGACTCGGTACACCCGGCCACGTACCTGCCGCATCACAGCCCACCCCGAGGGTCAGCGATGCACACGACCTCTAGTATACTACAAACACCAGAAACTAATTGCAACTCCTGGACAGAGATTAGGTTGATTAATAAGTCGAGAGAGCTTGGAGTGCCTGGAGCCCAATGTGTGGTAGTAGATGTTCATGGATCACAAACACAGAACTCAGTTCCTGAGGACGGTTTCAATGAGACAACCCACCATGTACTCCTACATGGCCTCTCATCGCTACCTTTACCAAATCGTGTCCACACACTTAGATCTCAATAGTAGGACATGTTCACACACCACCAATTCATCCCCGGTGAATCCAACCTAACTCAACTCTAAGCATAGCAGGCATAACCAGAAAGCATGAATGAGTAGGCACAACATGGCTCAAACAACTCCTACTCATGCTAGTGGGTTTCAACTATTTACTGTGGCAATGACAGGTCATGCAGAGGAAAACGGGTTCAGCTACCGCAGAAAATAGCAGTTGAAGCGTTGTTGTCCTAATGCAGTAAAAGAGAGCAAGAGCGAGAGAGTGGGATTGTATCGGAATGCTCAAAGGGGTTTTGCTTGCCTGGCACTTATGAAGATAGTAATACTCTTCATCGGTGTCATCGAACTGATCGTCGGAGCTACGTCCACTGAGAGGGAACAAAACGGACAAACAGAGAAAGAACACAATCAATGCAATGCGACAACATGATGCATGATCATGACATGGCAATATGTTGTTGATTGAGCTAATGCAACTAGCAACCATATTAAATGAAGTATGTTTGAACCAAAGGTTCAAATTCAATCTCCATATGTGATTATTTAAATGACATTTATTCAAATTGTCCTAAACTGTGGCTGTAAGTTATTCAAACATGCATTAAAATGCAATAAACAGATTCTTTGTATTTTTTTTATCATTTTTCATATATATATTATTTTCATTGGAGTAATAGACTATTTTCTGTGATTTTTAGAAGTTTTGGATATTTTCTGAAATAAATAAATCATTTCTGATTTATTTAAAATCCCAGAAAATACTTACTATGTCAGCATGGCCTCATGCTGATGCCAACAGGTCAACAGGGACTGGTCCAGGTCAAACCTGACGTGTGGGGTCCACACGTCAGTGCCTTTGCTAATTAACAGGGTTAATTAGCACTAATTAAATTATAAACTATACTTAGACAGGGCAGGGCCCACATGTTAGTGACTAACTAACCAATTAATTAATACTAAACTTGGTTAATTAATAGGGCGGGCCCCACTTGTCATTGACCCAGGGGCGGCTGTTAGCGGTCAAACAGGGTCAACCGACCGGTGGTTAGCCGCCGGCGGTGACAGGCATGGCGGAGGGGGTCGAAAAACGCCCTCCCGCGACCAAATCAACGGCTGAGCCCATCTATGAGTAGCTGGAGTTCGCGCGCGTCGATTGGTGCCCTGAGCTTCGCCGGACGTGGCCTAAAGTTACGGCGGCGACCTCAGACGCGGCGGCCGGCGTTCGTGTGATGAACAAAATGGCGCTACGGGTCACTCTAGGAGTAACGGGTGGCCCAGTCCGATGCGCGGGAGTGCAAGGCGTGAAGTGGCGAGCTCGGACGCATGCTTACCTGGCCATAGCCACGGCGGCGACATGGCCGGCAGAGCCGAGCTCGCGGCTCTAGTAGAATCGGCGGCTACCTGGTGCAGACGAGCAAGGAGGAACAGGGGATCGAAGTAGAAGCTCACGGCGAGTGCAGCAGTGGCCTCGGCGAGCTTGGGGAGCCAACGGAGCGGGCGCACGGTCGCCGGCGATCTCAGCGGACCGAGGTTGAAGAAGGCGAAGACGGCGGCGTTTCAGGGCTTCCGGCGTTGCCTGGCTTGGTGAGGAGTTCGAGGACGAGGTAGCAGAGCTACTGGGCATGCCGAGAGGTCGAGGGGGAGGCTCTGGGTGCGGCAACGGCGAGCGGCGGAGCGAGAGAGAGAGGAGGGGATAAGGACAAGGGAGTGGGCGAGAGGGTTCGAGGCGCTGCATGGCGTCTCCAGGGCGTCGAGAGGGAGGCGGCAAGCAGGAGGTGGCCGGGGCACGTGTGCGCGCACGGCGGCCACACGCCTCGCGTCCTTCTGGCGCGAGGTAGCCGATGACTGGCACTATGGGCCAGATGGGATGCACTGTGCTGGGCCGCGACATGTCGGCTGCTGCTACAGGTAAGAAGCATAGGTTAGTCTCTACCCCTTTCCTTATTTTCTTTATGTTTTCTATTTGTTTTGCTCTGTTTTGAATTAGTAAAAATACTAACTCATTTAGTAAAATCCTGACAAAAATTGTGGGCACTATTTGAATTGTTTCCAACAGCCCCCAATTGTTTTCAGAATGTTGGGGCATTTAAAAATATTATTAGTATTTAAATGCTCCAATCCAAATATAATATGAGTTAACTCAAAAGTCCAAAATGTCCTAGAAATATATTCATCATTTTTGGCAGATGTTTCTACCTTAACCAAAAATCATGACCTTTTCTTGAGGCACTTTGGGTACAATGAAAATATTTTTAGGTTGAACCTAGTTGAGTTCCTTTTGGTGCTAGGGTTTGATCAACCCCAATTCAACTTTCTGAAAACTTAAACATGATGACATGATCATGCAGAGTCAAGCAAAGGCTAAAGCTAGCGGGATGTGACAACTCACCCCCACTAAACAAGAATCTTGTCCCGAGATTCAAGACGTGAGGTAAGAAATCAGAGGGGACACAAACTAACACCGTCTTCATGATCCAAGTGTCCTTCATATGAATGTTGATTGCTTGCCTCATTTTTATCCTGGCATCCTTGCTTTTGAGATCTTTGTCCAACACAGTGACGACGAAAGAAGCTCTACAAAATTGATCTCCTGAAAGATCGAGCAACTCAAGATCAAATCATGGAGTGAGACGTTGAAACATCTCTTGAGCTGAGACACAGAACACACATCTAGAGGGATTAAGTGAAACAAACGATGAGGGTTCACTTGTTAGGCAATAATTCCACACTTTAAGAAGATGGTGATCGATGTCACCAGACGGGGCACCTTAGTGAAGGTGACTCGTAGAATTATTCCCTTAAGTGGCAAAAAGAATTACTTTTGATATAGAGATCATTGAAATTCTCTATACCAACCTAAAGCAAAACTCAAGCGACCATTTGAAGGAGTCCAAAGAATGACATAGTCAGGCTAGGAATGATGATGTGGACTACCTTGTTGAAGACAATACCGCGGATGATTTTGCTCGTCATCGAAATGGATGGGACCCATGGCAAGTCCACTTTTAAAGATGATCCTGGACAACAATTACTGAGGTGCAAGCTGGGAACAAAATGCAAATGCTGGAATGTTCCAACCATCATATCTGCCTGAGATTCAGATCTGGTTGGTAACAAGATATTTCAAACGTCATGTCTGGAAAGAAAGTTTGCAACACAAATCGACGAGATGATGTTGCGAGATTCTCGGGAGATAAACTACGATAGCAAGCTCCAAAACATGAGCTGGCTCTACTACACACATGTTAGCATGTTGTCCCGGACAAGCATGACCACATGGTAGTCTTACAACAAAACACTACCGAGTTCTGGTAGAGAACCATCATCGAGGATGTCGAAGTCCTTACATAAGTCCGGATTAGCTCTTAAGAAGGAACTTCTCCTCCTTGAACAAATCAATCAGTGGCTTGGTGTGCTAGGAAATACCGATGGGATTGAGGTAGCTAATCTCTCAAGCCATAGTATACTACGCACGTGC
The DNA here is from genome assembly GCA_902687465.1 of Secale cereale. Classification (NCBI taxonomy): domain Eukaryota; kingdom Viridiplantae; phylum Streptophyta; class Magnoliopsida; order Poales; family Poaceae; genus Secale; species Secale cereale. The sequence goes on from LR738709.1 coordinate 218,514,119, forward strand.
ATGACTGACTTGGGATGATTCCGGAGGAAGCAAAACTAACTTTCTCACATTCACGGCGGCAACTTGCACCTAATGCACGTGAACTGGGAGAAAGTCCCTTCTTGCACCAAGCATATACCTCATGAACGCAACATGAAGGCAATGGTTACAAAGTTTTCCAATACTAGATGGATGTTCAACACAATTCATGGAAAAGATAACAATGTTGCTGATGGGCTCAACAACAATTTATCCCAGTTTCCATATAAGTGGGGTTCCACAATTATGTGAACAAGGTGATAGCATTGGTCAGACCCAAAAGATATAATGGTGTATGCTCGAGGGAACAACCACGAGTAAGACAACATTATGAATAACATTGGTTCTGACTTTACTTGACGATAGCCCACACTCAAATCGAAGTTTGGACAAGACAATAGATCCAACAATTGATCACGAGGGTCAATCAATGAAGATATCATCTTTCTTCAACACACACACAAAAGATATCCCTTGGAAGGAGCTAAGTCAGGCAAGCTTTAGCTTCCAACTCTCCAAGTTGTTGTTTAGCTTACCCAACTAGTTCAGGGTATCCAACACAGATTCTTGGAGAAGGGGTGGTTTATAATAAAAGCAACTTGATCACGAACTCAACATAGCGGTATGCAAACTACCTGTTAATACTTCTGAGAAGATATTCGGAAATCACGAACCACCGATATGTTATGAAGCTCGAGAGCGATCTTGATTTTCAAGGCAAGACGATATGATCAAAAGAGCGAGAGATTGACACAATCCTAACTCATTGACCGAAGAGTGCACCAAGGAAGATGGACTAGGTAGCACGATCAATCTTAGAATGGTGATTCAGTAACCAACACGCTAAGAATGAAATTATTGTCCATTAACTACCATACAATGGAGTCGTTGCTAGGAGTATTTATTTCACACATCACGATTCACTTGTCAGTATTCCGGTTACAATAACACGGAGACCGAGGAATGAACGATGATGGCGAGAAGTATCACTGTATCAAGAGTTCACGAGAGGTGGTGCAATTCCCATGACATTCTTGACATAAAAGAGGGTAACACTCGAAGGCAGATGTCAGGACCCCGATCCTAAGTCACACCGATCTAGCTGTAACACGTCATATCACTTTGCGGCCTCACGCACGGTAACCCCACGGGTGCCACCTTACCTGGCCCGGGACCGTTTGCGCATTTTGGCACACGTATATGACAGTGTCGCTAGCATCCATATGAGAGAGAACCCGGGCCGACATGGCTAGTTATAATCCAAAAGTGGCACTAAATTACAGAGACAGGCATCCATGACCCAGCAACGAACGTGTCGGTCATCAACGTATGAACCCAAGTCGTAGCAAGCTACATGGACTTAAAGGAACAACGCGTGACATTTCCCCTAAGGGACAGACACAGGAACGAAGAAGGACACATGCCGGCCAGCCTACGTGTTCCGAGCAGTAGCAAGCTACCAAGGCTCATTGGAATCACTAGGAGGCATTTCCCTGTAAGATAGGCTACCAAAGGAAAACAACTAGGTGTCGGATCCCACTCATACCAAGCATTTCAATCATACACGCAATATGCTCAATATGTGCAAATACAACATTGCATCACAACAGAACTCTATGACTCAAAGTACTTTATTTAAAAGGCTCCAAGAGCCATACATAACATAGTCATACAGGTAGGGGTCACATGACCCAACACTCAAGTCATACAGTCATACAAGCACAAGCGGAAGCTACATGTCTGAGTACAGACAACTTAGAAAATAAAACAGGCTTGGTGTAGCCTGACTATCTACAAGGCCCTTCACAAGCTCCAGATCACCGTCTGGGTGTCAAGCTACTCGTCGACGTCAACGTCTATGTAGAACCCATCAGCAGGGGCAGGGTTCTCCTCTGCAAACAGTTATTAAGCAAACATGAGTACAAAGGTACTCAGCAAGTCTTACCACAGAACCTATCATACATGCAACATTATCAAAGGGGGTAGTGGAGTTTATAGCAGAATGCCAGCTTTGACCTTGGCTAACCTATACTACAACTTCCAACAGATTGCAAGATGTTATTACGAACACGAGTCCTCTAGTCACCACATCAATACACTACCGAGGATCCTCTTCCGTCATCCTACGGAAGGGCCATCCACGGCACTCACGCTTATCTTGAGGCTTTTAGTAGTATCCATCAACTTGTCTATGAACTGTAAGAGTAACCAAGTAGTTCGTACCGCGAACAACGGCTATTCGAATAGTTTGATAACCCTGCAGGGGTGTACTTCTTCACAAACGCTTCCACCGCTTATCGCCGTTTACTCGGCGTGTACTCGACAACCTTCAAGCGGAAGCCCAGCGAGGGTGTCGGCCACGACCTGACTAACTACTCAAGTCTCTCGTCCAGGTTTATCGCCTATTTGGGTTCCATCCGTGGGGAGATCCGGCCGGGGTGTCGCTCACGGCCCCAAACGATGTGTACAGGGTTCCCGACTCACCAAACGGGCAACCGGTACACCGTGCCACGTACCTGTCGCATCACAACCCACCCCGAGGGTCAGCGTTGTGCACGACCTCCAGTAAGCTATAAACACCAGAAACTAGTTGCAACTCCTGGACAGAGATCAAGGATAGCTAATAAGTCGAGAGGGTCCATTGGTTTCGGGCCCAATGCATGGTAGTAACTGCAACTTGAACCACACATACAGATCTCGGGTCCTATGTACGGTTCCAATGAAACAACCCACCATGTACTCCTACATGGCCTTTCATCGATACCTTTACCAAGCGTATTCCACACTTCCTTCTCTTTATCGAAAGATTGTTTCACTCTGATTCATCACCCAGATGAATCAGACCAGACACAACTCTAAGCATAGCAGGCAACATAAACAAATAGCATGGTGGATCACACATCACATGGCTCAATCAACTCCTACACATGCTAGTGGGTTTCAACTATTTACTGTGGCAATGACAGGTCATGCAAGGGAATAGGGTTCAACTACCGCAGCAAGTAGCAGTTCACGCGTTGTTGCCTTAATGCAGTAAAAGAGAGCAGGAGCGAGAAGATTGGGTTGTATCGGAATGATCAATGATTGCTTGCCTGACAAGGTAGTTGTCGGGTACTGCTCTTCAACTGGATACGCAGCAGTATCCTCGGAAGCAGGACCTAACACAGGAAATACCGACGATACAATCATTAACAAACAAATGCAACAATATGATGCATGTTTATGACATGGCAAGATGCATGTGGGTTGGCTAATGCAACTAAGACCAGAGGGGTTTGAACCTATTTGAATCAAGGATTCAAATTGAAGTTCAAACTAGTATTTAAATAAGTGCATTATCATGTTTTTGATATATACAGCAAGTTAACTTGTTCAAACATGCATGAAACCAGTGCCATTAGATAGATTGGATTTTTCTGATCATTTTTCATATATAAATCTTTTCCATCTGAGCTATGGTTGATTTTATATGATTTTTAGAAGTTTTGGGTATTTTCTGGAATTTCCTAAATTAATATTATATCTAAAAATCCCAGAAAAACCTTTACTGCGTCAGCATGACATCATGCTGACGTCAGCCAGTCAACAGGGCCAGTCCAGGTCAAACCTGACCAGTGGGTCCCTCATGTCAGTGTCACAGCTAATTAACTGAGTTAATTAGAGTTAACTAAAACTAATTAGCTGTCAGTGGGGCCAGGGCCCACATGTCAGTGACTAAACTAATTAACTAATTAATATTAATTTAACACCTAAACTGAGTTTGACATGCGGGCAGGGCCCACATGTCATTGACCCAGGGGGTCAAACCCGTGGTCAAAACTGGTCAAACTCGCCGGCGTTTAGCCGCCGGCAAGGCCAAACGCGGCGGCGTGCCTCGGAAAACGTCTGTGGTGCACGGTTCGAGCTGTGGTTGGGTGCGTTGGAGAGCTCTTGCTCTTCCGCATCGGATGGTGGTGGTCCCCGGACCTGGGGTGGCCGGAGACGACGGCAACAAGCTCGACGGCGGCGACCGGCGTCGGGCGTGTGTGGGGATGCGGCTGCAGGTGCCTAGGCGATGCGTGCGTAGCACCGTTCGCATCTACGTGCTGCGGTGAGTGCGATGGACGGTTGCCGGTGACCAAATGGGCACCGGAGCATCACCGGCGACGAGCACGGCGGCGGTGCGTGCGGTGGAGCTACGTGCAGTGGGTTACAGGGCAAGAGGGAGCCAACGGAGAGGGGGAGGAGGTAGCTAGTCTCACTGCGGATGCAGCGAGCACCGAAGCGAGCTCGGAGGTGGTCGGAGCTGAGCAGCACGGCGAGGGGGATCTCCGCGGCCGGAGTTGGGGAAGAAGAGCTCGGGGGCGTCTCCGGGGCGGGCGAGCGCTCGGGGCTCGGCCTGTCGAAGCAGTCGAGGACGGCGGAGACGAGGGACAACACGGCGGAGCTCGGGGACGACGGTGGACGTGGTTTCTACGACGGTGCGATCACGGCGGCGTCGGCCATGGCGCGGGGAGAGCGGAGGAGAGGAGCCGGGGAGAAACGGAGGTGTCTGAGGGGTCGGGGGAGACGTGGACGTTCGATCCACTCCTCCAGGACGGCGAGGGGGCGAAGCAGGGCGGCGGGCAGCTGCGTGGCGCGCGGCGCGGTCGCCGTCGAGCACCTGCCTGCCTGCCTGGCCGAGCAAAGCAGCTCGCTGGAGCGGCAGCTGGGCTGGGCCGGCAGGTGGGCCGGGTGGGCGCCAGGTAAGTGTTCTCTCTCTCTCCCTTTTCTATTTTCTTTTCTGTTTCATTTCTTTTGCAACTTTGTTCATTTAATAAAAATGCCTAAACATTTTTATAAATCATAACACTTGTCATACCTGCTGTATATAATATGAACAATAGGAAACATTATAGTTTATGATTATTTGAGCATTTAAAATATTTTAAAGCATTTAAAAGCCCAAATTCAAATACCATATGATTTAATCCAAAACCCTAGATTGTCCTAGAAAATTGTGCACCATTTTTGGCAGAGGTTTAAGACCAAGGCAGAAATGATGAACATTTTGAAGGGCATTTTGGGTACATTGGAAAATATTTTATCAAACCCTAGTTGTTAGGGGAGGGGTGCTGGGGTTTCTGTTAATCCCATTTCAAGTTTCTTTGAAAATAAACATGATGCACACTCTAGTCAGGTCCTAAATCAAGTGCTAGCCAGGGATGTGACAACTCACCCCCACTTAAAAGAATCGCGTCCCGAGATTCGGGTTCCTCCGGAAAGAGGGTGGGGTACTCAAGTAGAAGACGATCCTCCCTTTCCCAAGTGGCTTCACTCTCGGAATGATGTGACCATTGAACCTTGAGAAACTTGATATTGTGGCGTCGAGTGGTGCGCTCAGTTTGATCAAGAATACGAATGGGGTATTCTCGATATGTGAGATTGTCTTGGAGATCAAGCGTTTCGTGGTCCACTCCACGGATAGGATCCGAGAAGCAACGCCTGAGTTGGGAAACGTGGAAAACATCATGAACTCTGGAGAGGTGCGGAGGTAGTTCCAATTGGTAGGCAACTTCTCCTCGTTTGGCAAGAATGGAAAAAGGATCGATGTAACGAGGGGCCAATTTGCCTTTGATACCGAAGCGATGGGTTCCCTTAAGAGGAGTAACCCGAAGGTAAGCCTTATCGCCGACTTCAAAAGTCACAGCCTTATGATGACTATCATATTGGCTCTTTTGGCGAGACTGGGCTGTTTTCAATCTCTCACGAACGATGCGAACTTGTTCCTCTGCTTCCTGAATCATATCCGGGCCAAAGAATTGTCTTTCGCCGGTTTCTGACCAGTTAAGAGGTGTTCGACACCTTCATCCATATAGAACTTCGAAGGGAGCTTTACCCAGGCTGGCTTGATAACTATTGTTATAAGCGAATTCGGCAAATGGAAGACATTTTTCCCATTCCATACGGAAAGAAATGACAGAGGCTCGAAGCATGTCCTTCAGAATTTGATTGACTCGTTCCACTTGACCACTTGACTGCGGATGGAAGGCAGTACTGAAAGAGAGATGAGTTCCCATAGCATTCTGGAAACTTTCCCAAAATCGTGAAGTGAAAAGACTTCCACGGTCTGAGTTAATCTCCAACGGTATACCATGTAGTGATACTATTCGAGAGATATATAAGTCTGCTAGCTGGCTAGCGGTAATACCCTCCCGAACAGGCAGGAAGTGAGCTACTTTAGAGAGGCGGTCGATAACGACGAAGATAGCATTATTCCCTTTCCCGGACCTTGGAAACCCGGTAATGAAGTCCATACCGACTTTATCCCATTTCCATTCAGGAATAGCTAGAGGTTGAAGGGTGCCAGCAGGCCGTTGATGCTCTGCTTTAACTCGACGACAAACGTCGCAGTTAGCGATGAACTGAGCGATTTCTCTCTTCATCCTAGTCCACCAGAATCTTTGACGTAGGTCTTGATACATTTTGGTACTACCGGGATGAATCGTGAGAGGAGATTCATGAGCCTCCTTGAGGATCAAACGTCTTAGGTTTCGTACTTTAGGAACCACTAAACGGTTGCTAAAGAATACGACTCCTTGATCATCAATTGAGAAACATCCTGCAACTCCTTTCTTGATGTTCCTCTTAATACGGGAAATTCCGGGATCAACCTTCTATGCTTTGATGACGTGATCCAAAAGGGTAGGTTTTGCCACCAAGGTGGAAAGGAATCCTCGAGGAACAATGTGAAGGTTAAGCTTACGAAATTCCTCGTGGAGAAGTGGTTGACTTTGTTGTAACATTAAATTGTTACAATAAGACTTACGACTTAGTGCATCAGCCATGACATTGGCCTTGCCAGGAGTATAAGTGATTCCTAAATCGTAGTCGGTGAGCAACTCAACCCAACGTCTTTGCCTGAGATTCAAATCCGGTTGGGTGAAGATATACTTCAAGCTTTGGTGATCAGTGAAAATTTCACAGCGATTACCAAGAAGGTAATGTCGCCATGTTTTGAGTGCATGGACTACAGCTGCAAGCTCTAGATCATGAGTAGGATAATTATCCTCATGTGGGCGCAACTGTCGGGATGCGTATGCAATCACTTGACGATCTTGCATGAGAATGCAACCCAGTCCTTGTCGCGAGGCGTCGCAATAGTTTATAAAGTCCTTGGAAAAGTCTGGTGGTACCAGTACAGGTGCAGATGTCAGGCGTCTTTTCAGTTCCTGAAAACTGGACTCGCACTGTGGGGTCCACTCAAACTTTTTATCTTTCTTGAGGAGTTCGGTTAGAGGTTTAGCAACCTTGGAGAAGTTCTCGACGAAACGTCGGCAATAGCTCGCTAAGCCAAGAAAACTCCTAACTTGCTTGACCGATTCAGGGGGAGTCCAATCAAGGACGGCTTGAACTCGCTCGGGATTGACAGCAATACCCTTGCCAGAGATTACATGACCTAGATAGGTTACTTCTGGCAACCAAAATTCACATTTAGAGAATTTGGCATAAAGGCGGTGCTCTCGAAGTTTCGTCAATACCAGCCTTAAATGCTCGGCATGATCTTCCTTGTTCTTGGAGAAAATGAGTATATCATCGAGGTATACCACGACGAATTTATCCAGGTACTCCATGAATATAGAATTCATTAACCGAGAAAAGGTAGCTGGGGCATTGGTTAATCCGAAGGACATGACGGTGTACTCGTATTGGCCATAACGAGTAACGAAAGCCGTTTTAGGAATGTCCCCGTTCTTGATTTTGATTTGATGGTAGCCCAACCTCAAATCCACCTTAGAGAAGACTGAGGATCCCGCGAGCTGATCATACAGATCGTTGATCCTGGGAAGCGGATACTTATTCTTTATGGTGACCAGATTGACAGGTCGGTAATCTACAACCATCCGCTCCGTTCCATCCTTCTTCTTGACGAAGAGGACGGGGCAAGCCCAAGGGGAAGAACTAGGACGGATGAAACCCTTTTGCAAGGACTCATCGAGTTGTTTCTTTAGCTCAGCTAATTCTAGTGGTGCCATCTTATAAGGTCTCCTAGAGATTGGGACAGTTCCAGGAATAAGATCTATCACGAACTCGACATCTCTGTCAGGTGGAACTCCTGGCAGTTCTTCTGGAAAAACATCCGGAAAGTCACGGACTACCGGGATATCTTCGAGTTCTGGTAGAGGGCTGGCATTAAGAGAGTAGAGCTGACGTTCAGCCATTCGAGTCAAGACATTGACTATCTTGTCGGATGGGTGTGTAAGTTGAACGATCCTAGTAAAGCAGTCAATTTTGGCGTAGTGGGTTGTCATCCAATCCATACCCAAAATGATATTTATGTCCGAGGACTTGAGAGCGATTAAGGATGCAAGGAAAACAAGTCTATCGACAAGGATTTCATTTCCATGGCTTACCCTAGAGGTCTGCCACTTTGAACCAGGAGTTTGAATAACCATGGAAGTAGGCATGTCACAAAAAGTCATGTTGTGCAATCGAGCATAGCTTTCAGATATGAACGAATGGGATGCTCCAGTATCGAAAAGAACAGATGCCGGATGGCAGTTTACGAGAAGCGTACCAAGGACGACGTTAGGATCCTCATAGGCTTCTTCCGCAGAAACATAGTTGACATGACCACGTGCAGTGGGGATTGGCTTAACATAGTTCACCTTGCCGGTTGGCTTACCACGGCCAACGGGTTTTCCTGGCTGGTTCTGGGGACAATCACGCATGTAGTGTCCCGGTTCTCCACACTTGAAACATGTCACAGTGGTGGTGCGTGGAGCAAAGTTGGAGGGTGGACCTCCATAGGTCTTAGCAGGTGCAAACTGTTGAGTTGGACGAGGCGCCTCATAGGATGGCCTCGGTGTATACTTGGGTGGCAGAGCAGTGTTAGGAACCCATACACGGCGCTTGTGAGAACCAGAGCCGGATGAGGAACCAAGGTCTCGAGTATGCTTGCGGGTGGCCTCGAAGTCGGTCTGGCCTGTCTCAGCACTGATAGCCTTGTTAACCAACTTCTGGAAAGAGGCGCACTCGTGCAGACGTAGATCACGACGAAGTTCAGGGCTGAGTCCCTTGCGGAACCTCGCCTGTTTCTTGGCATCGGTGGATACTTCCTCAGGTGCATAGCGTGCCAGATTACCAAACTCACGACTGTAGCCATCCACAGTCAGACGGCTCTAGGTGAAATTGCAGAATTCCTCCCGCTTGCGATCCATGAGACCTTCCGGAATGTGATGTTCACGGAATGCCTCACTGAACTCAACCCAGGTAGTGACTTGGCCAGCAGGACGCATAGCTTCAAAGTTTTCCCACCAAAGACTGGCAGGGCCCTCAAGATGGTAGGCGGCGTAGATAACCTTGTCAGCTTCGGCCACACGGGCAGAGTGTAGCTTGTGGGTGATACTACGTAGCCAGTCATCAGCATCCAGAGGTTCAGTGGAGTGATGGAACTTCGGTGGACACATCTTGATAAAATCGTGGATTGACACCACGTCATTCCTCTGACGGAACCCAGTGTTTTGCTCTATGCGTTCCAGCAGACGGTTGGTCTCTCTCTTGTTCCGTTCTGCTTCAAGCATAACTTCCGCCAAGGAGGGTGGCTGGGGCAGATTTCCATCTCTAGCCCCACTAGCCTCACCCTGCTCCTGAGCAGCAGGAGTGTTGCGAGTGCTGACCATCCTAGGAAAACAAAACAACGGTTTAGACAAGGATGGCAATATTTGACATAGAAGTGCAGAATGTAATGGATGACACAGAATGCAGAGATGTTCATCCGTACGACATGGTAATATAGGAACTGCTATATATACACCAGTGGTCATACACACCATACAAAGTTTAGTACAAGCCAAGGCTAAAGTACAACTGCGGTGAAAGACGATACATCCCATCAGAGGCATTCCAGGCTCCTATACATTATTTAACTACACCTCCGGAATTCAGTACACACTAGTCATATTCCACAAGACACGCAGGACTGTGGAAATACAACTATTACAATACTACTACTACCACGGACTAGCTCAGACATTCGCGTAGTAATCCTCGTAAAGATTACCACCGTAGCCTGGAAGTGGTACAGACGGATCTTGGAACTCGCGAGCACTCGAAGGTTGTGGACCATAAGGGCATGGGTGTGGTCTCGGTCCCGATGCTGGTGGTAACCGACGCCCACGTGGAGGTGTAATACCCCCAACGTCACGCCAATCCATGCGATCAGGCAGACGAGTCCGCACAGGATACAAATCCCGCATGTCCAGATATCCGGCGTGCACAGCAGGTGCAAGCCATGTCAAAGTAGTCCATTGAGCGGCTCGGGTGTTATACAGCTCCATTCGGAGGGCACGAACCTCACGGTCCCTATCCTCCAACATCTGAACAGTAGTCTGAAGCAGTGGCTCTTCATGAGCAGCATCAGTATACAGACCAGTGTAGTAGCCTTCTTCTCCGGGGAGTGAAGCTGGCATGTAACAGAACTCAGTGTTCAGCAACAGGGCATGCCTAGCACGGAGAATGGTCATCATCGAATAAGCGGCATCCTGTACTGCCATCTCGATGGTAATCCCGAGTCCATAAGACCAATGGATGGGATCATTAGCTCCGGGATATGAGGGGTATATCCGGACTGTGCATAAATACTGACTTTGATTAAAATCTCGATACTGTTCCTCCACAGTGTATTCAGGATACCAGCGATAACCGGTCTCAGTCATCACACGGACTAGCATGGCCGTGTGACCGGGCACATTAATGCACCGAGTCAAACGAACCACTTGGTGAGGAATGCGGCCAGACATCTGAAACACGAAATAATGCAAAGGCATTAGTGTTTCTGGAAGAAATCGGGCAGCATAACAACTGTAAATGCTCAACCAAGGATTTGAGACATCATACAAATGATAGCATAGCCACTCAACAATTCCATATCAAGGTTCCGGTTCAATAATCATCATACTCAAAAGGATAGAAACTGAACTGAGGCTTAAAACCAAAAATCCTAAGAGTCTACGGATTAGTAACACGTGAACCTAGTAAGGATAAGAGGCCTAGTCCTAAATCCCCGTAGAAAGAATAGACAGACTCAGATCAGAAGGGCATAAGGTAAAGGAGTAAAAAGAGCCTTACGTTCCCTTCCACAATCAATTCCCCTACATATAACTAAGAATTTTTCTAGACTCAACATCGACCAGTTTGGCTTGAGAAACCTACAGGCAGTCCAGCTCTGATGCCAACGCTGTCAGGACCCCGATCCTAAGTCACACCGATCTAGCTGTAACACGTCATATCACTTTGCGGCCTCACGCACAGTAACCCCACGGGTGCCACCTTACCTGGCCCGGGACCGTTTGCGCATTTTGGCACATGTATATGACAGTGTCGCTAGCATCCATATGACAGAGAACCCGGGCCGACATGGCTAGTTATAATCCAAAAGTGGCACTAAATTACAGAGACAGGCATCCATGACCCAGCAACGAACGTGTCGGTCATCAACGTATGAACCCAAGTCGTAGCAAGCTACATGGACTTAAAGGAACAACGCGTGACATTTCCCCTAAGGGACAGACACAGGAACGAAGAAGGACACATGCCGGCCAGCCTACGTGTTCCGAGCAGTAGCAAGCTACCAAGGCTCATTGGAATCACTAGGAGGCATTTCCCTGTAAGATAGGCTACCAAAGGAAAACAACTAGGTGTCGGATCCCACACATACCAAGCATTTCAATCATACACGCAATATGCTCAATATGTGCAAATACAACATTGCATCACAACAGAACTCTATGACTCAAAGTACTTTATTTAAAAGGCTCCAAGAGCCATACATAACATAGTCATACAGGTAGGGGTCACATGACCCAACACTCAAGTCATACAGTCATACAAACACAAGCGGAAGCTACATGTCTGAGTAGAGACAACTTAGAAAATAAAACAGGCTTGGTGTAGCCTGACTATCTACAAGGCCCTTCACAAGCTCCAGATCACCGTCTGGGTGTCAAGCTACTCGTCGACGTCAACGTCTATGTAGAACCCATCAGCAGGGGCAGGGTTCTCCTCTGCAACAGTTATTAAGCAAACATGAGTACAAAGGTACTCAGCAAGTCTTACCACAGAACCTATCATACATGCAACATTATCAAAGGGGGTAGTGGAGTTTATAGCAGAATGCCAGCTTTGACCTTGGCTAACCTATACTACAACTTCCAACAGATTGCAAGATGTTATTACGAACACGAGTCCTCTAGTCACCACATCAATACACTACCGAGGATCCTCTTCCGTCATCCTACGGAAGGGCCATCCACGGCACTCACGCTTATCTTGAGGCTTTTAGTAGTATCCATCAACTTGTCTATGAACTGTAAGAGTAACCAAGTAGTTCGTACCGCGAACAACGGCTATTCGAATAGTTTGATAACCCTGCAGGGGTGTACTTCTTCACACACGCTTCCACCGCTTATCGCCGTTTACTCGGCGTGTACTCGGCAACCTTCAAGCGGAAGCCCAGCGAGGGTGTCGGCCACGACCTGACTAACTACTCAAGTCTCTCGTCCAGGTTTATCGCCTATTTGGGTTCCATCCGTGGGGAGATCCGGCCGGGGTGTCGCTCACGGCCCCAAACGATGTGTACAGGGTTCCCGAGTCACCAAACGGGCAACCGGTACACCGTGCCACGTACCTGTCGCATCACAACCCACCCCGAGGGTCAGCGTTGTGCACGACCTCCAGTAAGCTATAAACACCAGAAACTAGTTGCAACTCCTGGACAGAGATCAAGGATAGCTAATAAGTCGAGAGGGTCCATTGGTTTCGGGCCCAATGCATGGTAGTAACTGCCACTTGAACCACACATACAGATCTCGGGTCCTATGTACGGTTCCAATGAAACAACCCACCATGTACTCCTACATGGCCTTTCATCGATACCTTTACCAAGCGTATTCCACACTTCCTTCTCTTTATCGAAAGATTGTTTCACTCTGATTCATCACCCAGATGAATCAGACCAGACACAACTCTAAGCATAGCAGGCAACATAAACAAATAGCATGGTGGATCACACATCACATGGCTCAATCAACTCCTATACATGCTAGTGGGTTTCAACTATTTACTGTGGCAATGACAGGTCATGCAAGGGAATAGGGTTCAACTACCGCAGCAAGTAGCAGTTCACGCGTTGTTGCCTTAATGCAGTAAAAGAGAGCAGGAGCGAGAAGATTGGGTTGTATCGGAATGATCAATGATTGCTTGCCTGACAAGGTAGTTGTCGGGTACTGCTCTTCAACTGGATACGCAGCAGTATCCTCGGAAGCAGGACCTAACACAGGAAATACCGACGATACAATCATTAACAAACAAATACAACAATATGATGCATGTTTATGACATGGCAAGATGCATGTGTGTTGGCTAATGCAACTAAGACCAGAGGGGTTTGAACCTATTTGAATCAAGGATTCAAATTGAAGTTCAAACTAGTATTTAAATAAGTGCATTATCATGTTTTTGATATATACAGCAAGTTAACTTGTTCAAACATGCATGAAACCAGTGCCATTAGATAGATTGGATTTTTCTGATCATTTTTCATATATAAATCTTTTCCATCTAAGCTATGGTTGATTTTATATTTTTTTTAGAAGTTTTGGGTATTTTCTGGAATTTCCTGAATTAATATTATATCTAAAAATCCCAGAAAAACCTTTACTGCGTCAGCATGACATCATGCTGACGTCAGCCAGTCAACAGGGCCAGTCCAGGTCAAACCTGACCAGTGGGTCCCTCATGTCAGTGTCACAGCTAATTAATTGAGTTAATTAGAGTTAACTAAAACTAATTAGCTGTCAGTGGGGCCAGGGCCCACATGTCAGTGACTAAACTAATTAACTAATTAATATTAATTTAACACCTAAACTGAGTTTGACTTGCGGGCAGGGCCCACATGTCATTGACCCAGGGGGTCAAACCCGTGGTCAAAACAGGTCAAACTCGCCGGCGTTTAGCCGCCGGCAAGGCCAAACGCGGCGGCGTGCCTCGGAAAACGTCTGTGGTGCACGGTTCGAGCTGTGGTTGGGTGCGTTGGAGAGCTCTTGCTCTTCCGCATCGGATGGTGGTGGTCGCCGGACCTGGGGTGGCCGGAGACGACGGCAACAAGCTCGACGGCGGCGACCGGCGTCGGGCGTGTGTGGGGATGCGGCTGCAGGTGCCTAGGCGATGCGTGCGTAGCACCGTTCGCATCTACGTGTTGCGGTGAGTGCGATGGACGGTTGCCGGTGACCAAATGGGCACCGGAGCATCACCGGCGACGAGCACGGCGGCGGTGCGTGCGGTGGAGCTACGTGCAGTGGGTTACAGGGCAAGAGGGAGCCAACGGAGAGGGGGAGGAGGTAGCTAGTCTCTCAGCGGTTGCAGCGAGCACCGAAGCTAGGTGGTCGGAGCTGAGCAGCACGGCGAGGGGGATCTCCGCGGCCGGAGTTGGGGAAGAAGAGCTCGGGGGCGTCTCCGGGGCGGGCGAGCGCTCGGGGCTCGGCCTGTCGAAGCAGTCGAGGATGGCGGAGACGGGGGACAACACGGCGGAGCTCGGGGACGACGGTGGACGTGGTTTCTACGACGGTGCGATCACGGCGGCGTCGGCCATGGCGCGGGGAGAGCGGAGGAGAGGAGCCGGGGAGAAACGGAGGTGTCTGAGGGGTCGGGGGAGACGTGGACGTTCGATCCACTCCTCCAGGACGGCGAGGGGGCGAAGCAGGGCGGCGGGCAGCTGCGTGGCGCGCGGCGCGGTCGCCGTCGAGCACCTGCCTGCCTGCCTGGCCGAGCCAAGCAGCTCGCTGGAGCGGCAGCTGGGCTGGGCCGGCAGGTGGGCCGGGTGGGCGCCAGGTAAGTGTTCTCTCTCTCTCCCTTTTCTATTTTCTTTTCTGTTTCATTTCTTTTGCAACTTTGTTCATTTAATAAAAATGCCTAAACATTTTTATAAATCATAACACTTGTCATACCTGCTGTATATAATATGAACAGTAGGAAACATTATAGTTTATGATTATTTGAGCATTTAAAATATTTTAAAGCATTTAAAAGCCCAAATTCAAATACCATATGATTTAATCCAAAACCCTAGATTGTCCTAGAAAATTGTGCACCATTTTTGGCAGAGGTTTAAGACCAAGGCAGAAATGATGAACATTTTGAAGGGCATTTTGGGTACATTGGAAAATATTTTATCAAACCCTAGTTGTTAGGGGAGGGGTGCTGGGGTTTCTGTTAATCCCATTTCAAGTTTCTTTGAAAATAAACATGATGCACACTCTAGTCAGGTCCTAAAGCAAGTGCTAGCTAGGGATGTGATAGCAGAGCAGAGTAAAAGCTGGGTTGGCATTTTGTTCCGTGGAATACATCTGCTTTGACCCAATCCTAGATATGGAAGAGGCACTGGACTTTGTTTCTCCTAGTCATTCCAGAATAGAATGGCTTGATAGAACACAAGAGTTAAAGGCATCGATGAACACGAACGCACAACTACTCCTGACTATCAACTGATAGACGGGGGTCATAAAACAACTCAAAGGGACATATAACTTTCTGAGTTGTGGATGCATAGATTAGCATGTCGAACTAGTTCAACATATTTCTTCCGGATAACCCATGCAGAAAGGTAGGATTGGCAGAGTCACAATATGAATGGAGTACTACTCAAGAGCACTCTGGTTGTGATCTTTTGGTTCAGAAGAACTTCTGCCATGATGGTTCATGGTATTGGAAGAACGATAACCATGGACCTCGAGGACTATCACAAGGTTACTAATATCCTAAAGGTACGAGCAAACACTATCAACATGAAGTAAGTAGAATAAATCTTGGGTTTAAGAACCCAGAAATAGAATGCCTACTAACTATATGGCATCATGGGATGCTTTCGAGAATGATGGCCAGAATCATCACACTAGGAATATAAAGCATTGCTAGATTACTGGGTGATTCTCTAAGACACCTAGGGTCATAATAATAACTCCAACATATATGTCGAGGTAACAGAGTACCTCAACACATTGGTTAGTGTGGTTAATCTGGCCCAAAGGATCATCGGGAACAGGAAGAAGGGATTTGCAAATGCATCAGACTGTTTAGAAACCTGCGATGACTCGGACAGCATAACGGCTGTAAATGCTCAAAAATACTTTTGAGACTAATGCACAAGATGACATAACAAGACAACATCATGATGTCAAGGTTCTAAGACCAACAGTCTATCAAACGGAAGTAGTACAAATTGAACTAAGAGTTGAATCCACCATTAACGTGATCCTGATAAATAGAATGAGAAGCCTAGTTTCTTAATCGCCGTGGAAAAGAAGAAGGTGACTCAAATCAGAAGGTCATAGGGTAAAGGAGTAAAAAAGAGCCTTACGTTCTATTCCACAATCAATTCCCCTATATAAGTAAAGAGTTTCTAGACTCAACTTCGAGCAATTTGGCTTGGTAATCCTACAGGCAGTCAGGCTCTGATACCAAAGCTGTCAGGACCCCGATCCTAAGTCACACAGGTCTAGCATGTAACACATCATATCACTTTGCGGCCTCACACACAGTATCCCCACGGGTGCCACCTTACCTGGCCCGGGACCGTTTGCGCATTTTGGCACACGTATATGATAGTGTCGCTAGCATCCATATGACAGAGAACCCGGGCCGGCATGACTAGTTATACACCAAAAGTGGCGTTAAATTACAGAGACAGGCATACATGACCCAACAACGAATGTGTCAGTCATCAATGTATGAACCCAAGTCGTAGCAAGCTACAAGGACTTAAAGGAACAACGCGTGACATTTCCCCTAAGGGACAGACACAGGAACGAAGAAGGATACATGTCGGCCAGCCTAAGTGTTCCAAAGCAGTAGGAAGCTACCAAGTCTCAGTGGAAGCACTAGGAGACATTTCCCTGTAAGATAGGCTACCAAGGGTAGACAACTAGGTGTCGGATCCCACACATAGCAATACACATTACACGTACGCATAACATGCAAGTATGTGTTGTACAACATGGCATCACAACATAACTCAACGACTCATATTGATAAAGGCCCAGAAGAGCCATCATAGTATTTATTACAAGCAGTGGGTCTCATGACCCAACATACAGAGCATACAGGCAACGGAAGCATAACCTGTTTGAGTACAGACAACTACAAACGAAAAGGGCTCAAATGCCTGACTATCTACAAGACCCTCCCAAGGTACAAGATCGTAGCTGAGGTAACACGCTAAATGTCGAAGTCCACGCGGAACTACTAGTGAGACTGTAGTCTCTCTGCAAAAATATAAATTCAGCAAACGTGAGTACAAAGGTACTCAGCAAGACTTACATCAGAACTAGCTACGTATGCATCAGTATCAACAAAGGGGTGGTGGAGTTTGACTGCAGCAAGCCAGCTTTGACTCGGTGGCTATACTGAACTACGACTGCAAGTGACTCTTTTGAAGTGGCGCACACGAGTCCACATAGTAACCAATCAATACAACACAATGGATCCGCTCCCTTCTCCCTACGAGAAGGCCATCAATAGCACTCACGCTTATCTTGCGCATTTTAGAGTATCCACTTCCACTTGTCTATGAACTGTACAAGTAACCCAGAAGTCCTTTACCGCGGACACGGCTATTCGAATAGATCATTTATAACCCTGCAGGGGTGTACTTCTTCACACGCGCTCTCGCCACTTACCGCCGTTTACACGACATGTACTCGGCAACCTTCAAGCGGAAGCCCAGCGAGGGTGTCGACCACGACCTGAATAATCACACAAGTCTCTAGTCCAGGTTTATCACCTATTTGGGTTCCATCCGTGGGGAGATCCGGCCGGGGTGTCGCTCACGGCCCCAAACGATGTGTACAGGGTTCCCGGGCCTCCAATCGGGCGACTCGGTACACCCGGCCACGTACCTGCAACATCACAGCCCACCCCGAGGGTCAGCGCTGCGCACGACCTCCAGTATACTACAAACACCAGAAACTAATTGCAACTCCTGGACAGAGACCAGGTTGATTAATAAGTCGAGAGAGCTTGGAGTGCCCGAAGCCCAATGTGTGGTAGTAGCTGTTCATGGATCACAAACACAGAACTCAGTTCATGAGGACGGTTTCAATGAGACAACCCACCATGTACTCCCACATGGCCTCTCATCGCTACCTTTACCAAATCGTGTTCACATACTTAGCTCTCAATAGTAGGTCATGTTCACACACCTCCAATTCATCCCCGATGAATTCGACCTGACTCTACTCTAAGCATAGCAGGCATAACCAGAAAGCAAGAATGAGTAGGCACAACATGGCTCAAACAACTCCTAGTCATGCTACTGGGTTTCAACTATTTACTGTGGTAATGACAGGTCATGCAGAGGAAAAGGGGTTCAGCTACCGCAGTTAATAGCAGTTGAAGCGTTGTTGTCCTAATGCAGTAAAAGAGAGCAAGAGCGAGAGACTGGGATTGTATCAGAATGCTTAAAGGGGTTTTGCTTGCCTGGCACTTATGAAGATAGTAATACTATTCATCGGTGTCACCGAACTCATCGTCGGAGCTACGTCCACTGAGAGGGAACAAAACCGGCAAACAGAGAAAGAACACAATCAATGCAATGCGACAATATGATGCATGATCATATCATGGCAATATGTTGTTGATTGAGCTAATGCAACTAGCAACCATATTAAATGAAGTTGGTTTGAACCAAAGGTTCAAATTCAAACTCCATATGTGATTATTTAAATGCCATTTATTCAAATTGTCCCAAAGAGTGGCTGTAAGTTATTCAAACATGCATGAAAATGCCATAAACAGATTCTTTGGATTTTTCTGATCATTTTTCATATATAAATTATCTTCATTGGAGTTATAGACTATTTTCAGTGATTTTTAAAAGTTTTGGATATTTTCTGAAATAAATAAATCATTTCTGATTTATTTAAAATCCCAGAGAATACTTGCTGCGTCAGCATGACCTCATGCTGACGTCAGCAAGTCAACAGGGATTGGTCCAGGTCAAACCTGATGTGTGGGGTCCACACGTTAGTGGCTCTGCTAATTAACAGGGTTAATTTGCACTAATTAAATTCTAAACTATACTTAGATAGGGCAGGGCCCACATGTCAGTGACTAACTAACTAACCAATTAATTAATATTAAACTAGGTTAATTAACAGGGTGGTCCCCACTTGTCATTGACCCATGGGAGGCTGTTAGCGGTCAAACAGGGTCAACCGACCGGCGGTTAGCCGCTGGCGGTGACAGGCGCGGCGGAGGGGCTCGGAAAACGCCCTTCGGCGACCAAATCAATGGCTGAGCCCTTCTATGAGTAGCTGGAGCTCGCGCGCGTCGATTGGTGCCCTCAGCTTCGCTGGAGGTGGCCTAAAGTGACGGCGACCACCTCAGACGCGGCGGCCAGCGTTCGGGTGATGAACGAAATGGCGCTACGGGTCACTCCAGGGGCAACAGGTGGCCTAGTCCGATGCGCGGTAGTGCCAGGCGTGCAGTGGCGAGCTCGGACGCATGCTTACCTGGCCATAGCTACGGCGGCGACATGGCCGGCGGAGCCGAGCTCGCGGCTCTGGTGGAATCGGCGGCTACCTGGTGCAGACGAGCAAGGAGGAAGAGGGGATCGAAAGAGAAGCTCACGGCGAGTGCAGCGGTGGCCTCGGCGAGCTTGGGGAGGCGACGGAGCGGGCGCATGGTCGCCGGCGATCTCGGCGGACCGAGGTTGAAGAAGACGAAGACCGCGGCATTTCAGGGCTTCCGGCGTCGCTTGGCTTGGTGAGGAGGTCGAGGACGAGGTAGCCGAGCTACTGGGCACGCCGAGAGGTCGAGGGGGAGGCTCTAGGTGCGGCAACGGCGAGCGGCAGCGATGGTGGCGCTCGGCCACGAGGCACGGAGCGAGAGAGAGGATGGGATGAGGACGAGGGAGTAGGCGAGAGGGTTTGAGGCGTTGTGTGGCGTCTCCAGGGCGTCGAGACGGAGGCGGCAAGCAGGAGGTGGCCGGGGCGCGCGTGCGCGCACGGCGGCCACACGCCTTGCAACCTTGTGGCGCGAGGTTGCCGATGACTGGCATTGTGAGCCAGATGGGCTGCACAGTGCTGGGCCGCGACAGGCGGGCTTCTGCTACAGGCAAGAAGCCTAAGTTAGTTTCTACCCCTTTCCTTATTTTCTTTCTATTTTCTATTTTTTTTGCTCTGTTTTGAATTAGTAAAAATACTAACTCATTTTGTAAAATCCTGACAAAAATTGTGGGCACTATTTGAATTGTTTCCAAGAGCCCCGAATTGTTTTCAGAAGTGTTGGGGCATTTAAAAATATTATTAGTATTTAAATGCTCCAATCCAAATACAATATGAGTTAATTCAAAAACCCAAAATGTCCTAGAAATATATTCATCATTTTTCGCAGGTGTTTCTACCTTTACCAAAAATCATGAACTTTTCTTGAGGCACTTTGGGTACAATGAAAATATTTTTAGGTTGAACCTAGTTGAGTTCCTTTTGGTGCTAGGGTTTGATCAATCCCCAATTCAACTTTCTGAAAACTTAAACATGATGACATGATCATGCAGAGTCAAGCGGGCTGTGACACGAACACAATCCATAAATTTGCAGAAGATATATTCGAAGGAGGAACCCGCCTTGCAATGCCGAATCCGAACTCGTCGTCATCGAAGACAAGTTCAGGTGCTACTTGGGGAGTCCTTGATCGGGGGGTCCACAGGTGGGCCGAACTGGTGGGCCATGAAGATTACTTTAGAAGATCATCTCTCATATCCGGATGGGACTCCTGGATTCTTGTAATGGCTAGTTTATGCTCGGGCGTAGATTTTCCTTCCTCTGCAAGATGGTATGTACAAACCCTAGGCCCCTCCGGCGTGTATATAAACCAGAGGGTTTAGTCCGTAGAGGCTAGAGAATCATACAATCCTCATAGGCTAAAACTTAGGGTTTTAGCCT
Organism: Secale cereale; assembly: GCA_902687465.1. Classification (NCBI taxonomy): domain Eukaryota; kingdom Viridiplantae; phylum Streptophyta; class Magnoliopsida; order Poales; family Poaceae; genus Secale; species Secale cereale. Next base: position 218,535,094 of record LR738709.1, read on the forward strand.
TTACAATCTCGAGGTAGATCAACTCGTGTACACATATTCATTTATACTAATATAGCTGGAAGTAGAGTTTAACCTCGATCGAGAGGGCCTGAACCTAGGTAAACATCGTGTCCCCTGCCTCCTGTTAACATCAATCCTCAGACGCATAGTTCGGGACCCCCTACCCGAGATCCACCGGTTTTGACACCGACATTGGGAAGTCTTCGGCTAGATGTCCTATCCATGCATGTGACACACCCTACATCTCCCCTTGTTTTCTGCTCCGATGTGTTGCCTAATGTCGGCATATCTTGAATGGTGTGCACCAGCATCGCTGTAGATCGAAAATCTCCTTTCTGTATGCATCATAACATTTTACACCATGCACATATATCCACACTGTCAGCAGTTCTTCTACCAGTAGATGAAAGTAAATGTCGATGTCATTTCCAGGTTGCTTCGGTCCTTGGATAATCATTGACATCATAATGTATTTTTTCTTCATACACAACCAACGAGCTAGGTTATATATGCACAGAAGCACCAGCCAGGTGCTCTGATTGGTGCTCATATCGCCAAAAGGATTCATCCCGTCAGTACACTCCCCGAGCCTTATACTTCTAGGATCATTGGTAAATTTTTCAAACTTGTTGTCGATTAATTCCCACTAAGCCCCATCTTTCAGGTGCCTCATAACCATATCGGCAATTCGCTCATCATGATGCCACTGCAACCTCCTTGCCTCTCTAGGGTTTGCAAACAAATGCCTCAACCTTGGAATTAAAAGGCAAGTACCAAACAACCTTGAACGGGGTTCCTATCTTGATCTCGTCGTCCAACTTGTACGTCTCATTTTCTCTCCTGCACTTGTATCGTGCATGCTTGCATGTGGGGCATGCACAAAAATCTTTGTACTCACCACGGTACAATATACAGTCATTCATAGAAGCGTGTATCTTCTGTACTTCAAGTTCCAATGGGCAAATAATTTTCTTTGCTTCATTCATGCTTCTGGGGAGCACATTATCTTCCGGAAGAATATCCCTGAAAATACCAAAGATCTCTGGGAAGCCCTTGTTTGATAGACCATTTGCTGCTTTAAATCTGAGAAGCGCCAGGGTGGCACTCAACATGGAATATTTCTTTTTACAACCTGGATACAATTCTTTCTTGGAGTCTGCATCAATGGTTGGAAGATCCTTGTACGCAATCATATCCTTTTCTGGGCCCTCGAAATCTGCAATCATAGCAGCAAAATCTGTCATATCAAGATCGTCGTCATCTGCATGGACGCCTTGGTTTTCTAGTGGGTGTTTCGGCTTTCCGGTGTTCCATTGGTATCTTGACGCCTCTTCCCCGATGTTAGATTCAACATCCATGAGACACTGATTGGGGTTTGGCATCTCGCTGCCCTGGGTATTTTCATCCCTGACCTCCTCTTCACCATGTCTGGTCCAACGTGTATACAAATCCATGAATCCTCTAGAGACTAAGTGCATCTGGACATCTGCAACTTCATGTGACTCTGTATTGGCACAATCAGTACATGGACACAGGATGTAATCCGCATCACCAATTTTCCTCTTTGTACATTCAGCCAAATTCATTAACTCTGTCACGCGACTGATAAAATCTGCGGTTTTCCGATTCTTCATCCATCGAGATCGTTCCATCTGTAGTAGACGAATGGTAATTAAAAACAAAACAACAACATTCATACACGGATTAACTGTTGCCCTGAGATGCGTGCATAAATCACAAGGTTTTATTTTAATAATTACTGAGGGTGCTCCATGTTGTTATCCATACGTGCAATGACAAAAATTAATGGCCAGTCATTTACACGCAGAGTACTAGTACAACACTCACGAAAAGAATACCTTAATTAATTAGCCACGCGGCGAACTCCACCCAGCAGACAGACAAGCGTGACGTGGCGGCATGCCGAGATGGCAGAGTCGAGGAGCGAAGGTTAGTGCGGTTGCCGCCTGAAGTTCGACCTCGACTATCCCGCCATCGACCGCAATGGATATGCTCGAATCACGTCGTCGCCGACCTCGATAGTTGTGTGACGCCCGAAGACTGACGTCCCAGAATATTCTAGAAGATTCCAGATGTTCCGGGTTTCGCCGTGTGTTTTATTTGCTTGCTCTGTTTTTATTTGTGCTTTGCATCATGTCATCATGTCATCATGACTTTAATATTTTGCGTCTCAACTTAAATAAATCGTGTGGACCTTCGGTCCATTTAAATCGAGGGAAGAATGACTTCTCTTTATAACATATAAAAGCCTCTCATTATTATTAGGGAGCTATATTAAATATTCCATTTGTTTGGAATTAACCCAAACACACTTGCAATTATTCTCCAAACCTCTGTTGCTTCAAGTTTCACCTTTAAAACTTTCCCTATATTTCTTTTCCCGTTTATCAAGGTTGCTCCAAAATCCTCATCATTTTTTGGACACTTCCGAAACCATGTCATAGTTCAATCCATTTGAATTAAATTCAAATGGGTTTGAATTTATATTCTTTTGATCATGCCACTTATAATTTTCTTGGATCAAACTCATTTTTATGAGTTCGGGAAAATTAACCCCGTTCAGTATTTTTTCCCTAAGCCTCTCTTTTCTTTTCCCTCTTTCTTCTTTTTCTGTTAAAGCGATTTAAAAGAAGAAGAGCAGCCGCAGCGGGCCTCCTCCTTCCCCGCAGCCCATCTGGCTCAATTCCCTTCTGGCTCAAGCCGCACCTGCTCTCCTCCTAGCCTCCAGGCCTCGGCCCATCAACTCTCACTTCGCTAACCCTAGCCCAGCGACCCTCGCTCACCCCTCGCTCCTCCCTCTCCCGCACTACCGCCGCCACCCCTCGAACCCTTCCTCCCATCGAGCCTCGAGCCAGGAGTCCCGAGCCCCAGCGCCGTTCGTCCGAGCCCTCTTCCCTTCACCCGCTCCTTCGATCTTCTTCTGCGCCATCCCGCCTCGCCTTCCCCTGGGGCCGCTCGCAGCCTCCCTCGACTCCATCTCACCCCATCCGCTCGAGCTCCCTCAAGCCGCATCGCCAAGGCCACATGGCCCTGCGCCCTTCTCCTCGAAGCAGCCCTCGCCCTGCGCCGAGCAGCCGGCTGCCCCTGTTCCTCTGCGCGCCTCGCGCCGGCCCTCCGTCGCCAGGGCCACGGCCCCGAGCGCCCCGGCCTCCCCTCCGTCCGGCGTCCGCGCCCCAAGTGCCGTGCCTCTTCGCCGCGCCTCAGCTGCGCCCCAGCGCCGGCCAGAGGTCCCGCCTCCTCGCCATGGTCATCGTCCGTCGCGCCGCATCTCCAGCGCAGCGCCACCTCCTCTCCAGCCAGCCGCGCGACCTGCGCCAAGGCTGCAGCCGCCCTGCCTCCGCGCCTCCCGCTCTCATCGCCGCGTCCCTGCCCGGCCTCGTCCAGATGCACGCAGCTCCAGCACCTCGTCGCGAGGCCTCGTCCAGCGCCGCCACGACCTGCCTCCACCGCGCCCGGTCGACCTCCCCGAGCACCTCCTCCTACGCGTCGGTCGGGGGCCTCTTCCTCGCCGGCCTGAGTGCTGCTGCTCTGCCGGCCCTGCAACCCTGCTTCGCGCCAAGCCTGCTGCTGCTGTGCTTCTTCCTTCGGTCTTGTGTCTTGTTTGTGTCCAGCAGATGCCCATGGAGCAGCAAGTACGTCTACGCTTGAGTCACGCCAAGTACATCTACGTATGCACCCGAACATCTACAGGAAACGAGTACATCGACCGACGCGTAGTACCACTACATGTGCCCAAGTTCAACTACAGTCGTCTCGGAATCGCCAAGTACCACTACGCACGACGACCCGAACGGCTACGAAACGTGAACGACTACCGTCGCCGAAACGTGAACGACTACCCCGTGGATGAACGCTTGTGAATGTGTGTTGTATGAAATATTCCCCTTGTGTGCACCGTGCCCGTTTTGTCTTTTTGTCATGCTCCTCGGTTGCCTCGTCGCCGACTCGTGGGAACCCGGTGACGGGATCACCCCCACCTTTTCTTCTTATTCGACTCGCTCACACCGATCATTCTTTTGCACCGGACTCTCAATGAGTTACCGGTACCGAGATGTTTCCATTGCATCATTTTCGGATCGTTGCCGTGGCATCCTTATCTTTCCACCACGGTGACAATACTCCTTATCATCTTCTTATCTCTTCATGTTAACCTTTAATTAATAAATTGCATAAAACTTGATCATGTCATCCGCATCTTGTTAACAACATTATAAGTGTGAATTGTTATTGCTTATAATTACTAAACATGCATATGGGGATTTCCCGGAATTGTTGTTGTTATTTCCGGCCTCATTTAAAATGCCTAAATAGTGTAGTTTGATTATGCTTCACCTCTTGCCATGTTAACAAACATTTAATCTTGTCTTGTAAATAACGAGAGTCAATTAAATAATTAAAATGTGGTGTTTCGTCAATATGCAACTCGTTGCATATTGAGCTCCACTTAACTTGTAGTATTTGTTTGTGCACTTGCCATGCCATGCATAATTAAACCGGACATGCATCATACTTGGGTGTGCATCGTATGCCATGTCTATGCTTGTGTGTTTACCGAGTTGTTTGCTTCTTTCCGGTTGCTTCTCTTGATAGCTTCGGTTTCGTTCCGGAGTTGTGAGGATTCGCTCGACTGTGTTGCTCCGTCTACTTCATGGATCCATTCTTCTCCCTTGCGGAATCCCAGGCAAGATGATCATACCCTTGGATACCTTTACTACCATTGCCATGCTTAGTTGTCTCGATGCTATCGTTACATGTCGCGCTACCCATCTTTTATGTCAGCCTCTCCTTGTTGCCATGAAACCTCTAACCTTTGACACCTTCCTAGCAAAACCACTGTTTGGCTATGTTACCCGCTTGCTCAGCCCCTCTTATAGCGTTGTTAGTTGCAGGTGAAGATGAAGATTCGTTCCAGGAGGGAACTTGTTGTTGGAATATCACAATATCTATAATTATTATTAACACACCTATATACTGGGCATGGGTGGAAGGCTTGGCCTTTTGCTCGGTGTTTTGTTCCACTCATGCCACCTTAGGCGCCGATAAACCGGCATTATGTTCCTTGATTTTGCGTTCCTTACACGATGGGTGGATGGGGACCCCTTGAGAGTTCGATTTTGAATAAAACTCCTCCAGCAAGGCCCAACATTGGTTTTAATTTGCTCATAATAACAACTTAAATAATTAATTAATTGCATAGGGGGTCATGTCCCCGGGTTCTTAATTCTACATAACAGGGGGGGCCAGTGCTGATGGTGTTGGTCCCAAACGGGCGGACTGTGGGAACCACCACGGGGAAATTCGAGGATTGGGTCCTGTAGGATGTCCCATCCGGTCGTGGCCTGAGATGAGATACGCGCGGCTACTATCAGGGTGTCGGCACACCGGGAGGTCTTGCTGGACTTGTTTTACCATTGTCGAAATGTCTTGTGCACCGGGATGCCGAGCCTGATCGGATTTCCCTAAGATAAGGGGTGATGATATTATATTTATCACTTCAGCTAATCGTGAGAGCTTGTGATGGGCTAAGTTGGGACACCCCTGCAGGGTTATGATCTTTCGAAAGCCGTGCCCGCGGTTATGTGGCAGATTGGAATTTGTTAATGTCCGGTTGTAGAAAACTTGACAGAGGATCCGTAGTAAAACACACAACTGTGTGAGTAACCGTGACTGTCTCTTTTCACTTTGAGAAGAGAACACGGTGGGGTTATGTTTGACTCGTATGTAGTTCAGGATCTTTAGCGATCACTACTAGTTGAGACCGTTTGCGTAGATGCTCATCGTATTCTGGTACTCGTAAGTTAGCCACCATATTATGCTTAGCCGCTGCTGCAACCTCACCACTTTACCTCTTCCTACCCACAAAGCATTGCTAGTCTTGATACCCATGGTTATGGGATTCCTGAGTCCTCGTGGCTCACAGATACTACAACACCAGATGCAGGTTCAGCCGAGAGTGAAGCAGGAGCTGGTTCAAGTACTTCACTGGGAGCTCGATGAAGAGTTTGGCCGTTTGCTTGTGACGTTTTCGACGATCAGTAGTGGTTTCTACTAGGATTCGATCTAGACCTATGGTTTAACGTTATGTTTGGTATCTTGTCTTTTGGATCTTACCCTTAGATGGGTTGTGATGTTTATTTGAATAATGTTTTGCTTATGTAATGTATTATGTGAAGTGGCGAGTGTAAGCCAACTATCTCCTTTTGCAATTTAATCCCTCTTTTACATGAGTCGTGCAAAGATACCAAACTTGAGATCATTCTAGAATGGGCTTATACCTTTAAGTCGTGCCTCGACATGTAGGAGGTATAGTCCCATCCTGGGCATTAGAAGTTGGTATTCAGAGCCTTCTCCGACCTAGAAGCCCCCACTGTTTGATCGAATCGTTGACGGTTGAGTCTAGACACACACTGAAAATGTTTTGAGTCCTATATATATATCGGAGAGTAGGATTTCTGTTTGCTCCTCATCCCTTTTCATTCTGGTGAGGACTCCTGACGATTACTCTTGCCTCTTCTACTTTCAAAAAATGCACCAATTTTTTTAGGATCACGCGAGTATTGTTTGGATTGTTCCGATGTCTTTGTGACAAGAACATTGTTCTCGATGCCTCCTGTCATTAGGGGTTGTGGCAGTGTCCCGGGGAGTTGAGCTCTGAGGTGTTGTCGTCACAAATATATCGCGGCAGTACTAGAATACTTAAGACGGCCGACATCGAAAACTCTCCTATGCGGTTAGTGGCAAGATAACCCCGACATCACCCAGTACTGGGGAGGTAGTTCGGGAGTATTGCCATAGCTTGTATAGTAGATGCGTTTCGAAGGTCCGAGGTAAACGGTTTCCGGAAACAACCGGTTATGTGTTGAAGGATGGATACAGCTCGATGTAGGATTAGAGTTGAGTGCGCGGTGCTTCCCCTGTATCCCCAACACCTGATTGCATAACTGGAAACTTTCGGAAATTAATAGGTGGGTTCATCCAGTAGTTCTAGGCATTCTTCCAACGAATGCACGATATGAAGTTCGGGGTTCTACATTGAGTGAAGTGGTTTTATGGGCTTGTTCCGATCGGGAGTTGCATCTTAAAGGGTCCTTGGCTATGCTGATCTGGGGATTGCAAAACCCTTTTGTAACACGTTCCATGAGCTTTCAGCACGAATATGTGGGACGAAGCTTGTATCTTGTGTTTGTTCTATCTGCACCTTGTTCTTTTATTTACCTTTTGTTCTCCAACTGGCTTCTCGTCAAGCTGGTGTACCTGCGGAATTCATTCGTTCAATTCTCTGTTCGGATAGATATGTTGCAACATAATCTTCTTCATAAACATGTCTATCCTTTGTTTCGTTTTGATTCTGGTATTCGAGTTGCTTCGATGTCAAATGTTGATTCCATAGCTTTCCTAATCGGTATTCTCATATTTCTATGGGAGTGCTAGTCCTTCTTAATCATCAAGATGGTCATGTTAAATTCTTTTCAACCGGTGTCCATTTTGTTCGTCTCAAGTCGTCTTTGTTTTCCCCACCCTCCCACCCTTCTTCTTCTTGGAGCCAGAAATTCTCAAATGAAATATCCATTTTATTCGTGTGATGTTTCTTCATTCATTTCCTTCAATGTTCTTATCCGGTGATTTATCGTGAAGATGCTCAAGAGCTTCAAGTTCATCATTCTTTTGTTCTCAAATTCTGCCGGTGGATGTAATTCAAGATTTCGGTGTTGATCTTATCCTTTTCCTCTTTTCACAATGCTTTCTTATTCCGGTGCACCAATTAAATCATTCTCCTCTTGCTATTCATATCCGGAGTGCTCAAGATTCATAATTCCATTCTTAATCCGTTCAAGCTATTTTTTGAGGATTGTTATCTTATTCAAGCCATTTAATTCAACCGGGGCAATATCTCTTAAGCAATCTTTTCAATGGTGATTTCTTTAGTGGGCCCTAACCCACAGGTCTTTCCCAGGATCTTACCTGTCTCTTTTATTTCCCGGAGTTCCAAAATTCTTTTCAAGTGTGACGTAAGTATGAATTCCATCAGTCATGTGCCTTCTCCAAGATCGCTTGTAATTCTTTTCATCGGTGGTTCATACTTTCTCCATTTCGTTCGTCCGGAGTATTTCATCAGTTCTTTTCTTTGTGATCCTCCGAAGGCCATCATTTCAGAAGATTTCTTCGTTCTCAGTTTTCAACTTCGTCCTCCAAATATTCTTCATTGATGTCTCTTCGTTCGTCTCCATATTTTACCGTGGTGCTTTCAAGTTTACTCTTCCTTGTTATCATATTAATTCGTTTGTTCTTTCATAATCCTACCGGTGCTTTGTTGAATAATTATCCGAGGTTGTGCTAGATCTCTCTTTAATTCTTTGCAACGAGAATAAGTAGTATGCCAAATCCTTTGGTTGTCATCAATTTAAATTGGTGAAGGATAAGCATACAGTAAATCTTATTCTTATTTTTTTCCTCGAAGTGTTTAATCTCTTTTCCCGGAGCTTGTTCATCATATCATATTCTCGGTTCTAAGTTCTCCATCTTTTTTCCGGAGCTCCAAGTTATTTCAATTATATCATTTCAAAGCTCCATCTAATTCATCGCAGGCCTTGAATCTTATTCTTTTCATCTTTCACTTCCCATGCTTTCATTACCGGAGTCCTTCATGGTGGTTCTTATGTTTAATTCATCCTCGAAGTTTTCATCAAGATTCTTGTTGGAGCTCAAGCATTCTTCATCATGCATTCCAAGTGCAATTCTTTCTACCTTATCTCTTCAGATGGTGTTATGTCATTCTTGACAATTCCTTCATGTTTTATGATTCACGAGTTATCAAGAATGAGATATTTAAAACCATCATTTTCCTTGTTCAGGAGATCTTTCCAACCCTTCAATTTATTTGTTGGAGTAATCTTGGGTTGCATTTCACCTAAAAGCTTTCCCTGAGAATTGTTGCTATTATGGTGCTTATAAATGACCCAAGTTCTTCATTTATCATTCCGGTGAAATAAGTTTTTTCGTCTGCTTGTTGATCTAAATCAAATCAATTGTTTAAGTTAGTGGCTGGTTGTCACCTCATAATTTAGAGATGTTTTCCATAAGCCCACATCAAGCTTATTCGTTTCATTGTTGATTTTCCATCAACCACATTCAACCCTTCTTCGTAAGGATGCTCTTTCAAATTCAATTTTGAGAGAAGTTGTCATTTTCTTCTCCATTCATTCTTTCATTGATTTATATGCTATTCTTTCATTCCGGAGGCATTATGATGTTGCTATCTCCAAACCTCATCTCGTTTTTATCAAGATCATATTCTTCCCTTGCTTGTCTATTTAACCGGAGTGTCGTGCCCTCCATTCAAGTTCCGTCATCTTATCTAGCCTTTCCTCTCTTTTCAACCGGAGTGTTGTCTGAATCTTCTTACCCCTTGTGCCATTCTTTCAATTGTTTCGGAGGCAATATGTTGTTCATTTCAGCAAGTATCACTACATCTCCTCAAGTTCTTGTTAATTCCTTCCATTTTCAGACGGAGTGTTGTCCGAATTCTGTCATTCTTATTCCTTGGCTATACCGTTGCGGTTCCGTATTCTGTTGGTCCGTGAGCTCTTGTTTCATGTCTTTCAACCTTCAAGGTTCTCGTGGTGTTCCTTGTTCCTCATTTTACCGGAGTGCTCTTAACTTCGTTCATCTCTGTTGTATTCTTCTTTCATTTTGTTCAACCTCTCAAGGTTCTTTGGTTTCACTCGTTTGTCTAAGAAGCAACTTTGTTTTACCTCTTCTTTTTTCGTTTCCTATCCGGTGCCATCTCTAGGATCTCGGGTCGAGATCCTCTGTTAGTGTGGGAGAGTTGTGACGCCCGAAGACCGACGACCCAGAAGATTCCAGAAGATTCCAGATGTTCCGGGTTTCGCCGTGCGTTTTATTTGCTTGCTCTGTTTTTATTTGTGCTTTGCATCAAGTCATCATGCCATCATGACTTTAATATTTTGCATCTCAACTTAAATAAATCGTGTGGACCTTCGGTCCATTAAAATCGAGGGAAGAATGACTTCTCTTTATAACATATAAAAGCCTCTCATTATTATTAGGGAGCTATATTAAATATTCCATTTGTTTGGAATTAACCCAAACACACTTGCAATTATTCTCCAGACCTCTGTTGCTTCAAGTTTCACCTTTAAAACTTTCCCTATATTTCTTTTCCCGTTTATCGAGGTTCCTCAAAAATCGTCATCATTTTTTTGGACACTTCCGAAACCATGTCATAGTTCAATCCATTTGAATTAAATTCAAATGGGTTTGAATTTATATTCTTTTGATCATGCCACTTATAATTTTCTTGGATCAAACTCATTTTTATGAGTTCGGGAAAATTAACCCCGTTCAGTTTCCCTAAGCCTCTCTTTTCTTTTCCCTCTTTCTTCTTTTTCTGTTAAAGCGATTTAAAAGAAGAAGAGCAGCCGCAGCGGGCCTCCTCCTTCCCCGCAGCCCATCTGGCTCAAGCTGCACCTGCTCTCCTCCCAGCCTCCAGGCCTCGGCCCATCAACTCTCACTTCGCTAACCCTAGCCCAGCGCCCCTCGCTCACCCCTCGCTCCTCCCTCTCCCGCACTACCGCCGCCACCCCTCGAACCCTTCCTCCCATCGAGCCTTGAGCCAGGAGTCCCGAGCCCCAGCGCCGTTCGTCCGAGCCCTCTTCCCTTCGATCTTCTTCTGCGCCATCCCGCCTCGCCTTCCCCTGGGGCCGCTCGCAGCCTCCCTCGACTCCATCTCACCCCATCCGCTCGAGCTCCCTCAAGCCGCATCGCCAAGGCCGCATGGCCCTGTGCACTTCTCCTCGAAGCAGCCCTCGCCCTGCGCCGAGCAGCCGGCTGCCCCTGTTCCTCTGCGCGCCTCGCGCCGGCCCTCCGTCGCCAGGGCCGCGGCCCCGAGCGCCCCGGCCTCCCCTCCGTCCGGCGTCCGCACCCCAAGTGCCGTGCCTCTTCGCCGCGCCTCAGCCGCGCCCCAGCGCCGGCCAGAGGTCCCTCCTCCTCGCCATGGTCGCTGTCCGTCGCGCCGCATCTCCAGCGCAGCGCCACCTCCTCTCCAGCCAGCCGCGCGACCTGCACCAAGGCTGCAGCCGCCCTGCCTCCGCGCCTCCCGCTCTCATCGCTGCGTCCCTGCCCGGCCTCGTCCAGATGCGCGCAGCTCCAGCACCTCGTCGCGAGGCCTCGTCTAGGGCCGCCACGACCTGCCTCCACCGCGCCCGGTCGACCTCCCCGAGCACCTCCTCCTACCCGTCGGTCGGGGGCCTCTTCCTCGCCGGCCCGAGTGCTGCTGCTCTGCCGGCCCTGCAACCCTGCTTCACACCAAGCCTGCTGCTGTTGTGCTTCTTCCTTCGGTCTTGTGTCTTGTTTGTGTCCAGCAGATGCCCATGGAGCAGCAAGTACGTCTACGCTTGAGTCACGCCAAGTACATCTACGTATGCACCCGAACATCTACAGGAAACGAGTACATCGACCGACGCGTAGTACCACTACATGTGCCCAAGTTCAACTACAGTCGTCTCGGAATCGCCAAGTACCACTACGCACGACGACCCGAACAGCTAGGAAACGTGAACGACTACCGTTGCCAAAGACCCTCAAGTACAACTACGGAACATCTACAACTACCGCCGACGTGAACAACTACTTCCACTACTTCCTCTAAGACCCGTGTACCACTACTTCCACTATGTCCCTCTACGATCTCGAACCGCCCCGAAACGCACGCTTCGAAGGTATACCAAGACGACCCCGTGGATGAACGCTTGTGAATGTGTGTTGTATGAAATGTTCCCCTTGTGTGCACTGTGCCCGTTTCGTCTTTTTGCCATGCTCCTCGGTTGCCTCGTCGCCGACTCGTGGGAAGCCGGTGACGGGATCACCCCCACCTTTTCTTCTTATTCGACTCGCTAACGCCGATCATTCTTTTGCACCGGACTCTCAACGAGTTACCGATACCGAGATGTTGCCGTTGCATCATTTTCGGATCGTTGCCGTGGCATCCTTATCTTTCCACCACGGTGACAATACTCCTTATCATCTTCTTATCTCTTCATGTTAACCTTTAATTAATAAATTGCATAAAACTTGATCATGTCATCTGCATCTTGTTAACAACATTATAAGTGTGAATTGTTGTTGCTTATAATTACTAAACATGCATATGGGGATTTCCCGGAATTGTTGTTGTTATTTCCGGCCTCATTTAAAATGCCTAAATAGTGTAGTTTTATTATGCTTCACCTCTTGCCATGTTAACAAACATTTAATCTTGTCTTGTAAATAACGAGAGTCAATTAAATAATTAAAATGTGGTGTTTCGTCAATATGCAACTCGTTGCATATTGAGCTCCACTTAACTTGTAGTATTTGTTTGTGCACTTGCCATGCCATGCATAATTAAACCGGACATGCATCATACTTGGGTGTGCATCGTATGCCATGTCTATGCTTGTGTGTTTACCGAGTTGTTTGCTTCTTTCCGGTTGCTTCTCTTGATAGCTTCGGTTTCGTTCCGGAGTTGTGAGGATTCGCTCGACTGTGTTGCTCCGTCTACTTCATGGATCCGTTCTTCTCCCTTGCGGAATCCCAGGCAAGATGATCATACCCTTGGATACCTTTACTACCATTGCCATGCTTAGTTGTCTCGATGCTAGTGTTACATGTCGCGCTACCCATCTTTTATGTCAGCCTCTCCTTGTTGCCTTGAAACCTCTAACCTTTGACACCTTCCTAGCAAAACCACTGTTTGGCTATGTTACCCGCTTGCTCAGCCCCTCTTATAGCGTTGTTAGTTGCAGGTGAAGATGAAGATTCGTTCCAGGAGAGAACTTGTTGTTGGAATATCACAATATCTATAATTATTACTAACACACCTATATACTGGGCATGGGTGGAAGGCTTGGCCTTTTGCTCGGTGTTTTGTTCCACTCATGCCACCTTAGGCGCCGATAAACCGGCATTATGTTCCTTGATTTTGCGTTCCTTACACGATGGGTGGATGGGGACCCCTTGACAGTTCGATTTTGAATAAAACTCCTCCAGCAAGGCCCAACATTGGTTTTAATTTTCTCATAATAACAACTTAAATAATTAATTAAATGCATAGGGGGTCATGTCCTCGGGTTCTTAATTCTACATAACAGGGGGGGGGCAGTGCTGATGGTGTTGGTCCCAAACGGGCGGACTGCGGGAACCACCACGGGGAAACTCGAGGATTGGGTCCTGTAGGATGTCCCATCCGGTCGTGGCCTGAGACGAGATACGCGCGGCTACTATCAGGGTGTCGGCACGCCGGGAGGTCTTGCTGGACTTATTTTACCATTGTCGAAATGTCTTGTGCACCGGGATGCCGAGCTTGATCGGATTTCCCTAAGATAAGGGGTGATGATATTATATTTATCACTTTAGCTAATCGTGAGAGCTTGTGATGGGCTAAGTTGGGACACCCCTGCAGGGTTATGATCTTTCGAAAGCCGAGCCCGCGGTTATGTGGCAGATTGGAATTTGTTAATATCCGGTTGTAGAAAACTTGACAGAGGATCCGTAGTAAAACACAGAACTGTGTGAGTAACCGTGACTGTCTCTTTTCACTTTGAGAAGAGAACACGGTGGGGTTATGTTTGACTCGTATGTAGTTCAGGATCTTTAGCGATCACTACTAGTTGCGACCGTTTGCGTAGATGCTCATCTTATTCTGGTACTCGTAAGTTAGCCACCATATTATGCTTAGCCGCTGCTGCAACCTCACCACTTTACCTCTTCCTACCCACAAAGCTTTGCTAGTCTTGATATCCATGGTTATGGGATTGCTGAGTCCTCGTGGCTCACAGATACTACAACACCAGATGCAGGTTCAGCCGAGAGTGAAGCAGGAGCTAGTTCAAGTACTTCACTGGGAGCTCGATGAAGAGTTTGGCCGTTTGCTTGTGACGTTTTCGACGATCAGTAGTGGTTTCTACTAGGATTCGATCTAGACCTGTGGTTTAACGTTATGTTTGGTATCTTGTCTTTTGGATCTTACCCTTAGATGGGTTGTGATGTTTATTTGAATGATGTTTTGCTTATGTAATGTATTGTGTGAAGTGGCGAGTGTAAGCCAACTATCTCCTTTTGCAATTTAATCCCTCTTTTACATGAGTCGTGCAAAGATACCAAACTTGAGATCATTCCAGAATGGGCTTATACCTTTAAGTCGTGCCTCGACACGTAGGAGGTATAGTCCCATCCTGGGCATTACAAGTTGAGCTCCTCCTATCTCTCGCTGCAGACCGAGGATTGACCTCCTATGACGCCGCCACCGCCCACCAACCGAGGATTGACCTCTTCTCCGGTAGCCGCTGCCAAGGCGGCCGCCGCCATCTCTATATGCAGAGCAGCTGTTTTTTTACAGATATCCGCGGAGCCGCTGTTTACACGGTATCTCACCGTAACTCAATTATATGGACAGGGTAGTACATCACATATGATTATGTAACGACAACCGTGTCTAACCTACGTTGTCTTCTTACATGGTTTGGTGCGGAAATCGTGTGTGACGTTGTAATACCCAACACAAATGACATGTACAAACAGTGTGCCGTATACGACATATATATAGTGACTTTAGTACTTCCCAACCGTTAGCTTATCTCCACAGTTTCCCCATTTGCCCCAAATACCTACATAGCCTCCAAATTCCCTCGCGTGGTGCTGACATTAGGGGAATGCGGAAGAGTGGTGCTGATGGTTTCGGTGCGGCTGCTCCTGCTTGTATCGCCGCCGAGCACTTGCCTAAGGTCATCACAAGGCAGGTGTACTACGGATCCGAATCGTCCTGTCAGGTTCCAATCTATCCCGATCTTTTTTAGCATGTCCAAAGTATAGATCCTTGTTGAATCTGTCCTGAATGACCCCCCCCCCTCGGAAAGCGATCTGCCGCCGGATCTGGAGCTTGACTCCAGACTCCCGCAACACGAGTTTGACTCCGAGTTTTGCGCCACCGAGAAGTACCAAAAGTCGAGTTGTGTGCACGGGCACACTCCCGCTCGACTTGTATGCACGGAGGAATTCAACATTGGCAGGCGGTTTTCCAATTTCCCCTTAGAGGTTAGTGCTAATTAAGTTCATCATTTTACTTCAGTGAATGCCACCGCTCATCCAGAATACTATTTAACATTGGCAGGGATATGAGGCTTATGCCTTTGTTAATTGGCTAGATGAAGAATGGCATGGCAGGGCTCAGAGTGTTATCACCAAGCTCGGAGAAGATAACGTAAAGCTGAATAAGAAACTGGTTGATCAGGAATGTACAATCAGTAGATGAAGCAAGAAAGAATCAATCACAGGCCACAGATGAAAGCAAGAGACAAGCAGGAACTAGCATGTGTAGTTGTGGTTGTCGCATTAGCCATGTTCTATGCGCTGTTTGCAATGATGATTAGGGTTTTTGTTTGATAGTATTGCTAAAGCACATCTAGATGTGCTCTAAGTAATGCACATCTAGGTCCTATGCCATTGATGTTACGCACTGTTCAAGAAATCTTCCGATTCAGTGATTTATCATTCAATTTATCTCTACTCTTGGGGTGACCAATGGGATTTTGCCTTATCTTCATCATTTATCATTTAGGCCGATTTATCGCTATGACAAGCGATTTATCGGGAATCTACCGATAAATCGGGCCTATTCGTAGAACTATGTTTGCAAGAACTTCTCCAAGATTGCCAAGCCTCTCTCCAACTTGCTGCAGAAGAATGTCAAGTACTACTGGTCTCCAGATTGTGAAGTGGCATTCAAAACTCTCAAAGAAAAGCTCGTCTCTGCTCCAGTTCTAACTCCTCCAGATGAATCCAAGCCCTATGAAGTATTCTGTGATGCTTCTCTTCAAGGACTTGGTGGTGTGCTTATGCAGGACAAGAGAATTGTGGCATACACTTCTCGTCAGCTGAAGCCAAGTGAGAAGAACTATCCCACACATGACCTCGAACTAGCAGCTGTGGTACATGCTTTGATTACGTGGAGACATCTGTTGTTGGGCAGAAAAGTCGACATCTTCACCGATCACAAGAGCTTGAAGTACATTTTCACAGAGCCGAATCTGAACCTCCGCCAGACTCGTTGGGTTGAAATGATCCAAGAGTATGATCCCAGCATCAAATACACTCCTGGCAAGGCGAATGTGATTGCAGATGCTTTGAGCAGAAAGGCATATTGCAACAGCCTTCTTATCAAGCCGTTCCAGCCTGAGCTTTGTGAAGCTTTCAGGAAGCTCAACCTCCAAGTTGTTCCGCAAGGTTTTCTTGCAAATCTTCAAGTTGCTCCTACCTTGCAAGATCAGGTCCGTGAGGCCCAACTCAGTGATGCCATGGTGCAGAAGGTGAAACATGGTATTGCAAAGGGCACTCCGAAATACAAGTGCTATCGCGTTGATGAGAGAGATACCTTGTTCTTTGAGGACAGACTTGTTGTTCCCAAAGGTGATCTCAGGAAGCTCATAATGGAAGAAGCACATGATTCTCTCCTGTCCATTCATCCTGGTAGTTCCAAGATGTTGTAACACCCTGATTTCCATGTCACATTGCTTAAGCTAATTTTCATGTTAAAAATGTGGATTTGCAAAAACTTTTGAGTGTTTTTGACTTTGATTGATTTGACTTTTGTTTGCTGTTTGCTAGTGCTCTAAAAATCATATAAATCCTCCAACTCTTATACTCCATCTCCTTGACCCAAAACTTTTTCCCAATGATCATGCCATGTGTATAGACCAGTATAGAATTTTCTTATAAAAATATTTTGGCCAAATGGTATTTTCTAAAATTAGTTTTCCACAAACCCCTGAATTGAGGTTTGCACTGCAAGTACCTTATTTAGGGTGTGCAAAATCTTTCAAAAAGTTTATTTGAATCTTATTAGGCATAGGACTCCCAAAAACCACAAAAGTATAATTTTAAAAGTTATTTTTATATTTTATTTAAAAGCTTTTTCTTAAGGCCAGAAATGGTCTTTAATAGGGAAAAATTATTTAATCATTTCAAAAATATTTGCCAAAATTCAGGGAGACTCATAGGACATATAATGTCCATATATAAGAGTTTAAGCACATGGTCATGTTCAAAATATTGGACTAATCCTTCCAAAACCCTTTCTGGATATTTCAAGCTTTTGAAATATTTACAAAGGAAATATTCTCCAAAAATTCCAGGGAAATTCTATCATGTCATATATGACATATTTGATGATCTTGCAAAGCCTCATGCCTTGAAGATCAAGGAAACATCCTCTAATCCCCTCACAACCATTCTATCCATATTTGAAGTTTGAGCAACTCTACATTGCCAAACTTGTCCAAATGCTCTCAAATTTGGTGCACATGCTAGAATGGCCTAATAAGGCATCTAGACCAAATGGCACAAGATTTGGAATAGAGCAACTTGATCAGATCACCCCAAAACCACTTCTGTTCAAATTCAAATTTGAACAACTTTACATTGTCAACTTTTTATCTGGAGCCTCAAACTTTGTGGGCATGTTCATAACCCCAAATTATGATGCTACACCAAGTGGTGCATCAAGGGGAGATGAATTGCTTGACTCAAACATGGTGAAACCATTTCTGTTGATTTCTAGGGTTCACCAAAGTTACATTGGCCACTTTGCCCAAATGAGCTCAAATTTGGTATAGGGGCCTAATTATATGTGACATTTGATCCTGTTAAGTCCCATGCCAATTGGAAATCTTTTGCCTCCCCAAAACCTGATCAAACACCTTCTGTCTAATTACCAAAACAAGTATTTGGACCCCTTTCACTATTTCCCTATACCCCAAATTTCTACCACACCTTCCCCTGATCATCCTCTACCCCCAGTAACTTCTCTATGGCCTCAGCTCAATCATTGGAGGGGGTAAGACCCCAATTTCTACTACTGGATAGCAGTTTTCACCCTCTTCTTCACCTCTCTCTTCATTTCAGTGGCTCAACAGAGCATCCAAGACTGCCTCCCCATTGTTTACTACTCCCTAGCACTACTGGACACTGGGGGACATGGCCTGGAAAGCAAAGACATGAGCATGCCGGCCAAAGGCGCGCCCTGGAGCACGCTACAGTGCACCGAGGCACTGTAGCTCGGCCCTCCCGAGGCTTCCAGGCGGCCTTGGGCAGAGAGACCGTGTCTCCCGAGGCGCCCTCGACGTCCACGACCTGCAGGACGGTCGGCCTTATCCTCCCCGGTCCTCCTCCTCTCTCCACGAGCACGCCCGAGCGCGTCCATGGACGTCGCTCACGGTGCACCGTGGCTGCGCCTATTTAAAGCCTTCCCCCGAGAGCCCTTCGCCTCTGCTGGACCCTCCTCTCTCCCGTGCATCTCCTAGACATGCCCCCTCTTCCCCTAGTGCTCTCTTTCCCTCGCCATGGCCACCATGGTCGCCGTCGGCCTCTGCCCGGCACGGATGAACCAGAGCCTCTCCTCCTCTTCCTAGGCCACCAGGAGAACCGCAGCAGACCGGCGGAGCTCCCCCACCCTCTATCTCCCGCTCTGGTGCCCCGTGGTGCCCGCTCCACCATCAACCGTCGAGGCCGCCACCATGGTCGGGTGCAGGAGGTGCTCCGGCCCCTCCCCTGCCGCCCCAAGGGGCTTCCCCGACGCGCCATACCCTGGGGGCCCCTCCGGTGGCCGTAGCTTGGCCCGGGCTGGCCTGTGCCGCCGGGAACGGGCGCCGGCGTCGCGCGGCTCCAGCCTCCCCTCCCCTCTGTTGCGGGAGCGGGAGGAGGAAGAAGACCCTGCAGGGGGGCCCACCTGGCAGCGACCCGGCCAGCAAGGCCCAGCTGCTTAAGTGGAGGCGGCTTCGGCGTAGCCCGCCTCCCTCGCGCGAAAAC
>LR738709.1:218562848-218622693 GCA_902687465.1 Secale cereale
CCCCCCCCCCCCCCGAAAACCGCCTCCGGCGTGGCCCCCCTGCACGCGAGCGGCCGAGCCGCTGGGCCGGCCCGCGAGCTATCCGTCGCCCCGCGCACTGTATAAGGTTGAACCCTTATTCTTTTCCTTTTTCTTTATTCTGCCAACTTCAAAAATGCCTAGATAATTCAAATGAACTCCAAATTGCATGATTCAAATTTCCTATGGCTCCATAAATCATGCTCTATCACATGGTGCAACATGCACATTATTCCAGATACTTTTCTTTCACAAATATTTATCAAATGCCCATATTCCATTTTCTGTGATGAACTTTAGAAAATCACAGAGAGCTCATTTTTGATCCAAATGTAGTGATTCAAATTCCTAGATGCTTGTCATGTCCAAACTTAGTTTTGGAACATTTTTATTAATACTTTCTGTACCCCACCAAATAATGAGCCATTTCTTCCTATTTATCAGCTTTGGAAAATCCTAGGAAATTCATTTCAAATCCAAATCCAGTGAAACCAACTCCTAAATGCTTCTAAAATCATGACTTGATGATGGGTACCTTTGCTCATCATTCAAGGAAATATTTCTGTATACTTCTTCCAAATCCATAAACCCTTTGGTTCCATCATATTGGAATGTTCCAAACTACCTATTGATCCAACACATATGAAACCACCTTGGTCATTTCTAATATGACCAGAGGTATCCTAGAAAAGTCCAACTCCTATTTTTAGAGCACTTTTATTTTTGCTTTGATTGTGTTGCTTATTATGATTGTTTCCATCGTTAGTTGACGTAATAAGCGAAGTACTCGGAGATGGACCAGAAGGTTTGAAGACTCAGAAGAATAAGGCAAGCAGCCCTTTGACCATGTTCGAGAAACCTTTTTATGCATGTCTCATAGCACCTTATTATTCAATGCGTCGGAATCATGTTGAGGTGGAAACCACTTTGGTTGATACCCTTGTTACTTTACTGTTGAAACTTGCATCAAACATGACCCTACCTTCCTATGAGGGTTATGTGGGTGGGAGTAGATAGATGTATGCTATAGTAGTTGGCTACGCAAAATGCGCCGGGGTTATGCATTGAGTAAAACAAGTGTGGTCTGACATACTTGCAAATGACCTAGTGGGTGCCACTAATGCCCCTGGGAGTTGATGAGGAGCTAGGGCACTACTTGGTGAAGAAGTAGTGTGCCGAGGCTCGACGGAAGTGTTGTTTACAGAGATGGATTAGATTTATGTGTGACTACCGTCCCAACCAAACATGCGCAACCACTCTACCCTTATATGGGAAAGGGCATTATTGATTACCTAGGTCGATACTTGCATGGTGCCCGCATTACTAGTGACGGGGGTGACATGAGGTCACTCTCGGGACGGGTCGCGTTTGGATAGGCGGCCATGACTGTCTTCACAGGACACCGGACACACCGTTGGTACCCCGTGCTTGTGATATGTGATGAATATGGAGCGAGTCTCCACAAACCTTGAGATGTGAAATGTTTGGCACGGGGCTGTTACCAATCGAGTGGACTCTATGTTAGTGTCGTCTAGGGAAAGGTAGTGATCGGGTGCTTACCCCGGGTACTTGAGGTATCGCGGGTCGTGGATGACACGGAAGTTCCCCGGATCTTGTGGGTAAAGTGTGCAACCTCTGCAGAGTGTCAAACTATTCGAATAGCCGTGTCCGTGGTCAAGGACAGTTGGGTGGTGCTACTTAGACTATGTCCATAAGTTTCTGGGAAACAACACGATTCAGAGATATTGTTGATGTGATTGAGAGAAAGTCTCAATGAGCTTGAACATGAGTTGGTTACAACTCTTTCTCGATATTGATGTCTGTGACTTGCTGATACTTGTTACACACACATGCATATCCATGTTATATGTTGATCATACCTGCATATGAAAAACTAGCTTTCCGCAAAACTACCAATTTAGCAGTAGAGCCTTGCATAAATTATTCTGTTATCACACTTGGGTTGCTTGCGAGTACATTCAATGTACTCATTGGCTTGCCACTGGTTATTTTATTGGCCAGGCATGAGAGAACAGGTTATGATGAAGATTTCTTGGTGACGAGCATGCGAGCTAGGACGCTTCCCAGTCAGAATGCCTGTAGGGTTAAGGCAGATGGCATGGGTCCCAGTTGTCTTTGAAGATTTCCGCTGCGATGATATAATCAAGACTTGACCATTATGGTCCTATTTGTGTAACACGGTATGTAAGGATGTAAGACTCTTGTTATTCAACTTCTGTGTGTTCAGTGAGCATTGATCTCTGGGATCACTGTACACGTGCATTCGGTGATCACGACTTATGAGTCGGGGTCCCCACAGATGTACCAAGACCTCAAGCAATCTTACTGGTGGACACGCATGAAAAGGGAGATTGCCCAATTCGTGAATGAATGTGATGTCTGCAGAAGAGTGAAGGTAGAGCATTAACGTCCAGCCGGTCTTCTCCAACCTCTTCCTATTCCCGAGTGGAAATTCGACCACATTGAAATGGATTTCGTCACTGGCTTTCCTAAGTCCAAGAGAGGGAATGATTCTATCTTCGTGGTGATTGACAAGCTTACCAAAGTCGCTCACTTCCTTCCAGTCAAAGAATCCATCAATGCAGCTCAATTGGCAGAGTTGTACACTTCCAGAATTGTGTCCTTACATGGCATCCCTCAAGTTATCTCCTCAGACCGTGGAAGTTTGTTCACTTCAAAGTTATGGGACTCCTTTCAGTCCGCCATGGGCACTAAGATCAGGTTCAGCACTGCTTTTCACCCTCAGACTAGTGGTCAAGTCGAGCGAGTGAATCAGATTCTAGAAGACATGCTCAGAGCCTGTGTCATATCTTTTGGCATGAAATGGGAAGATTGCCTTTCATTTGCCGAGTTCTCTCACAACAACAACTTTCAAGCAAGTGCCGGCAAAGCTCCATTTGAAATCCTCTATGGCAGAAAGTGTCGTACCCCTCTCAACTGGTCCGAGACAGGTGAACGTCAACTTCTTGGCAATGACTTGATCTCAGAAGCCGAAGAAATGTGCAAAGTCATACGTGAGAATCTCAAGGCCGCTCAGTCGCGTCAGAAGAGCTACTATGACGGCAAGCATCGTGATTTGGCTTTCAACATTGGTGATTATGTCTATCTCCGTGTTTCTCAAATGAAAGGCACCCAAAGATTCGGTATCAAAGGAAAGCTTGCTCCTAGATACGTCGGGCCTTTCAAGATCCTTGGCAAAAGAGGCGATCTAGCCTATCAACTTGAGCTCCCTTCCAACTTCGCCAATGTTGATGATGTGTTCCATGTGTCTCAACTCCGCAAATGCTTCAAGACTCCTGAGCGCATGATTCCGTTTGAAGAGATTGATCTTCAACAAGATTTGTCCTACCGAGAGCATCCTGTTGCTATTCTCGAAGAAACCGAGCGCAAGACCCGCAACAAGTCCATCAAATTCTGGAAAGTCAAATGGTCACACCATACCGACCGAGAAGCTACGTGGGAACGAGAAGATCATCTTCGTTCCGAGTACCCTTCCTTTTTCCAGTCCTAGATCTCGGAACGAGATCTTTTTGTAGTAGAGGAGAGTTTGTAATGTCCCAGATGTAATACTTTCCCTTTTGGCCATATAATATATCTCTGGCTTCATCTATTCCATTCCGGGTTCTTGTCTTTCGGGTTTTCGTCGTTTTGTTGTGTGCGTGTGTGGCATTCATTCATATCATGTAGTCATGTGCATCGCATTGCATTTGTGTTGTCAGTTGCATCCGGTTCCACGCGTT
The DNA here is from genome assembly GCA_902687465.1 of Secale cereale. Classification (NCBI taxonomy): domain Eukaryota; kingdom Viridiplantae; phylum Streptophyta; class Magnoliopsida; order Poales; family Poaceae; genus Secale; species Secale cereale. The sequence continues at coordinate 218,566,628 of LR738709.1, forward strand.
CCTTCCCGTTGTCCGTTTCGTGTTCCGGAGCTCCCTCACGTGTCCGTGGCGTCCCCGAGGCCTACTTTGGTGTTTGGCCGTGTAACGTTACCGGTTTGGCACGAGACTTGTCGTGTGTTGTTGTTTTGGTGTGTGTAACCCGCCTGTCAAATCTCGTCGCGAATGGAGTCCGTTTGCTACCCCAACAGTTATTCTCGTGGGCTCAAAGTTCCTCCACTTTGAGGCCCAAGACACCACTCCAACAGCCCACCAAACCAGCTCAAACCCCTCCCTTCATCTAGGCCATCCAATTCTAATCGCGTGGCCGAAAACCACACCCCATTTGGACAACCCTAGCTCCTTGTGCCTATATATTTGTCCACCTTCCTCAAATTTTGCCCCAAAAATAGGAAACCCTAGACTTTCTTCTACCTCCAGCCTCTCCTCTCTCCAGCCCCGCCGGAGTAGCTCCCCGGACCACCGCCGGAGTTCACCGCCGCCACCGCCACCTCACCGGCCCGCCTCCCGCCGGCGCCCTCACGCTGCACCGCCGACCAAACCCCACGGGTCCCCGCCTCTCCCTCCGGCAAGGGCGTCGTCGGCCCCGTCGCCGAGGCCTCAGGTGCTCGATCCGCGCCGCCGCAACGAGGAGCTCGGGGAGAACGATCCAGATCCGATCGATCCCTCGCTCCGCTCGGGCCTCCCCCTCCTGGGCCTCTCCAGCCGCTGCGGGCCTCCCCAGCCGCCCCGACCCGCCGTTCAGCTGGGCCGCAGCCACCTCGCCCCGCGCGGGCCCAAGTCAACGAGCCAGTCAGCCGCGCCTCCAGCCGGGCCAGCGCATCCCGCGTCCAGCGCCAGATCCGCACCGCCCCGAAGCAGCCCGCTCGGGCGAGGCTTCAATCGCCAGCAGCCGTCGCGCCTGGATCGGGGAGGAGCCCCGATCTAGATCCACCTCCGCGCCCGGCCCGCTAGCCTCCGGCCCGATCCGCGAGGCCCAACGCCCGTCCGCCCGATCCGCCTCTGTCTCCGGCCCGATCCACTTCCTCCAGCCGCTGTTGACTTTTGTTGACCGCGAGGTAGCCCCAAATTCCACTAAGTCCTGAGATTTTATCTGTCTGATGCATTTTTCAAACGGTGATATCTTTTTCTGCATAGCTCCGATTTGAGTGAATGAGATGTCCAGACGTTCGTGGAGACTTGTACTACATTTCATTCCATTATGCCATACATGTTTGAGTTCATCTAGGTGCATAAAAATTTGTTGCAAGAGTGCATCGTGATAAAAACTGTTGTTAGTGTTGTTTTCCATGCCATCTTCGCATAGTGATAACTTGGTGCTCGTTTATCTGAATGATGCAAATGACATGTCCACGTGTTCGTCTTGTCATGCTCTACATGTTAGATGCTTAGGTTTGCATGATAGAATTAATCTTGCCATGGTTATCTCCGTTGCAAAGTGTTATGTGGCTGTTAAGTTTTTAAGCTTGTTATGAAATGCCAACTTGTTGAGCTCATTGCTATCGTTGTGTTTATCTCCATGATGCATGCTTAGGTGTTTTGGAATCACCATCATATGTACTTTGATGTGGTGCTTACCACTTGCCATGTTTAGTTTTGAGGTGACTTAAACTTGCTCTCAAAGATGCCATGATGAAACTGCTGTTTCAACACTTCGTGAAATTTCACTAAGACTGGAATCTATAATTTCCAGATGCCATGTTTGCTTGTTGTTCTAGGCCAATCCATGATAGTTTTGGGGTGGCTCTTGATGATTCCTTGTAGTATATATTGTTGGCTATCCATTCATGCTCTCACATGCATATTTGAGTGGCTGTAGCATATTTAACTTTTGCTCCCAAGTTGCAATAAAATACTGCTGTCAGGATTTTGTTGTCAAGTTCAATATGTCCAAGCTTGTTGCTATTGATCCGTGGCTCCTTTGAGGGTGCACCAATGGACTTATTTGCTGTAGGATATGTCTAATTTGTGTCCATGCTATTTTCCATGATGTTTGAGTGATGTAGCTTATTTATCTAATGCTCCGAAGTTGTTATGTTGCTGTAATTTTCAGCTTTCGCATGTTTATTGTTTTGTGTGTAACTTTTAGCCCGTAGCTCCGTTTTCAGCAAGTCTTATATGAAACTTGGTTGATTTTTTGTGTAGATTCATAATATCCTATTGTTATCATGTTTTGAAGTATTTTGCTTGATCGCATCTTGTCATGCTCCGTGTGCTCCCATAGTGCATCCGTCATGCATCCAGCATATTTTGTGTGCGCATGGCATCTTGTTGATTTCGTGCCTTGTGTGTTTGTGTTGAGTAGAGCCGGAAGCTGGGTACGAGTACGAGCATGAGGTTACCACCGAGCTTGAGAACGAGGACCCCTCTCACGATCCGAACGACAACTCTTCAGGCAAGATGACCGAACCCGGATACCATTACTATTTTAGCCTATTGCTAGAAGTCTCGATCTACAGTTTTGCCTCGATGCCCATGTCTTTCATGTCAGCCTCCTACTTGTAACCATGAACCTGTTTAACCACCCTACCTATGCAAACCATTGATTGGCTATACGTAGGCTTCGCTCAGCCCCTCTTATAGCATTGTTAGTTGCAGGTGAAGATTGAAGATGCTTGCTTCATGTTGAAGTTTGTTGGGTTATATCACACTATATAAATGCTTAAATGAAAGCAGCTATATATTGGCAATGGGTGGAAGGCTAAGCCTTTTGCTTGGTGATTTGTTCCACTCATGCCGCTAGGAACCGTATAAACCGGTGTTATGTTCCTTGATTATGCGTTCCTCACACGGTTGGGGTTATGGGACCCCCTCGATAAACCGCTAAGTGCTAAGTCTTTTCCAGCAAGTCCCAACATTGGTACTATTTGTCTAATAACTAATAAACTTGCATAGGGAGTAATTAACCCTCTTTCTTAATCAACAACCCCGGGCCAGTGCTCCACATGAGTGTTGGTCCGAAACGGGGAGCCTGCGGGGCCACCACGAGGGAACTCGAGGTTTGGTAAAAACCCGTAGCTTCACCCATCCGGTCGTGGCCTAAGACGAGATACGCGCGGCTACTATCAGGGTGTCGGCACGCCGAGGGGATTTGCTGGATTAGCCTTACCTTAGTTCGGAGTATCTTGAGCACGGGATTCCGAGAATACTCGAGTCTTCCCACCTTTGGAGTTGCGACTCCGTGGATCGTGGGCTTGTCATGGGCCAAGTTGGAACACCCCTGCAGGGTTATGAACTTTCGAAAGCCGTGCCCGCGGTTATGTGGCAGATGGTAGCTTGTTAATATCCAGTTGTAGAAAACTTGACACCATGTTCCAATACACTACTAGCGTGTGTACCGTGACTGTCATTTTCCGAAAGGGTTTCGGGAGATGAACACGGTGGGGTTATGTTTGACTGGATTAGTTTAGGATCACTTAGTGATCATCTTTCGACCGAGGCACCTTCTCTTCTCGCTCTCATTCACGTAAGCTAGTGCTAGTTGCTGCTGCAAACCCTTGTTCTTTTCTTCAGCCTTACCCTCACCCAAGGCTTAAATAGTCGTGTTACCCGAGAACGGGATTGCTGAGTCCTCTGTGGCTCACAGTTACTTCACCACACCAGATGCAGGTCCGATGGTGAGCTATCCAGGTGATGGCACCGAGCTAGACTGGGAGTACGACGAGGAGCGTAGCCGTTACTATGTTCGTTATCCTGATGATCAGTAGTGGAACTTCTACTAGGATTCGATCCGACCTGTGGATTTAAATTATGTTTGGTATCTTGTCATTTGGATTTTACCCTTAGATGGGCTGTGAAGTTTTATTGAATGATGATTTGGACATGTAATGTATTTCTGTGACATGGCGAGTGTAAGCCAACTATTTTATGTTTTCCATCCCCATCTTTTACATGAGTTGTGCAAAGATACCAAACTTGCGATCATTCCAGCATGGGGTTATGTCTCTAAGTCGTGCCTCGACACGTAGGAGATATAGTCCCATCCTGGGCATTACATCACCTCACTCATCGCAAATGGTTCATCGGAGTGAACTGTATGCCGTATATCGCACACACATTGATCTGGCTGCCCATTTCAGTTGGGTTGTCTCATCGCAAACAGTTCATACAGATCAACCGTATGCCCCTCATCGCACACGCAACTACAACATGAACCATGTTTGATGCATCCATCATCGCAAACGTTTTAGACATTTCTGACGGTTTTCATACAGCACCGTTTGCGATTATTGCATCGCACACAGTTTCTCGAAGGGTGTCTCGTCGTAGTGTCGCGTTAGCAGCATCCTGCAGTAGTGGTTAGCAATGTAGAGTTGCTCAAATTTGGTTCTGGACAAAGATTGTTTTGTGGGGTTTTGATGATGTTAACTTGTTCTTAAATACCTGAGTTTTTTACAAATATTTTGAACATGACCATGTGTTGAAACCGTTATATATGGACAATATATGTCCAATTAGCTTCCCTAAATTTTCTCATATATTTTTTAAACATTAAAATAATTTAAACCTATTGAAGACAATTTCTAGCCTTAAAATGCCTTTAAATAAAATATAAAAATAAATTTTAAAATAATATTTTTGTGGTTTTTGGGATTCCTATACCTAATAAGAGCCAAATATACTTTTTCAAAAAAAATCATACTCTAAATTAAGTACTTGTAGTTCAAGTCTCAATTAAGGGGGTTTTGGAAAACCTAATTTAGAAAATACTTTTTGCCCCAATTATTTTGTAAGAAAATACTATTATGTCCTGTACACATGGCATGATCATTGGGTAAAGTTTTGGATCAAGGAGAAGGTGTATAAGAGTTGGATGATTTATTTGATTTTTAGAGCACTTGCAAACAATAGACAAAAATCCAATCAAGCAAAGTCCTGAACACTCAAAAGTTTTTTGTCAAACCACATTTTATCATGATTTATTATCATATGTGGTGTGGCCTAAAAATCAGGGTGTGACAGTGACGGTATGGATACCAGAAGCGACGTTCAAGTTATCATTTTACAACAAGAAGTATAGCAAATAAAAAGCTAAGTCAATTTTTTAGATAAATTCTTTGTTGTAGTTCTAGTTCTTCCTTGAACGATTTTGGCCTTTGTATGAGAAACCTGCTAGCTAAGGAACCTTGTCATGATCAACCGCGCTATTGCTTTGTTTCGAGTCTGCTCGACAACTTAAGTAGCCGCGATGTGACCATCAAGTGTAACCTTGCCGGCAGCGGCACTTCCGGCAGGCTGCTAAGGACCTGTTCCCCAAGTGCTCGCAGCAATAGTGTGCTCACCTGCAAGTTTTCAGCAAGTGTAGGGTACTAAAATCATGCAAAGACATAATAACACAAGGAAGATAACACACATCCATTCACCATACAGCAGTTTATATTACATCATAAGCCAAATGCAGTTCTAACTTTAGATAGACTTGTCTTTCTTACATGGACTGCATTGACGGCAAGATAGTGCAAGGAGCTAGTTCCTATGATGGCCCTCAGTCTTGGGGATTCCACTGACCTTGTTGGCGAATGATGCAACAAGCTCTTTGGTAGCCTTGGTGTCTGCTCCTTTCGGCAAGATCTTGTTTGCCTTGGAGATGTCGATACCTGGGTTCAGGTAGACCACTTTGACGAGCACCTTGAAGAGGACATCCCGGCAAAGCCTGCGAGATTCACTGGCAAGATATGCCATGAGTTTCATGGTGCTTCTCCAACGCCTTGATAACACTGTCAAAGAATAGGCTGAGTCTCGTGCTGGCGGCATCCCTTTCATTGGTGAAAAAGCGCTATTCCAGCAAACCCATGGAAGATAGCTATGCGATGAGCTTCTCCGTAGGCGACACAACACGGTCGGTCCAAAGCTTGTAGGTGCTTATGAGCTTGTTGAATGTGTTTGCAGTGCTCTCAAGCAAAGCCTTCTCACTCTGGAGGTCCTTCGATAGAGTCCTCTCCCTCTATTTGGCGTCTTCAAGGGATATTTCCAAGTTAGTGACCCTTATCTTGTGGTCATCAATGATGTCCTTAGCCTTGGTGATTTCTTAGTTCTTGGCGGATATTAAAGTTTGCTGCTCCGCCAAGGCGCGAGCCACCTCTTCTATGTCGTCTTTGAGCGCTAAGACCTCCTTGTTGCTGACAGTGAATTCCTCCTCAAGCTTCTTCACCTTGTCCTCCAGGCCATTCTTGGCAGTCTCTCCAGCTTCGACGGCATTGACAACCTCTTGAATCTTGACGGTGTGATCCGCAGCTTGGGTCTCAATCAAATTTTTGTGCTTTTTCTCAACTTCCGTGGACTACTGTGCAAGGAGGGCTTGGATATGTTCATGTTTTCCGTGAAGTTTGGCAGCAAGTGCCTCTTCACAAGCGACAAATTCTTCTTCATGAGTGGCAAGTCCTAGCTTGCGCTCATTTAACTTGGCATCGACTACCGCTATCCCCTACGTAGCCTCTTCTTGTGCCTTTTCAGCGTCGGCCTTTTCCAAGGTAAATTTGTCCCACTTGATGGTGAGCTCCCTTTGGTGGTCCTTCGGATCCTGAAGGCACTCCGAATACCAGATTTATGCCTCCTCCAAACACTTCCGGAACTCCTCTTCTACCTTACAAATAACAGCTGCTCTAGAGTCCAAGCCCTCCGTTTAGATGTGGTAGTGTGATTGGAGTTTCCTTCAGTTGTTGCTCATGGCCTTGAGGAGCTGCTCTTCTTTGGATCCACTGTTGCTGATGCACGGTACATCAACAACTTCAACCCCAGCCGGAGTGATGACCTCATTATCAAAAGCTTCACCTTAAGTGGGCGTGTCGAGGCTTGATGTCATAGGGATGCTGACAATCAGGTTGTCACCAACCTTCAGATACCTGCTTGACAGAGGCATTACAGATGTAGAAGGGTGGTCATCGACAACTGCTTTGCCAGCAGTGACCACCCTCATGGCTGAGTCAGCGCATGGTGATCCTGGGTAAAAATGTTGCCATTGGCTTCATCACTCTTGTTGTTTCCCTCCCCTATGGTATCCTTGGCGGCCTCCTCGTCAGTGGTCTTGGCAGCTTTTGGTCCTCATCCCCGAAAATGAAGGCGGGAAGGGATTCCACGACAGCTAATTTGAAAGGGAACAAGAAGTACATCTTATCCTGATGAAAGGTGGTCTTCGAATGCAAAGCTTCTGGGTGTGACGCCGTGGTGGGCTCGGCGATGACATCCATCCTGCCGTCCTGGCGGTCTTGGTCTCGTTGCACAAGAATGGAAACCTTTCGTTGATTCCTCGGGACTCTGCGACTGTGATTGCCTTCTTAGCACCAAAGAGGAAACCTGCCACTCTGCACCCGCTGGCACCCGCCTGGCCTTGGTCATGATGGCTTGTGTCACTTGATCCACACGAGGTGGGTGCTTGCATAGAAAACTCCACTCCTCGAGAGGCCGCCTAAGGAGGCCGATCCCTTCGGAGGTCTTGGCATCGTCCACCTCGCGAGGCTTGGACCCTCGCAAGGGTCTTGTCTCTTCGATGTTGAAGATGGGCCATACCAGGCTGTTGGTGGAGCCATGCGGTGGGCCGCAGGCAGGCAACTCTAGTTAACTTGGTTCCTAGAACACCGACAGTAGCCCCTGGGCCCAAGGCCCGCTTGGACTTGGCTTTGAGGCGAAGCCAAGAGGCAAGGGCAAAGTGCCGCTGGCCCCAATCGCATGCGAACCGAATCGACGCGTGGCGCTTGATGGGACGTGGGCATCTCCACTTCCCCCATGTAGCCTCAGAAACCGTTTGACTTGACGACTGCATGGTGCATGCAGAGAAACCATCATTACTTGGAATCATGCGAGGTCGGCGATTGGCCTCCCTCCGGCTATAAATGTGGGGCGGCGGAGCCCCCTTCTTATCTCTATATTCTTGCTGCTTGCTCCTCCTTCTTCTTCCTTGTCCCACCGTCTTGTCGTAGCGTCCATGGCGCCGACAAGGAGGTTCTCCACCCTAGAGCAGGGAAAAGCCCCAAAGGAGGGGCCAGATTTGCCGCCGCCCAAGAAGGGCCGTGGACGCCCCCCCCCCCAAGCACGCTGCAACTCTGGCAGTGGTCTCTCGGGAGCATGGGCGCACCCCTTCGAAGGTCGGCATCACCTCACACGGCCGCGGCAGTGCTTCCTCCCACGATAGAGAACGCCGCGGACGGGGCGGCTCTAGCGATGGGGGAAGGCGTGTGCCAGCCGTCCGGCCACCGCGGCCGCGTTCCCATACTGCTGATGCGGCCCCGGAGTTCGTCGTGCGGTCAGAGTGGCCCATGGGCACCTGGTTCCTACTCCCGCATTTCTTCGCGGGTGCATTGCCAGCTGAGAGGCCTGATGGCCTTTGGCTACAGGCCGATCGCTGCTGCAACAAGGCCTCGTGGGTGGAGGTCGAAGTCACCGCCATGGGCAACGTTTCCCTGACTAGCGGGTGGCAGTCGTTCACCTGCGCGTGGGGCCTGCACGGGAGGTACAAACTTGTGGGGAACCCGACTAATAAGTTGAGATCACCGAATGCACGTGTACAGTGATCCCAGAGATCAATGCTCACTGAACACACAGAAGCTGAATAACAAGAGTCTTACATCCATACATACCGTTTTACACAAGTAGGACCATTATGGTCAAGTCTTGAGTATATCGTCGCAACGGAAATCTTCAATAACAACTTGGACCCTTGCCATCTGCCTTAACCCTATAGGCATTCTGACTAGGAAGCGTCCTAGCTTGCATGTTCGTCACCAAGAAATCTTCATCATATCATGTTCTTTCATGCCTTGGCAATAAAATAACTAGTGGCAAGCCACTGAGTACTTTGAATGTACTCGCAAGCGACCCAAGTGTGATGACAGAATAATTATGCAGGGCTCTACTACTAAATTGGCATTTTTGCGTAAAGCTAGTTTTTCATACGCAAGTATGATCGACATATATCAAGGACAAGCATGCCTCTGCAACAAGTATCAGGAGGTTACAGACATCAATACTGAGAAAGAGTTATGAACAACTCATGCTCAAGCTCACAGTGACTTCCTCACGAATCACGTCAACAGATTTACCAAACCATGTTGCTTTCCAAAAACCTATGGACATAGTATAAGCAGCACCACCCAACTGTCCTTGACCGTGGACACGGCTATTCGAATAGTTTGACACTCTGCAGAGGTTGCACACTTTACCCACAAGATCCGGGGAACTTCCGTCTCATCCACGACCCGCGGTACCTCAAGTACCCGGGGTAAGCACCCGATCACTATCTTTCCCTAGACGACACTAACATCGAGTCCACTTGATTGGTAACAGCCCCCGTGCCAAACATTTTTCACAATTCAATTTGGTGGAGCCATGCTCCCATATTCATCGCATCTCACTTGCACGGGGGTACCAACGGTGTGTCCGATGCCCTGTAAAAACAGTCATGGCCGCCTATCCAAGCACGACCCCGTCCCGAGAGAGACCTCATGTCACCCCCGTCACTAGTAATGTGGGCACCATGCTAGTATCGGCCTAGGTAATCAATAATGCCCTGTCCCATAAAGGGGTAGAGCGGTTGTACATGTAAGGTTGGGATGGTAAACAAATCTTAAATATAGTCCATCTCTATAAACAACACTTTCATCAAGCCTCGGTACACTACTCCTCCATCAAGTAGTGCGCTAGTTCATCATCATCTCCCAGGGGCATTAGCGGCACCCACTGGGTTATTTGCAAGTATGTCAAACCACGCTTATTTCTTTCCATGCATATCCCTGACCCATTTTGCGTAGCCAACTACTATAGCATATTTCTACAAGCCACCAACATGACTCTAAACAAGGATAGAGTCATGAACTATGCAAGTATCAACGGGGTATGCAACGAAGGCAAGCCTAGCAAGGTTGCTATTCAAGGTATATCATGCACTCGATGAAATAACAAAAATGCTATTATGATGTAAAATGGTTCATCGTGGTCAAAGGGCTGCTTGCCTGGTTCCTCAGAGTCTTCAAGTCTTTTGGTCCTTCTCCAAGTACTCCGTCAACTAATGTCGGAAACAATCACAATAAGCAACACAACAAGGAAAAAACAAAAGTGCTCTAAAAATATAAATTTGACTTTTCTATGACATCTCTGGTTATATGAAAAATAACCACAGTGGTTTCATTGGAATTGGATCTGTGGGTATTTCTGAACATTTCAATATGATGGAATCAAGGGATTTGTGGATTTTCAATAAGTGTACAGAATAATTATTTTGAAAAATGAGCAAACGCACCCATTTTACAAAGCAGGATTTTAGAAGCATCTGGGAGTTGGTTTCATTTGAATTGGAGTTCAAAAGAATTTCCTATGATTTTGCAAAGTTGGCTATACATGGATAAATAGACTAATATTTGATGTGGTACATCAAGCATTGGGAAAAATGTTCATAAACTAGATTAGGATCTTAGAAGTGCATAGAAATTTGAATCAATGGATTTGGATCATCTATGATCTCTCTATGATTTTCTAAATTTGATAACAGAAATGGTAAAACAACATTTTGATAAATGTCTATGAAGAAAATATTTCAGGAAAAATTTGCAAATAGCACCACGTGATAGAACATGATTTATGGAGTCACTGGAAATTAGAATCACCAAATTTGGACTTGTAATGAATTGATTATAGATTTTACAAATTCTGGAAAAAGAAAAAGAATAAGGAGTTACCCTTATTACATGCACCGGGCGAGGCTTAGCTAAATGGCGGCCATTGGGTTCTTCCCAGTTGCTCAGCCCTGCGCGCGACGGAGGAGACGTCGATGGCGTGTTTCACCAGAGAGCCATCCCAAGGCGGAGGCGGTTTAACAGGAACCTGCCTCCACTTAACCCGGGTGGGTCCGGCTTGCCACGTCGGCTGAGGCTAACTGGTGGGGCCGCCGGTCGCACCGGCCGGCCTTCTTCTTCCCCGTGCGGCCTCCCCGTGCCGCAGGAACAGAGGAGCGAGGCTAGGCTCGTCCCGGCGAGCAGGGGCGCTGCTGCGGGCGTCCGGAGTACCAGCGAGCTCGAGGGAGAGGGACGCGACCACATGGATGGGTCCTAGGCCCTTGGGAGTTCGAGGTCACGAGCGACATCGGCCATGGCAGAAGATGGCGACGACGATGATGGGTTCGGTGCTAGGGCCACCGGGAGGAGCGAATAGAGCTTGGGAGAGACTTGTGGTGAGGTTGTAGGTGTCCTAGTGTAGTCTAAAAGGGGAGGGGGAGGGCACAAGGCACGAATTTAGGAGGAGGCCGACGGCGACACGTCGGTCATGGAGGTGGACAGAGGGCACTAGGGGACGAGGGGGCGTGTCCGAGAGCTTGATGGGAGATAGGGAGAGCGAGTGGAGTCCAGATAAGGGCTCGAGAGGGCCTCTATATAGGGGGGTTGCGGTGCACCATGGGCAGCGTCCACGGACGCGCTCGGGTGAGCTTGCGGAGGGAGAAGGAGGGCAAGGGAGGATAGGGCCGACAGGGTTGCGTGTCACGGACGTCGAGGCCACCTCGGAAGACACGGTTCCGACGCCCAAGGTTGCCGCACTTGCTTGGAATGGGTGACCTACAGTGCGGGGGAGCACTGTAGCATGCTCCAGAGCACGAGCTCTGCATGCCATGGCATAAACAAAGTGTCATGGGTGTGTCCTCTTATGTCTGGGGGCTCTAGGGAGGTGTAAATAATGGGGAAGAAGCATTGGATGCTCAGGGAATCCTCTGGAGGGAAGGAGGGGTTGAGAGAGAGGGTGAATGGTGCTGTCCAGAGGGGTAAAGTGAGGGTTTTCAATCCTCAATCATTGAGCTTTGGAAGAGGTGGAGTTACGGGAGGTTGCTGGTGATCAGTTGCAGCTTTGGTAAAAAATTAGGCAAGGGAGAATACTGGAAGAGGTCAAAATGGTGTTTTTAGAAAAATGGCAGAAGGTTTGGGCAAGGAAAACAATTCCATTTGGCATGAGACTAACCAGGATGTAATGGAACATAGAAATATGGTGTTCAACCAAGTTTGAGATCATTTGGGAAAAGTTGCCAATGTAAGTTTGGCAAACCCTAAAAATCAACAGAAATGGCTTTTCCAAGATTTAGTCATGCAAATCATCCCTCCTTGATTCACTACTTGGTGTAGTGTCACCATTTGGATATGTGAGCATGTACACAAAATCTAAGGTCACAAGTATAAAGTTGGTAATGTAGAGTTGTTGAAATTTGGATCTGGTCAGAAAGGGTCTTGGGGCACTTTGGTCAAGTTATCCTTCTCCAAAACTTGTTCCATTCGGTATAGATGCATAATTACATCATTTGAGAATGTGCAACAAGTTTGAGAGCATTTAGACAAGTTTTACAATGTAAAGTTGTTCAAACATGAAAATGGACATAAATGGTATTGAGGGGGTTTGATGATGTTTTATTGATCTTCAAGGCATGAGTCTTTGCAAGATCATCAAATAGGTCATATGAGACATGCTAGAATTCTATTGGAATTTTAAGATAATATTTCCCTTGTAAATAATTCAAAAGCTTGAAATATCCTGAAAGGGTTTTTGAGGGATTTGTCCAATATTTTGAACATGACCATGTGTTGAAACTCTTATATATGGACAATATATGTCCTATGAGTTTCCCTAAATTTTGAAAAATATTTTTGAAACAGTTAAGTAATTTTATCCTATTAAAGACCATTTCTGGCCTAAAGAAAAATACTTTAAATAAAATAGGAAAATAACTTTCAAATTATACTTTTGTGGTTTAAGGGAGTCCTATACCTAATAGGAGTCAAATATACTTTTTGAAATATTTTTCACACCCCAAATCAAGTACTTGCAGTAAAAACCTCAATTCTGGGGTTTTTGGAAAACTAATTTTAGAATATACTTTTTGGCCAAAATATTTTTTGTAAGAAAATACTATTATGTCCTATACACATGGCATGATCATGGGGAAGAGGTTTTGGATCAAGGAGAAGGAGTATAAGAGTAGGAGGATTTATTTTATTTTTAGAGCACTTGTAAACAGCAAACAGAAAACCAATCAAGCATAGTCCAATCACTAAAAAGTTATTGTCAACCATATTTTAGCATGATTATTAGCTTAAGTGTGGTGGCATGAAAATCAGGGTGTGACAGACCTACCCCCCTTACAAGAATCTCATCCCCGAGATTCCTAGACTAGGCGTGGAAAGGAATATGAAATCTTGGACCTGGGGTAGTCTTCACGTCCTCATGCTGCTTATGCTTCCGAGTGGTGCTCCACTGAATCCTTGGAGTACTTGATGGTGTGGCTTCTTGTATGATGTTCTGCTTGATATCGGTTCCTAATGGGTCTCTTACGTAGGTCTTAATGAGCTGGAGGTCGATGGCTTGGTGATCGATGTCCTCGCAATGACCTGGCTAGTTTGGAAGTTGGAAATGTTTCTGGAGTGGTGTCGTGTAGAAAAACGTTGTGCTCAGTGGGTGACTCAGGTGGTTACTCTAGCTGATAACCGTCTACTCTTCGTTTTGAAGTGGTCTTGGATGGGGGGTGATAGATCTCGGTGTGGGCTTCCTTCGACATGGAAATGCTTGGTTCTTTCGAGAGAAGTGGGTTGCAGATACGCCTGGCCTTCAACGCGTAAGTTTATTTATTGATGATGGTGGTTGGTGTAGCTCTTCCTTCTTGACATGGCGGTCTTCAAATGTCTTCTAACCATCTGAATGGCTCTTCTTTCGTCTTCGGGTAGTCAAGTACGTTGCCAAATAAAGATGACAACTAACTTGCCCAAGTAGTCCATGAAGTCTATGGGGTACGCAAGGTAGGCTGGGGTATTGGTGGTGGTCTCGGTTGAGTATTGGCAACGGTCTTCTTGACCTAGAGTCAAGGCCCATGGTCAGGATCTGACCATGTTGTGGCTTGGTGGGGCTTAAGGGTTTCGAGGATTCGAGTGTGCGAGTGAACGTTTATTATCTTATCCTTAAGCACGATTCCTGAGATGCCAATAGTTCCACCCAGTCCTTTAAACAAATAACCTTATACCACCGAGAGCATCATCTCGCATAGGTCACTCAAATCACCACTCATGCTATAGATATCCTCATGGCTCCATAGAGGAGATCTAACTGAATCATACATGTCTACGATCCCCAAAATCATATGTATGGCTACCACTAAGAATCCATGGGTAGGGCATACAAGCCGCTAAGCTTGAATTAAACACGACAATCCAAGTGCTCATCCCATTCTTCCAAGGTTCAAGATAATGCATCTCTATTCTAAGGAAACACGTCACATGACACTCTAAGATCTTGTTTCCTTCCGATGAATCAACTCCAATAGGCCATTATTAATTCTACAAATCCAATGTTTATGGTGTTCCACAAGAGCTAAAGTCCCTATAATACCCAAATACTTGGAAGGGCTATCCATTACTATAGTAAGTCCACCAAATTGCCACCATCATGGTCAAGTAAACTCCAAGGTCATGCTTATATAGATTCCTAAATCAACTCCGACAAGTAATCCAATCTCCTAGTTTGCCATTCACCGAGAAACATGGTATCATGATCAAGATCAACAGTCTAAATCCAATTTACTCCAGACCATGTAGACGTATTTAGCACCTATACCCAACCAGAATCACCTACTTAAATCCAAATCTCAGGTCCAACGAGAATTCCTACATTTTCCCCCAAGTCATTATCGTAATGTCAACTATCTTCTATCAATATCCCCTGGCTAGGTCAGATCCTTATATCTCCAAGAAATTCAATTTGCGATCATAATTGTCCTACAAAATTCAACTTCCTCAGGGTAATGAAGGCTATGCTACTCTATTGACGTGATCCCACCTAATTCATCTGTCAACATGAAAGCCTCATAATCTAACAGTCTTTGTTAATTCCTCAAGGTCACTGACATAAACTCATCAAATCATTTGTCCACTATTCCTATATCCTCAAATTGGTCTTCCCTATGGCATCGTCAGTTTTGGTGCTATATTAGGATGACAATTCGTTCATCAACTATGCCCACTAGTTCCATAATGAACCTAGTGTTATGCAGGGTTACAGAGGCTTAACTGGTTCTCTTGCAATTCTATGGGTTAAGCACATGGTTAAGGATTCGAGCTGGAGTATCTCGTGAAGTCTCGAAAGGTCTCGGGATGGGTTTCTAATCTTGAAGGGTAAACATACCTCCACGGGGTTGTACTTGGACGATGATGTGGTAGCAAAAAGTCTTCAGTACTGGTTGGTTGCCGAGGTGGAATCATTGGTACTTCATGTCTTGCCGGTCTTTAGTTGAGGAGAGAGAAGAGAGGGAGAAGTATCATAGAGGAGGTTGTACGCCTAAAGGGGGTTCTACGGTGCCAATGCAAACAAATAGGTGCAAAAGGAGCCAAACAAAAAAACAAGGTAAGGAAGGTGATATAGTCGTATACTTGTTGCCTAGGGCAAAAGTGCGACTTATATCAAATCATAAACAAACAAAAACAAGAAACACACAATCATGGTTCTATTCGAACCATCATATGGACTCGACTACGCATAGGGGGTACACGACTCATCCTACCCTAGGGGTTCTCGGACTCAGTAGTCATGCCTTATGCCTCGTGCAGTCTTCTGAGTTTTCCTCGGGTGTTGCTACGTCTCTTGTTCGATGAAACGATGTGGTTTGAGCCTGAAGAATCTTCAACAGCTTCTCGCCTGATGAGGTGATGGTGTGAAGGTGGCTCCTCGTAGCTGGCATTGACTTGGTATTCTCGTGTCTCCTTAATCATGACGATCCCTTGTGCCTTCTAAGGCGTCGAGGGTACCAGGTAGGCAATCCTTTATGCAATGATATTAACAAGGCATAGTAGAGGGCCAATATGTTGGACACATTGTTGAAAATATCATCACCGAGAGCGGGGGATGAAGAGAACCATTTCCTGCTCACTATAGTGAGGTGGACCAAATGGCTAGGTTCTCATCCACCGGTGGTTGCCGATACAACAACGGTAGGGACATGGTTGCTCTATTAGCAATGTATATCATGATCTTCCATGTCCTATGCCCTAATCATCGTAGGCTAAGGTCGCATCATCTTGGGGCAGTGTGAAGGGTGTCACCATCTTCTGGGTCTTCATGTCCTCATTCCTCGAGGATGTGCCTTGTGTTGGTATTGTCTTGTTGTGGTGTCGCCAATCTTGTTTTCAGTAGATGTGGGTGAATGTCTAGCAAGGCATCTTCCTTCTAGATTATATACGAGGATTCCAAGGAATCTAGTGGTCAAGGGCTTGAGGGTGCTAGCGACCATTTCCAGAAATTTTGAAGGGGAAGAGGTCGAGGAGAATACGCCCTAGTTTTCGAAAACTTCAGAAGGGGAAGAGAAGTATAGATAGTTTTGAAAATCACTAATAGTCTTGAAAATAGTACTATCCTAACTAACGACCATGCTAACTAAAGCTTCCTACAGTCAGGATGGCTCTGATACCAGCTCTGTGGGGACCCTGACTAATAAGTTGAGATCACCGAATGCACGTGTATAGTGATCCCAGAGATCAATGCTCACTAAACACACAGAAGGTGAATAACAAGAGTCTTACATTCATACATACCGTTTTACACTAGTAGGACCATTATGGTCAAGTCTTGAGTATATCATCGCAACGGAAATCTTCGATAACAACTTGGACCCATGCCATCTGCCTTAACCCTACAGGCATTCTGATTGGGAAGCGTCCTAGCTCGCATGTTCGTCACCAAGAAATCTTCATCATATCATGTTCTTTCATGCCTGGCCAATAAAATAACCAATGGTAAGCCAATGAGTACTTTGAATGTACTCGCAAGCAACCCAAGTGTGATGACAGAATAATTATGCAGGGCTCTACTACTAAATTGGCATTTTTGCATAAAGCTAGATTTTCATATGCAAGTACGATCAACATATATCGAGGACATGCATGCATCTGCAACAAGTATCAGGAGGTTACAGACATCAATACCGAGAAAGAGTTATGAACAACTCATGCTCAAGCTCATAGTGACTTCCTCACGAATCACATCAACAGATTTACCAAACCGTGTTTTTTTCCAGAAACTTATGGACACAGTCTAAGCAGCACCACCCAACTGTCCTTGACCGTGGACACGGCTATTCGAATAGTTTGACACTCTACAGAGGTTGCACACTTTCCCCACAAGGTCCGGGGAACTTCCGTGTCATACACGACCCTCGGTACCTCAAGTACCCAGGGAAAGCACCCGATCACTATCTTTCCCTAGACGACACTAACATAGAGTCCACTCGATTGGTAACAGCCCCCATGCCAAACATTTTTAACAATTCAATTTGGTGGAGCCATGCTCCCATATTCATCGCATCTCACTTGCACGGGGGTACCAACGATGTGTCTGGTGCCCTGTAAAAATAGTCATGGCCGCCTATCCAAGAACGACCCCGTCCCGAGAGAGACCTCATGTCACCCCCATCACTAGTAATGTGGGCACCATGCTAGTATTGGCCTAGGTAATCAATAATGCCCCATCCCATAATGGGGTAGATTGGTTGTACATGTAAGGTTGGGATGGTAAACAAATCTTAAATCTAGTCCATCTCTGTAAACAACACTTTCATTAAGCCACGGTAAAGTACTCCTCCATCAAGTTGTGCCCTAGTTCATCATCATCTCCAAGGGGCATTAGCGGCACCCACTGGGTTATTTGCAAGTATGTCAAGCCACACTTATTTCTTTCCATGCATATCCCTGGCCCATTTTGCGTAGCCAACTACTATAGCAAATTTCTACAAGCCACCAACATGACTCTAAACAAGGATAGAGTCATAAACTATGAAAGTATCAACGAGGTATGGAACGAAGGCAAGCCTAGCAAGGTTCCCATTCAAGGTATATCATGCACTCGATGTAACAACTAAAATGCTATTATGATGTAAAAATGGTTCATCATGGTCAAAGGGCTGCTTGCCTAGTTCCTCAGAGTCTTCAAGTCTTCTGGTCCTTCTCCAAGTACTTCGTATACTTCGTCAACTAACATCGGAAACAATCACAATAAGCAACACAACAAGGCAAAAGCAAAAGTGCTCTCAAAATATGAATTTGACTTTTCTATGACATCTCTGGTTATATGAAAAATAACCACAGTGGTTTCATTGGAATTGGATCTGTTGGTATTTCTGAACATTTCAATATGATGGAATCAAGGGATTTGTGGATTTTTAAGAAGTGTACAGAATAATTATTTTGAAAAATGAACAAATGCACCCATTTAACAAAGCAGGATTTTAGAAGCATCTGGGAGTTGGTTTCACTTGAATTGGAGTTCAAAAGAATTTCCTATGATTTTGCAAAGTTGGCTATACATGGATAAATAGACTAATATTTGATGTGGTACAGCAAGCATTGGGAAAATGTTCATAAACTAGATTAGGATCTTAGAAGTGCCTAGAAATTTGAATCAATGGATTTGGATCATCTATGAGCTCTCTGTGATTTTCTAAATTTGATCACAGAAATGGAAAAACAACATTTTGATAAATATCCGTGAAGAAAATATTTCTTGAAAAATGTGCAAATAGCACCATGTGATAAAACATGATTTATGGAGTCACTGGAAATTTGAATCACCAAAGTTGGAATTGTAATGAATTGATTATAGATTTTACAAATTCTGGAAAAAGAAAAAGAATAAGGAGTTACCCTTATTACATGCACCGGGCGAGGCTTAACTAAATGGCGGCCACTGGGCTCAGCCCACTAGCTCAGCCCTGCGTGCGAGGGAGGTGACGTCGATGGCGTGTTCCACTAGAGAGCCTTCCCAAGGCGGAGGCGGATTAACCGGAACCCGCCCCCACTTAACCCGGGCGGGTCTGGCTTGCCACTTTGATTGAGGCTGACTGGTGGGGCCGCCGGTCCCATCGGCCGGCCTTCTTCTTCCCCGCGCGGCCTCCCCGTGCCGCAGGAACAGAGGAGCGAGGCCAGGCTCGTCCCGGCGAGCAGGGGCACCGCTGCAGGCGTCCGGAATACCAGCGAGCTCGGGGGAGAGGGACGCGATCACCTGGATGGGTCCTAGGCCCTAGGGAGGTCGAGTTGACGAGCGACATCAGTCATGGCGGAAGATGGCCACAAAGATGATGGATTCGGAGCTACGGCCGCCGGGAGGAGGGAATGGAGCTTGGGAGAGACCTGTGGTGAGGTTGTAGGTGCCCTAGTGTAGTCTAAGAGGGGAGGGGGAGGGCACAGGGCGCGAATTTAGGAGGAGGTCGACGGTGACACGTCGGTCATGGAGGTGGACAGAGGGCACTAAGGGACGAGGGGGCGTGTCCGAGAGCTTGATGGGAGATAGGGAGAGCGAGTGGAGTCCAGATAAGGGCTCGAGAGGGCCTCTATAAAGGGGGGGCTACAGTGCACTGTGGGCAGTGTCCACTAACGCGCTTGGGTGAGCTCGCGGAGGGAGAAGGAGGGCAACGGAGGATAAGGTCGACAGGGTTGCGTGTCACGGACATCGAGGCCACCTCGGGAAACACGGTCCCGGCGCCCAAGGTTATCGCACTTGGTTGGAATGGGTGAGCTACAGTGCGTGGGAGCACTGTAGCGTGCTCCATAGCGCGAGCTCTACATGCCATGGCATAAACAAAGTGTCCTGGGCGTGTCCTCTTGTGTCTGGGGGGCTCTAGGGAGGTGTAAAGAATGGGGAAGATGCATTGGATGCTCAGGGAATCCTCTGGAGGGAAGGAGGGGTTGAGAGAGAGGGTGAATGGTGCTGTCCAGAGGGGTAAAGTGAGGGTTTTCAATCCTCAGTCATTGAGCTTTGGAAGAGGGGGAGCTACTGGAGGTTGCTGGTGATCAGTTGCAGCTGTGGTAAAAAAATTAGGCAAGGGAGAATATTGGAAGAGGTCAAAATGGTGTTTTTAGAAAAATGGCTGAAGGTGTTTGTTGCTGGTTTGGGCAGGGGAAACAATTCCATTTGGCATGAGACTTAACAAGATGTAATGGAACATAGAAATATGGTGTTCAACCAAGTTTGAGATTATTTGGGAAAAGTTGCCAATGTAAGTTTGGCAAAACCCTAGAAATCAACAGAAATGGCTTTTCCAAGATTTAGTCATGCAAATCATCCCTCCTTGATTCACCACTTGGTGTTGTGTCACCATTCGGATATGTGAGCATGTACACAAAATTTAAGGTCACAAGTAAAAAGTTGGTAATGTAGAGTTGTTGAAATTTGGATCTGGTCAGAAAGGGTTTTGGGGCACTTTGGTCAAGTTATCCTTCTCCAAAACTTGTGCCATTTGGTATAGATGCATAATTACATCATTTGAGAATGTGCAACAAGTTTGAGAGCATTTGGACAAGTTTGACAATGTAAAGTTGTTCAAACTTGAAAATGGACAAAAATGGTTTTGAGGGAGTTTGATGATGTTTTATTGATCTTTAAGGCATGAGTCTTTGCAAGATCATCAAATATGTCATATGAGACATGCTAGAATTTTATTGGAATTTTAAGATAATATTTCCCTTGTAAATACTTCAAAATCTTGATATATACAGAAAGGGTTTTTTAGAGATTTGTCCAATATTTTGAACATGACCATGTGTTCAAACTCTTATATATGGACAATATATGTCCTATGAGTTTCCCTAAATTTTGAAAAATATTTTTGAAATAGTTAAATAATTTTAACCTATTAAAGACCATTCTGGCCTAAAGAAAAAGACTTTAAATAAAATAGGAAAATAACTTTAAAAATTATACTTTTGTGGTTTAAGGGAGTCCTATACCTAATAGGAGTCGAATATACTTTTTGAAAGATTTTTCACACCCCAAATCAAGTACTTGCAGTACAAACCTCAATTCTGGGGTTTTTGGGAAAACAATTTTAGAATATACTTTTTGGCCAAAATATTTTTTGTAAGAAAATACTATTATGTCTTATACACATGGCATGATCATGGGGAAGAGGTTTTGGATCAAGGAGAAGGAGTATAAGAGTAGGAGGATTTATTTTATTTTTAGAGGACTTGTAAACAGCAAACAGAAAACCAATCAAGCATAGTCCAATCACTCAAAAGTTTTTGTCAAACCATATTTTAGCATGATTATTAGCTTAAGTGTGGTGGCACGAAAATCAGGGTGTGACAACCCTCCACTTCAGGTACGACGGCGTCGCGACCCTCTACGTGAGGGTGTTCGAGGAAGACGGCCGGTGCATGGGGTGCTTCCCAGAGGGCGACAACAACGACGATGATGGTGACGATGATGACGGCCGGAGGGGTGGCACCGCTGTTGGTGGTGAGCTTGCCCTTGGCGACGGTTGCGTCGCCTCCAGCAGGGCGACTCCTCCTCTGGGGAGAGCACCAGTGATGGCGACTACGACGAGCCACAATGTTGCCTGGCTCGGACAGGGGAGAAGGGCGAGACGCATCGCCACCATACCTCGTCGAAGCAGGAGGAAGACTCCGACTGAGCCCGAGCGCCGCCGGAGGCGGGCCTCGAGAGCCGATGTGGTCGCGCGGCTTACTTTTGTTTCTTTCCTTCCTCTGCACTGAAAACAGGTTGAAGGCCCAGTTGGGACATCTAATGAACCATGGCTTTTACGCCGTTATGTTATTGTTTCCATGTCGTATTGCATTTCCCACATCACCACTGATTATGGTCAGAGTGACTTAGCTTGGCATTCTTGTGTGTATTCTCCTGCCGCGAGATCGTGCCTCGTCTAGAGGCATCCTGCAGCTGTAGGGTTAGGAGTCCTCCGGAGGCGTCATGCTCGTGAGCTCGTTTGAGAGCGTCGCGCGCAGACGAAAGAGGCACCAAAGGTCCAACGTACTTTGGCGAGGCACCAGTTTGTCAAAGAAGCAACTTTGTTTTACCTCTTCCTTATCCTCTTCTATCCGGTGCCATCTCCAGGATCTCGGGTCGAGATCCTCTGTTAGTGTGGGAGAGTTGTGACGCCCCGAGACCGATGCGCCAGGTGTCTTCCAGTTATTCGCTGTCGTTGCCATGTCTTCTACTTGCGTGTTGCATTTTGCCATGTCATCATGTGCACTGCACCTGCATAGTTTTCAAAACTTGCATCCATCCGAGTCCGCCCGTCCTTTCCGTTGTCCGTTCGGAGCCCCGACACACTCGCACGCGCCTGCGGCACCTCCAAATTTTTATTTTATAAGTGGCCGTAAAATGTTGTCGGAATGGGATGAAACTTGGCGTGTGGTCTTATTATAGTTCAGGTAGACCGCCTGCCAAATTTCATCGCATTCGGAGTCCGTTAGATAGCCCAACCGTTAAATCTATAGCGGCAATATAGCCGGATAAACGTCGGACATTTCGGTGTTTCAAAACTGCCGTCGGGCCACTCTCTCTCTCTCTCTCTTCTCTCGTCTCAGCCCGATGCCTTCTACACAGCCACTAACCAGCCCACATTTACCGCCTCGACTGCACGTCCGAAACTGTCCCGAACCCGACCCGAGTTGTCGTGACCGTTGGGTCCGGATCATCCCCAAACATACCTAAAATGTCATAGGTTCTTTGTTAGACTCTCCTATCCTATTTTTCTCGGACAGTCTAATTTCGATCGGAGGGTCCAGATAACCCCTAAGCTAATCCGATAGCTATATAAATATCCGGGCAACCCTAGACCCTAGCCGTCCCATCCATCCATTCCATTCCCGCAGCCGCCGCCGCCACTTTGTTGCATCTCCATCGGGATCCTCCCGGATCCACCTCCCTCCAACCAGCGCCCGAGCCAGCTGCTTATCGCCACCGCAGCCTCCGACCACCTCCCTTAATCTTCACGCTGCTCCAATCCCAGCCGGCCTCCACCACACACCCAATCCATCCATCCCCTCAACCACAGGAGGCCGACCGCACCGCTGCCAGGCGGCTTCCGATGAGACGAGCTCCTCCCATGGAGCCGAACTCCCATGCCCGACCTCCTCCCGTCCACCATGGCCTTGCAGCTCCGCCGCCGCCTACGCCATTTGTCGCCATCTCCGCAATATCCGATGAGGCCCTGCATTCCCGGCCTCCTCCCCGCCAAGTTCGCCACCGCCGCTCCCCAAGCTCCTCCAGGCCGTCGCGCCATGTCCGTCCGCCTCATCTTCTTCTGCTTCGAGCAGGGAGGACGTGCCCCTGTTCGCTCTCGGCTCTGCATCGACCACAGGTCCTCGTTGAACCGCTCCAGCGCCAAGCACCGCCGGCGGAGACCAAGACCCAACTGCGCCGTCGGGTCACTGCGTCGTCATCCCCTTCGTGTTGCCTCGATCCGGCGGGTTCGAGCAGGAGCTCGTCGACCGTGCCTGTTAACTCCGCCCGATTCGCTGCTCTCGTAGGCCCAACTCCAAGTCAGCCTATGCGCCAGGCCTCTTCTCCAGCCGGACCGTTGGCCCAAGGTGAGCAGCTCTCCCCCCAGCGCCCATGTCCTGTTTCGGCCCACTGCATGTATTCGGCCCATAACTTGTTTTTTTCTTAGTCTGCGAATTTGCCTAATAATCCTGAGAAACGGATTTGCAGAAAAAACCATCATACTTCATGCATATACTAACTTCCAAACCGTGCATCGGATCAAAATGTTGTAAACATGTTAAATGCTTATGATTCTGTGTAGATTCATAATAACCAACTTTAATACTTTTTAAAAATGTTTAACTTGTTGTTTGTTTAAATTTGTGTAAATAACTTGCTAAAATGATTTATTTCATAACTAAATAACCGTAGCTCCAAATTTGACAAACTTTATATGTAAATGGGGTAGAAAAATGTGTAGAACAACATGTTGCATTTACTTTTGCTGTTTAATAACATTAAAATATGTTTTTAGGAATATCAGTACAAAATTCATATTATGCACATGGGGAGTTTCCGGAATTGTTGTTTGTTATTTTCGGCCTCATTTAAAAATGACTAGATAGTGTAGTTTGCTCATGCTTCACCTCTTTCCATGTTAAAGAACATTTAATATTGTTGTCTACATAAACGAGAGTCAACTAAATAATCGAATGTGGTGTTCGGTCAATATGCAACTCGTTGCATATTGAGCCCCGCTTAACTTGTAGTATTGTTTGTGCACTTTGCCATGCCATGCATATGTAAACCGGACATGCATCATACTTGTTTGGGCATCATACCAGGTTTGAGCTTGTGTGTTTACCATGTTGTTTGCTTCTTTCCGGTTTGCTTCTCTCGTTAGCTTCGGTTCCATTCCGGAGTTGTGAGGCTCCGTTCGACTACGTCTGTTTGTCTTCTTCATGGACTCGTTCTTCTTCCTTGCGGAATCACAGGCAGGATGACCGTTCCCCGATATCACCTCTATCTTTGCTTTGCTAGTTGTCTCGATGCCTATTCTTGTCTTGTCAGCCTCCTATGTTGCCATCAAACACTCTAACCGCCTTCCTAGCAAACCGTTGATTGGCTAAGTACGCTTTTGCTCAGCCCCTCTTATAGCGTTGTTAGTTGCAGGTGAAGTTTGAAGATTGCTCCATGTCTAGACTTCTTTATTGGGATAACACAATATATATCTTATTTAAATAATGCACATATATATTGGTAATGGGTGGAAGGCTTGGCCTTTTGCTTGGTGTTTTGTTCCACTCATGCCGCCTTAGGACCCGATAAACTGGTGTTATGTTCCTTGATTTTGCGTTCCTTACACGGTTGGGGTTTATGAGCCCCCCTTGATAATTCGCACTGCTTAAAGCTTTTCCAGCAAGGCCCAACTTTGGTACTACATTTGCCTAACAACTAAAAACTTCCATAGGGAGTAATTAACCTGAGTTCTTAATCAACAACCCGGGCCAGTGCTCCTCATGAGTGTTGGTCCAACTGGGCAGACTGCGGGGCCACCGCGAGGAAACTCGAGGATTGGTATATACGTGTAGGCTATCCCATCCGGTCGTGGCCTAAGACGAGATACGCGCAGCTACTATCAAGGTGTCGGCACGCCGGAGGTCTTGCTGGATTAGTTTTACCTTTGTCGAAATATCTTGAGCACGGGATTTCGAGAATAATCGGGTCTTCCCAATATGGAGTTGCGACTCCGCAGATTGTGAGCTTGTGATGGGCTAAGTTGGGACACCCTTGTAGGGTTTTGAACTTTATAAAGCCGTGCACGCGGTTATGTGGCAGATGGGAATTTTTTAATATCCGGCTGTAGATAACTTGACACCATATCCTTAAAAATACACAACTTGTGTGAGTATCGTGAAGGTCTCTTTTCGAAGAGGTTTTCGGAAAGTGAACACGGTGGGGTTATGCTTGAACGTGAGTAGCTAGGATCACTTGTTGATCATCTTTGGCGACCGTTGTCACATACTCTCATCTCACTCTGAATTCGTAAGCTAGTTGCTTAGTGCTTGTTGCAGACACTTTATTACCTCTCCACACCTAAGGCTTTGTTAGTTTTGATACCCGGGAATGGGATTGCTGAGTCCTTGTGACTCACAGATTACAACACACACGAGATGCAGGTACAGCCGAGAACGATGCAGGAGATGGATCAGAACTTCACTTGGAGTTCGATGAAGAGCGTGGTGGTTTCTATGTTACGTATCTCGACGATCAGTAGTGGTTCCTACTAGGGGCGATCAAGATTTGTGGTTGTGGTATCTTTTCTCGTTTGGATTTCGTCCATAGTCGGACTCTGTGTTATTTGGATGAATGTATGCTATTGTATTCATTGTGTGATGTGGCGAGTGTAAGCCAACTATTTTACTCATTCATCCCTATTCTTTTACATGTGTGCAAAGATACCACGCTTGCGATCATTCCAGAATGCGCTTATGTCTCTAAGTGGTGCCTTGACACGTAGGAGATATAGTCGCATCCTGGGCATTACATCCGGTCATATGATTTGTGGCTCCACTATCGAGCAACCGTGATCCCCCACCGGAAGCAAACTCCTACAAGAGATAAATGCTTGGATTTAGGTACCCATTTTGTAATGGGTCCTTTGAGGTTAGTAACAAGGGTCTTAGGAACCCAAATAGACCATTCAATGTACTCATAAGAAGAACCAACAAATTTAGCAAAAACATGTCCATCACTAGCACGGCATAGAACATAAGAAGGGTTAAAGTCGTCGGCTTTGTCGGAAGGAGTGGCAGTGTTTATATTGACTCCACCACTCTTCACAATGTTCTTCTTCTTAGTAGTACCCTCTCCCTCCTTTACAAAGGTTTTCTTGAGAGGAGGGGGTTGCTTGGTCTTGTCGTTCTTCTTCTTCTTGGGCTTGGGAGCAAAGCGAAATCCTTCCTTCACCACAGCTTCCTTTTGATTGCTCAAAAGACCGTTGAGGTTCTTCTCACCTTGTATGCAAGACACAAGGCCTTTCTCAAGTTGCTTCTTCAACTTGGCATTCTCTTCAACAAGATGCACATGCTCGCCACATGGGTTAGTAGCATTTGCATTATCAATTAAAACCATGCGAGGAAAGGTAGCTTTCTCCTTGGTTAGCGAAACTTGAAGTTGATCATGAGACTCTTTGAGGCTAGCATGTACACTCTTCAAGACCTTGTGAGCCCTGTCAAGCATAACAAACTCCTCCTTGAGTCTAGCATGGTCAACCACAAGCTTTACCTTCTCGGAATTGAGCACACGAGAGACAACTAAAGCATGATCGAGATCTTTCTTTAATTAGCATGATCATCGTTGTGTGATTCCTCAAGACCCAAACGAAGACCACGCTCTTCCGCAAGAGCATTAGAGAGATCCAATAACTCATCGGCATAGTCTTGGCTATGACTCTCCATTTTAGAAATGGTCTCCTCGTGAGCCTCGATCATGTCATTGGCTTCATCGAGTTGGTCCAAGAGACCAACGAAGTGCTTCTTGGGTTTGCCTTTGAGTTCACTCATAAACAAATCAAATTAATTTTCCTCCTCCTCTGCCCCCTCACTCTCATCAATACAATCCGTCAATGAAGGATTAGAAGTGATGGTAGAATTGATGTTGGGGGTTACCTTGTTGGTGGCCTTAGCCATGAGGCATTAGGCGGTGATGTTCTCATTTGGTGAGTCGAAGAGGGATGATCGTGGAGTTGTTGCAATAGCAACGGTGGCCATAGTAACCATCTCATCATCTTCATCATCATCATCATCCTCATCATATTCTTCTTGGGCCACCAATCCTTTGAGAGGAGTCTTCTTGTTGAAGTTGTTCTTGTTGGGATAAGACTTGGCCTTGTCCTTTCGGATAAGCTTGCCTCCATTGTCTTCTATTTTCTCATATGGGCAATCTACAACAAAGTGACTCACATTGCCACAATTGTCATCCGTATCCTTGCGCTTGATCCAATTGTCATCCGTATCCTTGCTCCCATGATCTCGAAGTGAGACCGCAAGAGTGGTTAATCTCCGACAAAGTTCACGGGGATCTTCATCTTCGATCATGGCAAACTCATCGGCTTCATCTTGCACAATTTCATAGTTTGAGCGTTGAATGCTTGCGCTTCCCTTGTACAAGGAACCAACATGCTCCCATGCTTCCTTGGCCATGGAGAAGGGTCGAAGATGTGCAATTTCTTCGAGGGGATAGCCTCTAGAAGAATGCAAAGAACGGACTCGTTGAATTGATGATCCGTAGCTTCTCTTGGAGTTAAGTTGTAAGGATCATGCGGGTAGAAACCTTGCTCAATGATTCTCCAAATATTAGTAGAGCAATGATTTAAATTATGTTTAAAACGAAACGTCCATGTAGCAAAATCAGAATTTTTCACAAACTTAGGAGGAGGACCAACCGAATTTAAAGGCGTAGTTGGAATGGGTCCTCCATAATTGATGGGAGGAGCGGAGTGAGCAAAAATGCCACTCCCATTCTTAGTCACCGTGACATGCTCACTACTAGATTCTCCCTTGTCGGGAATAGCATCCGACACGTTGGTAACGGGACGAACCACTTCCAACGGTGCGGTGGGTAATTTAAGTCCCTCAAGAAATTCTTTAAACATGCCTTTGACCTCAGTCGTCAATGAGTCTTTCAATGTGTCCAAAGCCACATTGAACTCCTCACGAGAGACCGAGGTTCCCCCATCGGACGTAGGCAAGGACGGAGTTCCACCGGAGTGTCCCTCCGTCTCGACTACGTTTTCACCCATACTCTTTGGACGGTGAAGTCCTTAATAAAGAGATGAGGCTCTCATACCAATTGAAATGATCGATATGGTTGACTAGAGGGGGGGGGTGAATAGGCAACTAACAATTTTAGCTTTTCTTAACCTAATTAAACTTAGCAACAATATAGGTTGTCTAGATATGTAACTAGGTGAGCAACCTATATGATGCAACAATAGTAAGCACACAAGCAAGCACAAGGGACGAACATAATAAAAGCTTGCACAAGTAAAGGTGAGAGATAACCAAAAGTGGAGCCGGTGAAGACGAGGTTGTGTTACCGAAGTTCCTTCCCTTTGAGGGGAAGTACGTCTACGTTGGAGCGGTGTGGAGGCACAATGCTCCCCAAGAACCACTAGGGCCACCGTATTCTCCTCACGCCCTCACACAATGCGAGATGTTGTGATTCCACTGTTGGCTCCCTTGAAGGCGGCGACCGAACCTTTACAAACAAGGTTGGGGCTCTCTCCACAACTGGATTGGAGGCTCCCAACGAAACCACGGAGCTTGACCACAATGGATATGGCTCTGAGGTGACCTCACCCGTCTAGGGTGCTCAAACACCAAAGAGTAACAAGATCCGCAAGGGATTAGTGGGGGGAATCAAATTTCTCTTGGTGGAAGTGTAGATCTGGGCCTTCTCAACCAATCCCTAGAAAATCAACAAGTTTTATTGGCTACGGAGAGAGATCGGGCGAAAATAAGCTTTTGGAGCAACAATGGAGCTTGGGGAGAAGAGGTAAATATTCTTAGAGAAGAAGACCCCTTTATATAGTGGGGGACACATCCAACCGTTATGCAGCCCGCAGCCCGCATCTAGGCGGTACTACCGCTGCCAGAGCGGTACTACCGCTGTGACAAGCAGGCATAGGGCAACTAGGGCTAAGAGAGAAGTAGTACATGCACTAGGGCGGTACTACCGCCATGCGGGTGGTACTACTGCCTATAGGCGGTACTGCCGCTCCCTACAGCCGCTGAAAACAGCGGAGGGCAGCGAGCTGAGTGGCAGTTGGAGTGGCAGTAGGAGCGGTACTACCGCTTATAAGTGGTACTATCGCGCGCTACTGCCGTCCCTACTACCGCTCTCCTGCGTGGTCCTTTACGGGAACCCAACACAAAAAATCGAGACCACAGCAGGGGCGGCAGTACCAGCGGCACTAACAAGCGGTACTACCGCCCTGACCGCGGTACTACCGCTTAGCACTCAACACCCCTTGTTTTGCACATCACATAATCTCCAAAGAAGCAGGAAGAAGGTGAGGGTGCAAGGAAAGTGTGTACGTGACGATTCCACCCATACTCTTCCGAAACGGACCCCATCTTGATAGTACGGTTATACCTACAACTCAATTTCACCGAAAAGAAACGAAGGAAAATAATCCGTCTATAGAGAAGACCTCGAGGGGTAACAATTGCATAGTGCCCTTATATTAGATAACCTAAAAAGCTTAATGCACACGATTTGTTCGCAAATGTATTGTCATCAATCACCAAAACACAACAGGGAAAATTATGCCCTAACAATCTCCCCCTTTTTGGTGGATTGATGACAACACGGAATTTGCACAAAGTATAGTAACTGGAAATTAAGCAAACCAACTCCCTACAAAATATAGACGGGCTCCCCCTAGATGTGTGCACCAAGGAGATTATAGCATGAAAGGCTATGTGCACATATTTAGGATCAAATTCCCCCTATATTTTATAGACAGACAACATCCTTGCATATAAGAATATTAACAAGTACAACTGAGCAAGGATAAGCATGAGAGCAAAGATATAAGGGCAGGAAATGATGCATCTCACATGATAACAGAATACTGAGACTTAAGTAGATAAGATAGGGTAGTTCACATATGTCTTACACCATATGGTCTCACAGAGTTCAAAACACGAAGGCGAACGAACACGACGAACACGCAAACACAAAACCCGCAAATCCCTAACTCTCCCCCTTTGGCATAAAAACACCAAAGGGAAAGGGACGATGTCACAGCCCTAGATTACTACTTGTAACTAGTTGCACTTGAGTGCATCATGCATCATGTTTGACATCAGGAAAACTGAATTGAGGAATTTGAAGACTCAAAAACTTAATTAAAAGAATGGCAAAGAACCCTGGAAATCTCATTCTTTGTTTCCAAGATGTCCTTTTGCAATGTTTGAGAATTTTGGCAAGAGCTATATATCAAACCAAAATTTAGGAACATTTTTTAAGGATTTATTTTTGGGACTTTGAATTTAAATCTTTAGCTATTTGAATTTGAATTATATTCATATAATTAGAATATAATTTCAAATACCTCTGAAATGTTTTATGAACTTTTGGAAAAGTCCATCTAGCAAAATAAAAGTATTCACAGGAATTTTGTCACTCGTTTTGGATTTGTTCCATTTGAAAACAGTGGCAAAAGAAATAAACAAAGAAAGAAAAAAACAGAAACAGAAAAGAAAAGGTAGAGAGAGAGTTTTACCTCGCACTCACCTGGCAGCCCACCTGGCCAAGCTCCTGTGCAGCCCAACCGGCCCAGCCCGCCACCGCCTCCT
The DNA here is from genome assembly GCA_902687465.1 of Secale cereale. Taxonomy (NCBI): domain Eukaryota; kingdom Viridiplantae; phylum Streptophyta; class Magnoliopsida; order Poales; family Poaceae; genus Secale; species Secale cereale. Next base: position 218,597,215 of record LR738709.1, read on the forward strand.
CCCTGTCGTCTTCCTCCTCTGCCAAGAGGACGAGCTCGTGTGCTCGCCGCGCGCCAGCACGCGCCCCGCCACCTCCTACTTCCCACCGCTACCCCGACGCGTCTCGACGACTCCACGCACGTCCCAGAACCTGACCCGCTCACTCTCTCCCTTGTTCCCCTCCTCCATCTCGCTCTCCACCCCACCCCGAGCGCGCCCGTCGCCGCCGCTCATCGCAGCCACGGCCATCACCTCTCCCTCGCCCCCTCGAGCTGCCCACGAGCTCTGCCTCGTCCCCCTCTTCCTCCTCCTCGAGCCACGATTCGCCGGACGCGCTGCAACATCCCCAACACCGTCGTCTTCAACCTCGGCCACGCAAGATCGCCGGCGACCCCGCGCTCACCTCGCTGCTTCCCCGAGCCCACTGTTTGCTCCTCTGCACTCGCCGTGAGCCACTGACCCTTCTCTCCCTCTCTGTTTTCTCTCTTGCATGACGTAGCCGCCGCGCCCCTCTTGCCCGTCTGCGCCACCGCCTGCACTCGCCGTCGACACGACTCCGGCGACCATTTGGTCCGGGCGTCGTGTCCAACACAGTACATATCGTTCGGGGCCGTAAGTGGAAACCTCGGTCGGACTCCCTTCGGATAGAACCTGAATAGGTGATAAACCTGGACTAGGGACTTGTGTGGTTAGTCAGTTCGTGGTATACACCCACGTCGGCTTTCGCTTGAAGTCTGTCGAGCACATGTCGTGTGCAGACGCTAAGTGGTGGAAACATGTGTGAAGAAGTACACCCCTGCAGGGTTACAAATAATCTATTCAAATAGCCGCATCCGCGGTGAAGGACTTCTAGGTTGCCTATACAGTTCATAGACAAGTGAAAGTGGATACTCTAAAATGCGCAAGATAAGCATGAGTGCTACGGATGGCGTTCTCGTAGGGAGACGGGAGCGGGTCCATAGTGGTTTATTGATTGGTGAATATGTGGACTCGTGTGCGCCACCTCAAAAGAGTTATTTGCAGTCGTAGTTCAGGATAGCCACCGAGTCAAAGCTGGCTTGTTGCAGTCAAACTCCAGCACCCCTTGTTGATACTTATGCATATATAGCTAGTTCTGATGTAAGTCTTGCTGAGTACCTTTGTACTCACGTTTGCTTAATTTATGTTTTTGCATAGATACTTCAGTCTCACTAGTAGTTCCGCGTGGACTTCGACGTTTAGCTTGTTACCTCAGCTACGATCTTGTGCCCTCTGGAGGGTCTTGTAGATAGTCAGGCTTCTCAGCCCTTATCATTTGTAGTTGTCTGTACTCAGACATGTTAAGCTTCCGCATGTGCTTTTGGCATGTATGCTCTGAATGTTGGGTCATGAGACCCATGTTTGTAATATCTCGCTCCAAGGAGCCTATTGAATAAATACTTTGAGTCAGAGAGTTTTGTTGTGATGCCATGTTGTATTTGCATATATCGAGCATATTGTGTGTATGATTTGAAATGCTTGGTACGTGTGGGATCTGACACCTAGTTGTTTACCCTTGGTAGCCTATCTTATGGGGAAATGCCTCCTAGTGCTTCCACTAAGCCTTGGTAGCTTGCTACTGCTCTGGAACACTTAAGCTGGCCGGCATGTGTCCTTCTTCGTTCCTGTGTATGTCCCTTCAGGGAAATGTCACGCGTTGTTCCTTTAAGTCCTTGTAGCTTCCTATGACTTGGGTTCATACGTTGATGACTAACACGTTCGTTGATGGGTCATGTATGCCTATCCATGTAATTTAGCGCCACTTTTGGTTTACAACTAGTCATGTCATCCCGGGTTCTCTGTCATATGGATGCTAGCGACACTATCATATCCGTGAGCCAAAATACGCAAACGGTCCCAGGCCAGGTAAGGTGGCACCCGTGGGGATACCGTGCGTGAGACCGCAAAGTGATATGATGTGTTACATGCTAGATCGGTGTGACTTAGGATCGGGGTCCTGACAGTTTGGTATCAGAGCCTGACTGCCATTTAGGATTACCAAGCCAAATTGGTCGAAGTCGTGTCTAGAAATTCTTTAGTTATATAAGGGAATTGATTGTTGAAGGGAACATAAGGCTCTTTTTAATCCTTTACCCTATGCCCTTCTGATCTGAGTCACCTTCTTCTTTCTACGGGGATTAAGAACTAGGATTCTCATTCTATTTATCAGGATCGCGTTAATGGTGGATTCAACTCTCAGTTCAGTCTCAAGTACTTCCATTTGTTAAACTATTGATCTCAGAACCTTGACATCATGATGCTGAGTTGTTATCCCATCTTGTGCATTAGTATCAAAAGTCTTTTTGAGCATTTACAACTGTTATGCTGTCCGAGTTACCCAAGGTCTCTAAATAATCTGATGCATTTGCAAACCTTTCCTCATGTTTTTAATGTCCTTTTAGGCCAGATTAACCGCACTAGTCGGTGTGTTGAGGTACTTTGTTGCCTCGACATAATTGTTGAAGCTATCAGGAAACGAGGATATCATAGATAGCCACCCAGTAACCCAACCTTATGTTGTGCTCTTAGTGTGATGATTATGGCCATCATTCTCGAAAGCATCCCGTGATGCCACTTAGTTAGTAGGCATTCTATTCCTGGGTTCTTGAACCCAAGATCCACTCCACTTACCTCCTGTTGATAGTGTTTGCTCTTTCCTTTAGGATATTAGTAACCTTGTGATAGTCCTCGAGGTTCGTGGTTATCGTTCTTCCAATACCATGAACCATCATGGTAGAAGTTCTTCTGAACCAAAAGATCACAACCAGAGTGCTCTTGATGAGTTCTCTATTCCACATTGTGACCCTACGAATTCCACCTTTCTGCATGGGTTATCCGGAAGAAATATGTTGAAAGTTCGACATGCTAATCTATGCATCCACAACTCAGAAAGTTATATGTTCCTCTGAGTTGCCCCTTTTAGTTGTTTTATGACCCCCGTCTATCAGTTGATAGTCAGGAGTAGTTGTGCACTCATGTTCGCCGATGCCCTTTACTCTTGTGGTCCGTCAAGCCATCCTATTCTGGAATGACTAGGAGAAACAAACTCCAGTGCATCTTCCATATCCAGGAATGTGGTCAGTAGTTGTATTCCGCAGGTCAAGATGCTAATCCAGCTTTTGTTCTATTCTACCTTGGAGTACTACCATCCTTATGTCAAGAATGTCATGGGAATTGCACCACCTCCTGTGAACTCTTGATACAGTGATACTTCTCGCCATCATCGTTCATTCCTCGGTCTCCGTGTTATTGTAACCGGAATACTGACAAGTGAATCATGATGTGTGAAATCAATACTCCTGGCAACCATGTTGTTGGGTAGTTAATAGACAACAAACTCATTCTTAGCGTGTTGGTTACTAAATCACCATTCTAAGATTGATCGTGCTACCTACTCCATCTTCCTTGGTGCACTCTTCGATCAGTGAGTTAGGATTGTACCAATCCCTTGCTCTTGTGATCATATCGTCTTGCCCTAAGAAGCAAGATTGTTCTTGAGTTTAATAACATATCGGTGGTTCATGATTTCCGAATATCTTCTCGGAGGTATCACCAGGTTGTTCCCAGACTGTTATGTTGAGCTTGTGATCAAGTTGGTTTCTTATAAGCCACCCATTCTCCAAGAATCTGTGTTGGATACCCTGAACTAGTCGGTTGAGCTAAACAACAACTTGGAGAGTTGGAAAATGAAAGCTTGTCCCACTCAGTTTAATTCAGAAGGGATATCCTTGTGTTGTGTGGTTGTTGAAGAAAGATGGTATCTTCATCGATTTATCCTTGTGATCAATTGTCGGCGTTATTGTCTTATCCAATCTTTTATTTGAGTGTGGGCTATCCTCAAATCAAATCAGAACCAATGATGTTCGTAATGTTGTCTTACTCGTGGTTGATCCCTCGAGCATACACCATTACATCCTTTGGTCTGACCAATGCTATCATCGTGTTCACTTAATTGTAGAATCCCATCTATATGGAAGCCTGTATGGTTTGTTGTTGAGCCCATTGACAACATTTTCATCTTGTCCATGATTCATGTTGAACATCTTGGATAGTGTTGGAAACTTATGAAAACATTTCCTTCATGCTAGCTCATGAAGTTATATTTTGATGAAAGAAGTGATTTCCTTTGATTCATGTGCATTTGATGCAAGTTGCTGCTATGAATTCGAGAAAGTAAATGTTGCTTCCTCTGGAGTAATCCCAAGTTAGTCATGCATACGTGCGAAGTATTCTATGGTCTGATAGACTGATCATCTTCATTCTGTATGTATCCCTGGCACACCAAGCCACTGATTGATTTGCCCAAGGAGAAGAAGTTCCTTCCTTGGATCCGGACTTTTGCAAGGACTTCGGTATCCTCGATGATGGTTCCCCACCTAAACTTGGTAGTGTTTTCATCATAAGATTACTACTTGGTCATGCTTGTCTTGGACGGCGTGTTCATAGGTATGTAGCAGAACTAGCTCATGTTTTGGAGCTTGCTATTGTAGTTCATTTCTCGAGAATCTCGCAACGGCATCTCATCGAATTGTGTTGCTACCTTTCCTTTCCAGACATGCTCTCTAAAATATCTTGTTACCAACCAGATCTGAATCTCAGGCAGATATGATGGTTGGAACATTCCCAACATTTGCATTTTGTTCCCAACTTGCACCTCAGCACCTCTTGTTCAGGATCATCTTCAACAGTGGTCCTACCATGGGTCCCATCCATTTCCGATGATAAGAAAAATCAACCTTTGCATTGTCTTCAACAAGCTAGTCCACATCATCCATGCTAGTCAGAGTATGTCGTTCTCTCGAACTCCGTCAAACAGTCATTTGTGATTGCCTTAGGCTGGTATAGAGAATTTCAATGATCTCTATATCAAAAGTAATTATTTTTGCCACTGAAGGAAATAATTCTACGAGTCACCTTCTCTAAGGTTCCACGTCTGGTGACTTCGATCACCATCTTCCTTAGGTGTGGAATTGGTTGCCTTCCAAGTGACCCTTCATCATTTGTTTCACTCCAGCCCTCTGGATGAGTGTTCCGTGTCTCATCTCAAGAGATGTTTCAACATCTCGCTCCATGAGTTGATCTTGAGTTGCTCGATCTTTCACAAGATCAATTGCCGCAGAGTTTCTTTCATCGTCACCGTATTCGCCAAAGACCTCGAAAGCAAGGATATCAAGATCAGCATGATGCAAGCAATCAACATTCTTATGAAGTGCAATTGGATCGAGAAGATTGTGTTGGCCCGGTGTCCCCTCTATCTCCTTACCTCATGTCTTGAATCTCGGGACGAGATTCTTGTTTAGTGGGGGTGAGTTGTCACAGCCCTAGCTTACGACTTGTAACTAGTTGCACTTGAGTGCATCATGCATCATGTTTGACTTCAAGAAAACTGAATTGAGGAATTTGAAGCCTCAAAAACTTAATTAAAAGAAGGGCAAAGAACCCTGGAAATCTCATTCTTCGTTTCCAAGATGTCCTTTTGCAATTTTTGAGAACTTCGGCAAGAGCTATATATCAAACCAAAATTTAGGAACATTTTTTAAGGATTTATTTTTGGGACTTTGAATTTAAATCTTTAGCTATTTGAATTTGAATTATATTCATATAATTAGAATATAATTTCAAATACCTCTGAAATGTTTTATGAACTTTTGGAAAAGTCCATCTAGCAAAATAAAAGTATTTAGAGGAATTTTGTCACTGGTTTTGGATTTGTTCCATTTGAAAACAGTGGCAAAAGAAATAAACAAAGAAAAAACAGAAGCAGAAAAGAAAAGGCAGAGACAGAGTTTTACCTGGCACTCACCTGGCAGCCCAACTAGCCCAGCTCCTGTGCAGCCCAACCGGCCCAGCCCACCACCGCCTCCTCCCTATCGTCTTCCTCCTCTGCCAGGAGGACGAGCGTGTGTGCTCGCCGCGCGCTGGCACGCACCCCGCCACCTCATGCTTCCTGCCGCTGCCCCGACGCGTCTCGACGACTCCACGCACGTCCCCGAACCCGACCCGCTCACTCTCGCCCTCGTTCCCCTCCTCCATCTCGCTCTCCTCCCCACCCCGAGCGCACCCGTCGCCGCCGCTCATCGTAGCCACTACCATCGCCTCTCCCTCGCCCCCTGGAGCTGCCCATGAGCTCCACCTTGTCCCCCTCTTCCTCCTCCTCGAGCCACGATTCGCTGGACGTGCTGCAACGTCCCCAACACCGTCGTCTTCAACCTCGGCACGCGAGATCGCCGGTGACCCCATGCTCACCTCACTGCTTCCCTGAGCCCGCCGTTTGCGCCCCTGCACTCGCCGTGAGCCACTAACCCTTCTCCCCCTCTTCGTTTTTTCGCTTGCATGTCGTAGCCGCCGCGCCCCTCTTGCCTGACTGCGCCACCGCCTGCACTCGCCGCTGACACGACTCCGGTGACCATTTGGTCCGGGCGTCGTGTCCAACACACTCGCCGCCTCGCGTAGCCGCTGTATGTGCCACGCACACGCTTCCACGGCACCGCATCTGCATCACCGCGCTCACCCGAACAACGGCCGCCGCCTCGAGCTCGTTTCTGGTGAGCTCCGGCCGCCCTAGCTGCTACTGCCTGCTGCGCTGGATGCGGCGAGCTCCAACTCCCCGTGGGTTCTCTCCACCACTCATTGGGCGTCGGGGGAGCGAACCCGAGTTCTCCGCCGCGTCTGTGGACGTCGGCGTCGAGCCGTCGGCATGTTAGCCATGGTTGACCAGAGGTTTGACCTCCCCTGGGTCTATGACAAGTGGGACCCGCCGGGCTAATTAAGTTAGAGTAGTTTAAACTAAATTAGGTTAGTTTAATTAGACAGTGACATGTGGGCCCATGTGCGTGTTTAGGTTAGCTTAATTTCAGTTTAGTGTATTTCTTAACCTAGTGGGACCCACACGTCAGCATTGACTTTGCTGGCGTGGCTGTTGACTGGTCCCACCTGTCTCTGACTCGAGCCAGCACTGAGAGACTGACTAGTGGGGCCCACTAGTCACGTTTGACCTGGACCAGCCCCTGTTGACCCGCTGACGTTAGCATGAGATCATGCTGATACAGTAAAAAAATCTGGGATTTAAAATAAATCAGCAATGATTTATTTATTTCAAAAATATCCAAAACTTCTAAAAATCATAGAAAAAATCTATAACTCCAATGAAAATAATTTATATATGAAAAATTATCAGAAAAATATGAGGAATCTGTTTATCGAATTTTTGTGTATGTTTGAACAACTTATACTCATTGAATTGTGCAAATCAATTAAAGGGCATTTGTAATGGTTCTTTTGGAGTTTGAATTTGAATCTTTGATTCAAACAACCTTCAACCAACATGGTAGCTTTTTGCATTAGGTCAATCAACAGCATATTGCCATGTCATGACCATGCATCATATTGTCGCATTGCATTGATTGTGTTCTCTCTTGTTTGCCGGTGTTTGTCCCCTCTCAATAGATGATGTTCTGACGATGAGTTCGATGACACGGATGAAGAGCTTTACTATCTTCAGAAGTGCCAGACATGCATTCCGATACAATCCTACTCTCTCGCTCTTGCTCTCTTTTACTACATTAAGACAACAATGATTCAACTGTTACTTGCTGCGGTAGCTGAACCCCTTTCCTCTGCATGACCTGTCATTGCCACAGTAAATAGTTGAAACCCACTAGCATGAGTAGGTGTTGTTTGAGCCCTGATGTGCCTAATCATTCATGCTTGTTTTCATGCCTACTACTGCTTAGAGTTGAGTCAGGTCCGATTCATCGGGGATGAATTGGAGGTGTGTGAACATGTCCTACTGTTGAGAGATAAGTGTGTGAACACGATTTGGTAAAGGTAGCGGTGAGAGGCCATGTAGGAGTAAATGGTGGGTTGTCTCATTGAAACCATCCTCAGGAACTGAGTTCTGTGTTTGTTGATCCATGAACAGCTACTACCACACGTTGGGCCCTAAAATATGACCCCGCTCAACTTATTAACCCCCCTCGTCCTCTGTCCAGGAGTTGTAAGTAGTTTCTGGTGTTTGTAGTATGCTGGAGACCATGTGCAGCGCTGACCCAAAGGGTGGGTTGTGATGCGGTAGGCACGTGGCACAGTGTACCGGGACACCCGTTTGGTGCCCCGGGAACCCTGTACACATCGTTCGGGGCCGTAGGCGGAAACCTCGGCCGGACTCCCCTCAGATGGAAACTGAATAGGCGATAAACCTGGACTAGGGACTTGTGTGGTTAGTCAGGTCGTGGTCTACACCCACGTCGGCTTTCGCTGGAAGTCTGTCGAGCACATGTCATGTGCAGATGCTAAGTGGTGGAAACATGTGTGAAGAAGTACACCCCTGCAGGGTTACAAATAATCTATTCGAATAGCCGCATCCGCGGTGAAGGACTTCTGGGTTGCATATACAATTCATAGACAAGTGAAAGTGGATACTCTAAAATGCACAGATAAGCGTGAGTGCTACGGATGGCGTACTCGTAGGGAGACGGGAGCGAATCCATAGTGGTGTATTGATTTGTGAATATGTGGACTCGTGTGCGCCACCTCAAAAGCGTTACTTGCAGTCGTAGTTAAGGATAGCCACCGAGTGAAAGTTGCCTTGCTGCAGTCAAACTCCACCACCCCTTGTTGATACTGATGCATATGTAGCTAGTTCTGATGTAAGTCTTGATGAGTACCTTTGTACTCATGTTTGCTTAATTTTTGTTTTTGCAGAGAGACTTCAGTCTCACTAGTAGTTCCGCGTGGACTTCGACGTTTAGCTTGTTACCTCAGCTACGATCTTGTGCCCTCTGGAGGGTCTTGTAGATAGTCAGGCTTCTCAGCCTTTTTCATTTGTAGTTGTCTGTACTCAGACATGTTAAGCTTCTGCATGTGCTTTTGGCTTGTATGCTCTAAATGTTGGGTCATGAGACCCATGTTTTTAATATCTCGCTCCTTGGAGCCTATTGAATAAATACTTTGAGTCGTAGAGTTTTGTTGTGATGCCATGTTGTATTTGCACATGTCGAGCATATTGTGTGTATGATTTGAAATGCTTGGTATGTGTGGGATCCGACACCTAGGTGTTTACCCTTGGTAGCCTATCTTATGGGGAAATGCCTCCTAGTGCTTCCACTAAGCCTTGGTAGCTTGCTACTGCTCCGGAACACTTAGGCTGGCCGGCATGTGTCCTTCTTCGTTCCTGTGTCTGTCCCTTCAGGGAAATGTCACGCGTTGTTCCTTTAAGTCCTTGTAGCTTCCTACGACTTGGGTTCATATGTTGATGACCGACACGTTCGTTGCTGGGTCATGTATGCATGTCCCTGTAATTTAGCGCCACTTTTGGTTTATAACTAGTCATGTCGGCCCGGGTTCTCTGTCATATGGATGCTAGCGACACTATCATATCCGTGAGCCAAAATACACTAACGGTCCAGGGCCAGGTAAGGTGGCACCCGTGGGGATACCGTGCGTGAGGCCACAAAGTGATATGATGTGTTACATGCTAGATCGGTGTGACTTAGGATCGGGGTCCTGACAGACGACACGACACACGATGGTAGTAGATCTCCATGGCATCACCAGACATGCTCCTCCTCCTCATCAGAGTCCTCTACTGCACGGGGAGAAGCGTGAACTCTGGTGTCCTCCCCAGTGTCAGACCATGGGCAGTGCAGTTTGGTCCAAGTCTCCTCATCAGTGATCCGCTCTTAGAGCCACTAGCAACCTCAAGGCCAACCTATCTCATAACGTCCTTGTCATGACGACGAGCCATCTTGGCCTCCTTGTGAGCCTTGTACTGGCCCTTGGCCTGAAAGCAGAACAGACGCTTCATCTTCTCCTTGAGTTTCTTCGCCCAAGAGGGCTCCTCAGATGGGGGCACATATTCCTCCCCATCATCATCCTCACCATCATCATTAGATCTAACAGTATCCTACTCTGGAGGTGTGGGAGTAGACGTACTCCACTTCTCCTTCTGACGCAGCTCGATAGAGTCATGATAAACTATGTTGTCTGTGACAAGCTCCTCATCTGGAAACTTGGCTGCCCAAGTGTCCTTGATAAGCAGCATAAGATAGGGTCCATAAATGATGCACTTGCACTCCATGACACCAGAGTAAAGTTTAGACCACATCACATGTGACACATCCAACACCTGTTGAGTGCCCTACACTTCCTGGCATAAAAAAAAGCATGTCAACAAGATAAGAGTGCACCTGATCCAAGTTGCCGACCCGAGGAAACAGAGAGTTCCGGAAGATCCGGCGCATGATGTCAAGGAAGGGCCAGAGCTCATAAGTAACCTTCCCAGTCTCAGACTCCTTCCTGGTAGAATAGGGCCAAAGATTTTCCTTATGTGTAGCAGCACTCTCCTTATGAGGGCAAAACCCAAGTGGGGTCTGGATACCCTCATCAGTGTACGATAAGCTGACCATGAAGTTCTTCCACGGTGCAGACAGAAGACGGCCATTGGTCATCCAGGTCAAATTGTGGGCCTCAACATGCTCAAAGTGAACGGTGGCAAAGAACTGGGCCACGAGCTCGGCATCAAAATCCTTGTTGAAAGAAATGATCCTCTTGATATCCAAGTCCTCACATCTCTGCAGAGCATTCCCAAAGTATCGCAAGTCCTTCTCCATGTGCGAGATATCGACGGACTTGACCTTCACAAACAAGTTCTTATTTTCCTTCAAAACATCGTGATAGATGGACTGCTGAAACCTGGTCCAGAAAGGACTGTTATGAAGAGCACGCTCCTGGGCAACACGGTAGGGATTGAGCTTCCTCTTGGTACAGAACTACATCCCAGACATCTGATGAGCACGCTTGCGCCCAGCGGAGATCTTCGACATTGGAATTTTGACCTTGTGCTTTGGCGGCTCAGACGAGCCACCCTCAGTAGCAGTAGCAGCAGCCTCTGGTTCATCTGAAGAGCGATAACGCTTGGAACCTGTCGCACGGTCTGGATTCTTGCGGCGTGCCTGATGCCCGGAGCTACTACTACCTGAAACACACACACACACACACACACACACACACACACAAGAACCACAAGAACAAGAGTGCATAAGCCAAGGAAAGACAAACACCAAAGATGGAAAATTAGGCATGGAAGTATGTGCATTAGCATCTCAGAGCAGTAGTACCGCACACCAGAGCGGTAGTACCGCTTATCAGTGGTAGTACTGCTATGGTGCAGCGGTAGTACCACAGGAGCGGTTGTCAGTGGGCTGACACCTACTACAGCAAAATCCGGTACTACTGGAGATGCAAAAACCCATATTTCTATATCTAATCATCAATCTACCTAGTATAGCAGTCTCCCATGTCCTTCCTAAGCCTAGATTCAACATATAAGTCAATGAACGCAACGAATATAGCCCAAAACCTAGATTCAAGAAAGAGAATCAAAGGAGAGAAGAATGGGGGCAATACCTGCATCCATGGCAAGAGGAGAAGGTGGGGATCGATCCCACCGATTGGAACAGAGGGAGACGGCCTGGATCTGGCGGCCTGGCGGCGGACCTCCGGAGCTTGGGGAGTCGCCTGAGAGAGGAGAGGACGAGGGGATGGGGCAAACTGAATGGGTATGGGGGAGTGGTTACTCCCCCTGCCCGATATATATCCCACGCCCCTGGCATTAAGCGGTAGTACCGCGCGAGGTGCGGTAGTACCGCTTGGGTACAGATCTGGAGTATAGAGTGCCCCGCAGTACCGCTCCACGGTAGTACCGTGTCGGCAGGGCGGTAGTACCACTTATAAGAGGTAGTACCGCTCTGCTGCCGCGGTAGTACCGCTGAGTCACCCCAAAGCCATATCAAGGGGAAAAAGTGTGGCTTACGCACGAGAACACAAGAAGATCACAACAGACGAGAGACAAACCAAGACAAACTCGAACACGACAACACCAAAGCACAACAACTCCAAAGAGAAAAGCACAAGCAAACGGAAACAACACACAGACAGACTCTCTAGATGAGAGGGCGGTGGTCGAGACCACCTATATCTGAGTTGTATGGTATGGCACCGCGAAGATTTTAACCTTGGACCCATGACCAACACTCATCTTTGAAGCACAAGTACCATCAAGAATGGCTAATGTGAAAGACTTGATCAATTTATGCATAATGGGGGGGAGTTCATTGAGAGAACAACACTCCCCCTATGTCCATGCCTACATCTACACAAGACAACATGATGAGTAAGGGGAGGTGTTCCTAGTTTCAATCCACATTGCTCAAATCTATGATATTTAGCTCATGCCTTAACTCGCGAAATCTTGCTTCATCCAAAGGCTTCATGAAGATATCAGCAAGGTTATCATGAGTGTTGACATAATGAAGATCAATCTCTCCTCGCCTAATGTGCTCCCGGATGAAATGATATTGAATCTCAATATGCTTCGTCTTGAAGTGTTGCACCCGGTTGATAGAGATTTTGATGGCACTTTCGTTGTCAAACCAAAGAGGCACTTTTTCACAAATGACACCGTAATCCTTTAAAGTTTGCCTCATCCAAAGAAGTTGAGCACAACAACTGCCAGCCACCACATACTCGGCTTCGGTGGAAGAGAGAGATACACAACTTTGCTTCTTGGAAGACCAACTTACAAAAGAGCAACCAAGAAATTGGCACCCTTCGAACGTTGATTTCCTATCCACTTTGTCTCCCGCCCAATTTGAATTCGAGAAACCTACAAGATTGAAGTTTGCTCCTCTTGGGTACCATAAGCCAAAGTTTGGGGTATGAGCCAAATATCGAAAGATTCGCTTGACTGCCACAAAGTGAATTTCCTTAGGTGAGGCTTGAAACTGTGCACACATTCCCACACTTAACATGATATCTGGTCTAGATGCACAAAGGTAAAGCAAGGATCCAATCATAGAACGATATACCTTTTGATCCACCACTTTACCATTGGGATCAATGTCAAGTTGGCACTTGGTAGGCATTGGAGTAATAGCCGGCTTGACATCACTTAGGTTGAACCTCTTGAGCATGTCTTGAGTGTATTTGGCTTATTTGATGAAGATTCCTTCTCTTCTTTGTTTGATCTCAAACCCAAGAAAGAACTTCAAATCTCCCATCATGGACATCTCAGACTCCACGGTCATGAGTGCGGCAAACTCATCATTAAAGCTTTGTTAGTTGAACCAAAGATAATATCATCAACATATAGTTGGCATACAAACAACTCCCCTTTGACCTTCTTAGTAATAGGAGTGGGATCGATTTTCCCAATTTCAAACCCACGATCTTGCAACAACTCCGTAAGATGCTCATACAACGCATGTGGGGCTTGTTTAAGGCCATAGAGCACCTTATCGAGTTGATACACGTGATTGGGGAACTTAGGATCCTCAAACCCTAGGGGTTGTTTGACATATACCAACTCATTAAGAGGACCATTTAGAAAAAAACTTTTCACATCCATTTGTTGCACTTTAAAGTTATGATGAGAAGCATAGGAAAGCAACAAACGTATACATTCAAGACGAGCAACAGGGGCAAAGGTCTCACCATAGTCGATACCCTCGACTTGGGAGTAGCCTTGAGCCACCAAACGAGCCTTGTTGCGGATGACAATTCCATGAGCATCTTGCTTGTTCTTAAAGATCCACTTGGTTCCAATGACATTATGGTTCTCCTTCGGCCTTGGCACCAGACGCCACACCTTGTTGCGCTCAAAGTTATGGAGTTCTTCATGCATGGCATTGAGCCAAACGGTGTCTTCGAGCGCCTCATAGACCTTTTGAGGTTAAACACAAGAGACAAACGCTTGATGAGAATAATAATTTGCTAATTGTCTACGAGTGCTTACCCCCTTTGTGATGCTTCCAAGTATATTCTCCATGTGATGCTCTCTAGAAGCGAGCCTGGAAGCAACTTTAGCAGCACGACGCTCCAATTGTTCTTCAAGTGATAGTTGAGGAGCTATGAGTTGATCATCTTGAGCGTCATCATGAGCTTGATCTTGATCTTGAGATTGCTCTTGATCTTGAACATGCTCGGGAGAGGGAACTTGGCCTTGTGCATCACTTGGTGGATCACCACCATCTCGTGGTTGATCTTGCACTTGGCCTTGTTCATCGGGTTGAGGGCTTTCACTTTGTTCTTCGGAAGCGTGTGGGTCTTGGGTTGGTGATGGTTCCACTTGAGTGGAACATTGTCCTTCTCCTTCGGCCACAAGGGGTTCCTCAACGGGTAGGAAATGACCAACACCCATTCTTATTATCGCTTGAGGAGGAATTTCATCACCTACATCACAAGTACCACTTTGCTCCACTTGGGAGCCATTATTCTGATCAAACTCTATGTTACATGTCTCCTCAATGAGTCCATTGGACTTGTTGAGGACACGGTAAGCATGAGAGTTTGTAGCATAACCAACAAATATGCCCTCGTGAGCTCTAGCTTCAAATTTAGATAAATGAACACCTTTCTTGAGTATGAAATACTTACAACCGAACACCTGGAAGTACTTGAGATTGGGCTTGTTACCTGTAAGTATCTCATATGGAGTCTTGTTCAAGCCTTTACGAAGATAGAGCTGATTGGATGCATGACAAGCGGTGTTGATGGCTTCGGCCCAAAAGTTGTACGGAGACTTGAACTCCGCCATCATGGTCCTTGTTGCGTCCATCAATGTCCGGTTCTTTCTCTCCGCCACACCATTTTGTTGAGGGGTATACGGTGTGGCATATTGATGCTTGATCCCCTCATCACTAAGAAACTCATCCAAGGTATAATTCTTGAACTCGGTGCCATTGTCACTTCGAATCATCAAGATCTTTGCATCATGTTGTCGTTTAGCTTCATTTCGAAAGTTGATGACGATTTGTTGGATCTCCCCCTTCCTCTTGAAGAAGTATAACCAAGTGTATCTTGAATAATCATCTACAATCAACAAGCAATACTTTCTGCCTCCAAGACTATCAAAGGATGGAGGCCCAAAGAGATCCATGTGTGGGAGCTCTGACGGTCTTTTTGAGTAGATTATAGTCGTGGGAGGGTGAGACTTCTCATGTAACTTTCCTTCAATACAAGCACTGCAAGCACGATCTTTGGCAAAACTAACATTTGTTAGCCCACAGACATGGTCCCCCTTGAGAAGACTTTGCAATGATCTCATATTGATGTGGGCTAACCGGCGATGCCAAAGCCATCCCACATCAACTTTAGCCATTAGGCAAGTTGCGGTCTTAGTGGGTCACTCTGAGAAGTTAACAACATAGAGACCGTTCTCGACATGCCCAACAAAGGCTACTTTAAGAGTCTTGCTCCACAAGAGGGCCACGGTATCCATATCAAAGAAAGTGGCAAAGCCCATGAGTGCAAGTTGATGAATAGAAAGTAAATTGCATGCAAGGGACTCAACAAGCATGACTTTATCGATCGTGAGATCAGGAGAGACAACAACCTTGACAAGCCCCAATACCTTATAAGATGAAGCATCACCCCATTCGACATTGGTGTCCATAGATGAACCTTGGTGCATGTCCACCACCAAGTCTTTGCTTCCGGTCATATGATTTGTGGCTCCACTATCGAGCAACCATGATCCCCCATCGGAAGCAAACTCCTACAAGTGATCAATGCTTGGATTTAGGTACCCATTTTGTAATGGGTCCTTTGAGGTTAGTAACAACGGTCTTAGGAACCCAAATAGACCATTCAATGTACTCATAAGAAGAACCAACAAATTTAGCAAAAACATGTCCATCACTAGCACGGCATAGGACATAAGAAGGGTTAAAGTCGTCGGCTTTGTCGGAAGGAGTGGCAGAGTTTATCTTGACTCCACCACTCTTCACAATGTTCTTCTTCTTCTTAGTATTACCCTCTCCCTCCTTTACAAAGGTTTGCTTGAGAGGAGGGGGTTGCTTGGTCTTGTCGTTCTTCTTCTTCTTGGGCTTGGGAGCAAACCCAATCCCTTCCTTCGCCACACCTTCCTTTTGATTGCTCAAAAGATCGTTGAGGTTCTTATCACCTTGTATGCAAGACACAAGTCCTTTCTCAAGTTTCTTCTTCAACTTGGCATTCTCTTCAACAAGATGCACATGCTCGTAACATGGGTTAGTAGCATTTGCATTATCAATTAAAACCATGTGATGAAAGGTAGCTTTCTCCTTGGTTACCTCAACTTGAAGTTGATCATGAGACTCTTTGAGGCTAGCATGTACACTCTTCAGGACCTTTTGTGAGCCTTGTCAAGCGTAACAAACTCCTCCTTGAGTCTAGCACGGTCAACCACAAGCTTTGCCTTCTCGGAATTGAACACACGAGAGACAAGTAAAGCATGATCGATATCTTTCTTTAATTTAGCATGATCATCATTGTGTGACTCATCAAGAGCCAAACGAAGACCACGCTCTTCCTCAAGAGCATTAGAGAGATCCGATATCTCATCAGCATAGTCTCGGCTATGACCCTCCATTTTAGAAATGGTCTCCTCGTGAGCCTCGATCATGTCATTCGCTTCATCGAGTGTTCCAAGAGAGCAACGAAGTGCTTCTTAGGTTTTCCTTTGAGTTTACTCATAAACAACTCAAATTCATTTTCCTCCTCCTCCGCCCCCTCACTCTCATCAATACAATCCGTCAATGAAGGATTAGAAGTGATGGTAGAATTGATGTTGGGGGTTACCTTGTTGGTGGCCTTAGCCATGAGGCATTTGGTGGTGATGTTCTCATTTGGTGAGTCAAAGAGGGATGATCGTGGAGTTGTTGCAATAGCAACGGTGTCCATAGTAAACATCTCAGCATCTTCTTCACCATCATCATCCTCATCATATTATTCTTGGGCTACCAATCCTTTGGGAGGAGTCTTCTTGTTGAAGTTGTTCTTGTTGGGCTAAGACTTGGCCTTGTCCTTTCGGATAAGCTTGCCTCCATTGTCTTCTCTTTTCTCATATAGGCAATCTACGACAAAGTGACTCACATTGACACAATTATAGCGCGTCCTCACTCGTTGCTTGCCATTGAGGCCAGTTGAGTTGTTCTTGTTGAAGTTGGGCCTAGAATTCTTCTTGTTGTCCCAAAATTGTCGTGATGCTAGAGCCATCTGCTCATGATAAGCATATTTGGTGTCCTCGGGGAAACAGTCATTTTCATCCTCTGCATCCTCTTCTTCCACAGAAGCGTTGGCCTTCAAAGCAAGCTTGGGCTTCTTTGATCGTTGAGCTCGCAACACCGCATTGTCGGCGGTCTTATCCAAGATCCTCATGGCAACGAACTCATCCAACACTTCACTTGAGGACAAGGTGTGGAAGTCCGGTCGTTGGCGGATGACGGAGGGCATGGCCTTGAGAAACTTGCGCTTGATCCAATTGTCATCCGTATCCTTGCTCCCATGATCTCGAAGTGAGACCGCAAGAGTGGTTAATCTCCGATAAAGTTCAAGGGGATCTTCATCTTCGATCATGGCAAACTCATCGGCTTCATCTTGCACAACTTCATAGTTTGCACGTTGAATGCTTGTGCTTCCCTTGTACAAGGAACCAACATGCTTCCATGCTTCCTTGGCCACGGAGAAGGGTCGAAGATGTGCAATGTCTTCGGGAGGGATGGCCTCTTGAAGAATGCAATGAACGGACTCGTTGAATTGATCATCCGCAGCTTCTCTTGGATTTAAGTTGTAAGGATCATGCGGGTAGAAACCTTGCTCAATGATTCTCCAAAGATTAGTAGAGCAATGATTTAAATGACGTTTAAAACAAAATGTCCAAGTAACAAAATCATATTTTTTCACAAACTTAGGAGGAGGACCAACCGAATTTAAATGCGGAGTAGGAACAGGTCCTCCATAATTGATGGGAGGAGCGGAGTGAGCAAAAATGCCACTCCCATTCTTAGTCACCGGGACTTGCTCACTACTAGCTTCTCCTTTGTCGGGAATAGCATCCGACACGTTGGTGGAGGGACGAACCACTTCCAATGGTGCGGTGGGTAATTTAAGTCCCTCAAGAAATTCTTTGAACATGCCTTTGACCTCGGTCATCAATGAGTCTTTCAATGTGTCCAAAGCCACATTGAACTCCTCACGAGAGACTGAGGTTCCCCCATCGGACGTAGGCAAGGGCGGAGTTCCACCAGAGTGTCCCTCCGTCTCGACTACGTTGTCACACATACTCTTTGGATGGTAAAGTCCTTAATAAAGAGACGAGGCTCTGATACCAATTGAAAGGATCGATATTGTTGACTAGAGGGGGGTGAATAGGCAAGTGAAAATTTTAGCTTTCCTTAACCAAATTAAACTTAGCAACAATATAGTTGTCTAGATATGCAACTAGGTGAGCAACCTATATAATGCAACAATAGTAAGCACACAAGCAAGCACAAGGGACGAACACAATAAAAGCTTGCACAAGTAAAGGTGAGAGATAACCAAAAGTGGAGCCGGTGAAGACGAGCATGTGTTACCGAAGTTCATTCCCTTCAAGGGGAAGTACGTCTCCGTTGGAGCGGTGTGGAGGCACAATGCTCCCCAAGAAGCCACTAGGGCAACTGTATTCTCCTCACGCCCTCACACAATGCGAGATGCCGTGATTCTACTATTGGTGCCCTTGAAGGCAGCGACCGAACCTTTACAAACAAGGTTGGGGCTCTCTCCACGACTGAATCGGAGGCTCCCAACGAAGCCACGGAGCTTCACCACAATGGATATGGCTCCAGGTGACCTAAACCATCGAGGGTGCTCAAACACCCAAGAGTAACAAGATCCGCCAGGGATTAGTGGGGGTATCAAATTTCTCTTGGTGGAAGTGTAGATCTGGGCCTTCTCAACCAATCCCTAGAAACTCAACAAGTTTGATTGGCTAGGGAGAGACATCAGGCGAAAATAAGCTTTTGGAGCAACAATGGAGCTTGGGGGAGAAGAGGTAAATCTTCTTAGAGAAGAAAACCCCTTTATATAGCGTGGGACACATCCAACCGTTATGCAGCCCGCAGCCCACATCTGGGCGGTACTACCGCTGCCACAGCGGTACTACCCCTGTGACAAGCAGGCATAGGGCAACCACCAACCAGGACTAAGAGAGAAGTAGTACACGCACTAGGGCAGTACTACAGCCATGCAGGCGGTACTGCCGCTCCCTACAACCGCTGAAAATAGAGGAGGGCAGCGAGCTGAGCGGCAGTTGGAGTGGCAGTAGGAGCGGTACTATCGCACGTTACTACCCTCCCTACTTCCGCTCCCCTGCGTGGTCCTTTACAGGAACCCGACATGAAACATCGAGACCACAACAGGGGCGGCAGTACCAGCGGCACTAGTTTCAGGACCGGATTTTCGGGTTATAAATTTCCCAGAAAATGGCCCTTGTGCTCACCAGCCCCAGGATTACTGTTAGCTGATGAGGCACCAACTTGATACAGAAATTCCAAGCAAAGTACATAACATGTAGTACAAGACCATTCTGGCCTGTGAGTACAACACAAGGTTTCTAGTGGCTGATGGCCGAAGCGGATTGTGGTTCATCGGTGTCTATGGGACTCCATTTCCCACAGGAACATCTGACCAGGATAACTCCTATCTTCGCAAGGCTGCTATCACCATTGAGTAGGTTCCGGGGTGGTCATAGAAACGCTCCTCTCCATGCAAGAGATCTGGCCAAGACAATAGCCAGGGACAAGCCAGTGAGTACTTTGAATGTACTCGCAAACATTATGAACACGGGTACAATATAACAAAAGATAATCATGCTCTGAAATATTTCATGATCACAACGTCAGTCACGAAATAAAAATCCATGATACACGCAAGCAGGTTGTTCATATACAATATGAATATGCAATAAGGGAGTAGAAATGAAATGCACCGATCGGGTGTCTGAAGTGACGCCTCGAAAGGACAATGATATAAAGCATGCCTCAGTCGGGCATCTGAGCAACACCACATAAAGGGCTTATAAAGTAAATAAATAATGAGCATGCCACAGTCAGGCGTCCGTGCAACGCCACATAAAGGGCTTATAAGTAATTTAAATAACAAGCATGCCACAGTCGAGCGTCTGAGCGACATGTCAGTGTACAAAAAGAGGGGTACACTTTTTGTACCCCCTATTACTGTGCACGGGCAGTCTGAGCCACGGGCACCACCACACCAAGCACGGCAAGGGAGGTGAGCCAGGGTAAGACCGAAGCTCGATGGAACTAAAGCCCAAAGCCAAGACAACAAAGAGCAAAGGAACGAAGCGGCTTCCCCCGGCAAGATCCTTGCCGGGAGCCAGTTTTAGCAGCCCCGGTAAGATCCTTGCCGGGGCCGGCTTTAGTGGCCCCGGCAAGACCCTTGCCGCGGCAATTCGCCCCATGCCTACGGAGCAAATCCCCCTTGAGTCCACTGCCACCATGGGGCAAGGATTTGGGAGACATCCCCGTAATGGCATGCATATCTTTGTGAAGACATTCAAGATCAGATACACATTAAGAAGACGGCGACCCTTGGCGGGATCCCAGCCAAGGAAGACCACAAGACCTCCGGCAAGCACCTTGCCAGGGATGACAGCAGGCGCCGCGGCAAGACCCTTGCCGGGGCCCCGGCAAGGCCCTTGCCGAGGACATCCGCAGGGCCACCATCAGGCCCACGCCAACTAAGCTTCCACCGCCCCATGCAGCTGCCGACCCAACCAGCTGGGCAGGCACCTATGTGGCGACATGCAGATCTTCGTGAAGACCCACCATTGCACCACCTCAGCTGCATGCCTACCTACATGGCATCTCAGGCATCGCTGGCCAGGGCGCGTGTCGACACAAGAAGGAGCGGCGACGGACAAGACGGATGTCTCCCCCGTCCCCGATAAAGCAAGGACACCTAAGCAAGTCGCATTAAATGCGCTTTGTCATCTAATGCGAGGGATAACCTCGCATCACTGTACCCTTTCCACCTCCTGTGTGCCACTGTGGCAACCCCTTTCTCTATAAAAGAAGGCCCGAGGCGACCAGGAGGGGGATTCGGCTTTTTGGAGCTCCTGACGCCCCGTAGGTAGCTGAAGAACACAAACATATAATCCACCAAAGCAGGAGTAGGGTTTTACGCATCCTCGCAGCCCGAACCTGGGTAAACGAATCGTGTGCTATCTGTTTGATCTGCTCTTCTCTCAACCCCGCGCCCCGCAACCGTAGTAGGGATTCTTGTGATCCCATAGGTGTCGTTTACAATACACCGACATCTTTGGCGCGCCAGGTAGGGGGCGCAATTGTGAGAATCGGCTCTAGCAGTTAGCCCAGCACTCCTTCGTCTCCGTGGCTCTTTGAGAAGGAAGGAGGCCAAAAGATCACCGCTCGAGCGGCTGCAAACAGAAGCTAAGTTACATTGAGCCCCGGATATTTCCATTTTATTATATAAAGTTATTATCCTCGGAGTTGTCGTTCTTCGTACAAAAAGAAACATGCACGCAAATGGGGCCCTTCCCGATCGGCAATGCCTTTGTTCTGTTTCGAGTCCGCTCAACGGTTCAAACGGCTGCGTTGGAAACGGTAGGGTAGCCTTCCGCAATTGGCAAGGATCTCGACTCTGACTCGAGTCAAACTCGACAGTTCGAGCGGCTGCGTTAAGGGCGGCAAGGTGGCTCACCCGGCAACACGCTCGCCCAGCAGGCCAATGGGGACCCGTCCCCAAGACGCCGCCTTGGGTTTTCCGCGCCGGCAAGCCTACCCAGCTAGCGTAGGGTGGACGTACAAAGAAACAACAAATAGGAAAATAGCATGCATAATCCCAAAAACATTTCAAAGTTATGTTACATCATATCATTGTTGTGGTTCTAACTAAAGATAAAACTTGTCTTGGTCATGAACCCGTAGCGACGAAGAAGAACGGGATGCATAATCCCGCACTGGCCTTCCACCCTCATGATTTCGTCGATGCAGCTGATGACGGGCTTGATACGCTCCTTGAGCACCGTGAGGTCAGTACCCTCCGGCAAGCTATCCATCGTGGCTTCGAAGTCAAGGGCGGGATTCCAGTACGCCATCTTGGTGAGGACCTTGGTCATGACCCCCCGGCAAAGTCGTCGGGCCTCCCCGGCCAGCGTGGCCGTTCTGTTAGATTGAAGATCAGCCAAGGCGCCAAGGACGCCCTCGAAGAACAGGGTCAGCTTGGCGTTGACGGTTCTGCTCCACTCAAGGGCATACCACACATTTGGCATCCCCATGAGGGCCAACTGCAAGGTGACCCTGCCGGCGACGTCCTCCAGCCGGCTGATACATCTGTTCTTGCCCGCCACATATTCCTGGTGGGAGGCGGCCTCGTCCGCCCGCAGCTGCTTCTCCTCCTCCAGGCTCCTGGTCAAGGTCTCCTCCCGAGCCGAGCTCTCCGACAACATCTTCTCAAGATTCTCCAGCTTCAGCTTGAGATCTCTGATGGAGTTTTGTGCCTCGGAGAGCTCCCCAGCCCTGTTGATGGCCGCTCCTTGCGCCTCTGCCAAGGCGCAATTGAGCGTGCTCTTCTCGTCGGACGGCCTAAGGGCATGTTCCTTCAGCTCGTCCCGCTCTACCTCCAGCTCCTTCACCTTGCCGGCGTGGGCCAGAGCCTGGGCATCGAGTGCCTCTTTGTGCCTCTGCTCCAGCTCGCGATCCCGCCGCTCGACAAGGACCTCGAGCTCCTCATCCTTGCCGTGGAGCATTGCGGCAAGCTTCACCTCACGCGCGGAGAGGTCTTCTTCCTGGGAATCCAAGGCGGCTTGATGCTGGTTCCGGGCGGCCTCGGCCGCGGCAGCCAAGTTCGTTTCCTCTTCCTGGGCCTTCTCGATGTTAGCCATCTTCATGGCGAGCTCTACTTCGCGCCTGGCCAATTCCCCCTGAAAGGCCCTCTGCTCCTCGCGAGTCTGGTGGAACCAGGTCTGCGCCTCGGCAACACGCGCTTTGAAGTCCACCTCCGCCTCGTCCACCGTTGCCATCCTGGTTCTAACCTTGTCCAAACGGGCACGGTAGAGCGCTTGGAGCTTTTGGAAATTGGCCCCCATAGCACGGAAGAGCTGCTCTTCTGGAGAACCATCGCCGCCGACGCCCGGTTCATCCACCACCTCGAGCCCGGTGGCGGCGAGCACCTCGCCGTCGAGGACCTCCCCTCCGGCGGACGCTCGGGAACTTGACGCCCCTGGAAGATGGACGAAAATATCGTCGCCCACCTTTAGATACCTGTCGGGGCCCGAGGTTGTGGAGGAAGAAGGCTGATCATCAACCACCTCTTCCTCGGCTGTGGCCTTGCCGGCCTCCCCGGCAGGCCCACCACTGGCACCCTCGGCAGAAGCCTCGCCGGTCGCCTTGGCGGCCCCCGTAGCGGTGTCCTCGGCAGCGTCCTTGGCGGCCTCCTCGGCGGCAATCCTGTCGGCCTCCGCCACGGCCTCCTCAGCAATATCCCTGATGACGGTGTCCACGTCCTCCATATCTGTTGAAGGAGGGCCTGGGCAGTAATGGGGATGATGAAGCCAAGAAAAAGAATAAGGGAAAAGCAGAGACAAAAGACAGGCGACTCACCAGTGCCAGGCTGTGAAGCAGAAATCCCCTCCCCGCCAGCGTTTGGCGCCGTGGCAGAGCCACCAGCACCCAAGCTCCCCTCTTCCTCCATGGGTGTGGGCTCCATGCTTGGTGCCCTTGCCGGGAACGCCCCTCGTGGCGGCGTAGTCGATGGGGGTGGTGTGTTGGGGGTAGCCCCCTGCGGCTCCTCCTGCTGCCGCTCCCGTCCTACAAAACCGACAAGGTCAGCACCATAGCATCGAACACCTACCACATGTCGATAAAGAAGAGGGTGATGAACTTACGCTGGGGGTTGTGCTGGGGGCTGCTGTCCGGGCTGCTCAACACCACCAGTGGTATCTCTGAAGCCCCAGCCGAGGGATGACTACGCACAGAGGCCTTGGCCCTCTTCACCCTCTGGGCCAACGTCTCTGCATCCCTGCAAAAGCAAAAACGGATCAAGATGAGTGGCTTAATTCAGGGGAGTGAAAATGGCAGTAAGGAACGGAGTACTTACTCGTCGTCCATCTCCTCCTCCTCCACCGCTTTCCTTTTCCTCTTCGGGCTGAGAGGCCCAAGATCAAAAGGGAGCTCCGCGTCGACATCCGAGTCAACGTCTGCCGGGGGAGGTGAAGAAGGCAAAGTTTGTGCGTGCCCAGATGGAGAAGGGGTTGTTGCCTTCTTCTTCTCAGCGGCCTTCGTCAGCCTCCTCGCTGTCGTGGCCCTCGTGTGGCGCCCGGACCCCTCCAGGGTCAATTGAGGCTGCGTGGCCCTGCCGGGCCGGACCGGCTCGCCGGAACTAGCCCGCCGCAGGACTCGCCCTCTTCCCCTGGCTGGCGTCGAGCCCGCCGCCACGTCCTTCTCCGACGACGACTCGTCGGCCGCGTCCTCAACAAGCGGAGCTCCAGTGTTGGCGCTGCTAGCCTCCCCGGCGGCCGCCGCCCACTGGGCGAGCTCCTCCTCCTCCGCAGCCATTGCGGCCTTGTCCTCCACACCCCCGGCGTTGTCGGCCTCCATGGCAAGCTGCGCCTCCCTCGCCCTACTGGCGATGTAGTCCAGCTCTGCCTGGGTGGTGTCCATGACAATCCACCGCTCGGCGTCAGGATTGACATACACCTCAACCAGAGAGTCGAAGAATTGCTGCACATCCGCGTTCGCCGGCTCCTTCCAGCTCGGAACAGGGTCGTGCACGTTGCAGTCCAGCATCATAGCGATGATCTCGGACCGACGCGAATTGTTGCACAATGGGACCACCCCCGCTGGCAACTTGAAAAACGGCCCCTTGATGGCCTTGCCGGCCTTTACGGCAGCCCTCGCGGCCTTGTCGGTCCGTTCGACCTCGCCGTCACGACCCACATCAAGCTGGAAGAGCTGCTGGCAGAAATGGGCATGTGCCATCACCGTGAAGTTGTGGTCAAGGCCAGGGCGGAGTTGCATAACGTCAGTCGGATTCCTAAAGAGCCAGGATGGGCTCCCCTTGTTGTGCAACGGGGCGATCCGACGGCGAATGAAGTCCGCCCCGATCATCTCAAGGGTGAGTCGGGCCTGGGTGAGCCAGAGAATCCTGGTGGTGGCGACAGTGAGCCTCCCATCGGCGACGTCGACATCGCTCCAATCACTGCCACGGACCGGCGGCACTCGGCGGACCCTGCAGAATCTTGGCGGGTCTTTGTCTTCAATCCAGCACCACCGGCCATGCCATTCATCCCACCTCTCCTTCACGGCACCGTCCGGGTACGCCCCCTAGGATCTTGGGACCCAGGTGATGCATCCAGAGAGGGCACCTCCCGGCTGGATCCGAGGGGAGAAATAGTGGCGGAAGAGCGCCGTGTTGGGCTGCACCCCGACGAAGCCTTGGCAAAGGTGCGCAAAGAAAGCCATGCACGCCACCGCATTCGGAGTAAAATCCAAGAGGCGGAAGCCGAAGGTGTGCATGATATCGCAGAAGAAATCAGAGAAAGGGGGACATAACCCGCAAGAAAAGTAGTCAACGAAGAAGGAATACCGATTTGGGCCAGGTTCGGCGCAAGCAGTAGGAATGATGCGCGTCGTTGGATGTCCC
>LR738709.1:218622819-218637614 GCA_902687465.1 Secale cereale
CCCCCCCCCCCCCCCGTCTTCATCCCCCAAAGAGGCTTGAAGGCGGCCCGAAGCTCGTGGACGTCAACCGTCAACGGGAAGAAGAAGGCGGACTTCGTCCGGTCCCCCAATAGCGCGCTCTCCAGCGGCTCCACAGTCCCAGCGCCCTTGGCCACCCCCTTGCCCTTGACGGACTTGGATGCCATGGCGGCTGAGAAAGTTAGAGGACTGAGAGAGGGGGAGGGCGAAGCAACGGCGGCAGGCGACGGCGGAAGCTTCGGAAGGAAGGAAGAGAGGAAACGGCGGCTCTGAGATTGGAAGAGGCGCGAGGAAAGCGGAGGAAGTGAGCAGCGCGCCCGCGGTTATTCCTTCTTATGGGGGGAACGCGAGCCGCCTCCTTTCGCATTAACTGCGACGTGACGCATGCCTGCGGAAACCGCCCCGCGCATGCCGCCCACGCCACGCGCACCCCTCCACACCGTGCTATGCGCGCGGATCGTGGGAGGCGTGGCGCATGAAAAATCTTACCGTGGTAAAAACTGTCCCACCTACCCGCGCACTGTTCTGGGCCTAGCCCAACAACGCTTCGCGCTTATGTGTGGCCCAGGCCCGGGGGCTCCTGTCGATGTACAAAAAGAGGGGTACACTTTTTGTACCCCTATGAATGTGCACGGGCAGTCTGAGCCACGGGCACCACCACACCAAGCACGGCAAGGGAGGTGAGCCAGGGTAAGACCGAAGCTCGATGGAACTCAAGCCCAAAGCCAAGACCACAAAGAGCAAAGGGACGAAGCGGCTTCCCCCGGCAAGATCCTTGCCGGGAGCCGGTTTTAGCAGCCCCGGCAAGATCCTTGCTGGGGCCGGCTTTAGCGGCCCCGGCAAGACCCTTGCCGCGGCAATTCGCCCCACGCCTATGGAGCAAATCCCCCTTGAGTCCCCTGCCCCCATGGGGCAAGGATTCGGGAGACATCCCCGTAATGGCATGCAGATCTTTGTGAAGACATTCAAGATCATATACACATTAAGAAGACGGCGACCCTTGGCGGGATCCCAGCCAAGGAAGACCACAAGACCTCCGGCAAGCACCTTGCCGGGGATGACAGCAGGCGTCGCGGCAAGACCCTTGCCGGGGCCCCGGCAAGGCCCTTGCCGAGGACATCCGTAGGGCCACCATCAGGCCCACGCCAACTAAGCTTCCACCGCCCCATGCAGCTACCGACCCAACCAGCTGGGCAGGCACCTACGTGGCGACATGCAGATCTTCGTGAAGACCCACCATTGCGCCACC
Source organism: Secale cereale (assembly GCA_902687465.1). Lineage (NCBI taxonomy): Eukaryota > Viridiplantae > Streptophyta > Magnoliopsida > Poales > Poaceae > Secale > Secale cereale. Next base: position 218,624,087 of record LR738709.1, read on the forward strand.
TCAGCTGCCTGACTGCCTACATGGCATCTCAGGCATCGCTGGCCAGGGTGCGTGTCGACATAAGAAGGAGCGGCGACGGACAAGACGGATGTCTCCCCCGTCCCCGATAAAGCAAGGACACCTAAGAAAGACGCATTAAATGCGCTTTGTCATCTAATGCGAGGGATAACCTCGCATCACTGTACCCTTTCCACCTCTTGTGTGCCACTATGGCAACCCCTTTCTCTATAAAAGGAGGCCACTTTTTGGAGCTCCTGACGCCCCGTAGCTAGCTGAAGAACGCAAACATATGATCCACCAAAGCAGGAGTAGGGTTTTACGCATCCTCGCAGCCCGAACCTGGGTAAACGAATCGTGTGCTATCTGTTTGATCCGCTCTCCTCTCAACCCCGCGCCCCGCAACCGTAGTAGGGATTCTTGTGATCCCATAGGTGTCGTTTCCAATACACCGACACGACACCACATAAAGGGCTTATAAGTAATTTAAATAACAAGCATGCCACTGTCGGGCGTCTGAGCGACACCACATAAAGGGCTTATAAATGAAATAAATAACAAACATGCCACAATCGACGTATGTGCGACGCCACATAAAGGGCTTATAAGAGGATAGTCACAGTGAATATCCAGGAGGTAGAACCGTCCCAGGGATACTCAATAACTCAAATAATATAAATGGTTAGTCTTTAATAATAATAATAATAATAATAATAATAATAATAATAATAATAATAATAATAATAATAATAATAATCATATGTCACGGGTCATGATCAAAGTTCTGGTTTAGCAGTTTTCCTCCGAAGACCGACACTAAGACCGACACTTGACCCATCCCAGACTATAGTCCTTAACCATGGATACGGCTATTCGAATAGATATAATCTCTGTAGAGGGTGTACTCTTTAACCACGAGTAACGTATTCCTTTAGTCCATCGGGACTAATTCCGTCTACGGACTTTTAATTGAAAACACACCTGACCGCACACATCAGCCTAACTTACCGGTGTCTGGAATCACCCACGACACCCGTTAAGCGAAACTCTAAGTGGGGAGGCTACAACCTCGAGTAGCATGGGATCACAAAATTTACAACGCACGCGAACTAGGGGAGCTACCACTTCGGCTCCAACCGAAAACACCCATGCCCCGGACCAGGTGGCATGCCTACTGGATGCAGCCGGTATCTTCCACCATGTCCTCTCTGTACGGTGTGTGCTAGAAAGGGGTTGACAACTTACTGAACCGTACCCTACCTATGGCAGGGAGAAGTGGTTGTACGAAACAAGTATGGGGGTTACTGGAACAAGACTTGATCTACTGCCGACTCAGGAGGTTTAAGTATTCCCTGCATGATTAGCATAACAAATATATTTCAACCAACAGACAGAATCACCACCCATCATACCTCACCATGCCATACCGGCCACAACCGTCTCGGCGAGGAACTAGGGACAAGCTCGTGTCTACGCAAGACAGAGGCTTTCCTGGATTCCTTCCGGTAGGCATGAAAGGCATACGAGGGTGATTACTATCACAAACATATCAAATTCCAACAGCGCGGAATCATCAATATACAATCATGAGTACGATCATATCATCACATAAAATAATGAAAACTCCGTGTCAAGGTGGTGTTATAACCGTATCAAACAACACACAACAATATTATGCCAGGGTTCAGAATGCTTGCCTTCAAGAGTGTGTAAGTGGGGTGCATTTTTTTGAAAGTTGCCTCCTTCTTCAAAATCCTATTTACGAAAATTTAAAAATTAACACGTAGTTTCAAAACAGTACAAAAAAGTTGTTTGGAAAATTTTCAAATAAATATGAAAATAAACTAGACAAAATTTGAGAGACAACAGAAAAAGAGTCAAATCAATTGGACTTATATTTAAAAAGTTACATCTAGTCAAAGTTCAGTCAAAATCTGTTTTTAATAAAAAACGGAAAAAGAAAACGGTTCGGGGAGTAATACGTTTTCGAGGCAGAGAAGACGTACTTCTAGGTTTACGTCTTCATTTAAACCAGCGCGGGCCGTCGCTGGGTCACTGACAGTGGGTCCCTCGGGCCCACTGGTCAGGTTTGACCAGTCGCCCGCGCCTTCTTTCTCCTCTGGCCGAGCAGAGGCGGGGCTCCGGTGATCGCCGTCGATGAACGGCGGCTCCCCATGGCATTCAGAGGGCAGAGATGGATCCGCTGGTCCAGGGCGGTCCTCCCATTGGTCGATAGGCTGGCGGGGGTGGAGGGGGTCGCCGGCGGCGAGCTTCGCGGCGGACGGTGGTTTCGGGAGGATTGGGGTCTCGAGCTACGGTGGCTCCCAGTCGAAGCTGAGGGGTTGGGTGGCTCCGTACGGTCGAGGGGAGTCGGACGGTGGCGCTGGAAGGACTGGGGAGTCCCTGCTCGCGACGAACGGAACCAGAGTGTGGCGGCGGACGAACTGACCGGAGACGAGGAAGAAGGTCTCCCTCCGTCGATTGCTGGTTGTGGGAGCACTAGAGGGATGGCCCGAGGTCGCCTGGGGGTCTAGTCGAGCTCGGGGTCTCCTTTCATAGGCGGTCGAGGTCGGTTCGACGGCGATAGTGGATAGGAACGGTGAACCGCCTTTCTGTAGCCAGGGGGCACGTGGCGATGGCTGGCGGGGTCTGGCAGGGCGAGAGGACGAGCTCGGGTTGTTCCAGGGGCAGCTGGCGCACTGGAGTGGCTCGGGCGGCGCCGTCCATGGCAGAGGCGTGCTGTGGACGCCAGCGTGCCGCCAAGGGGGCTCTGACGGCGGCGCTGTAGGGCGCTAGGGTGGCTTGGAGGGTTCAGGCGAGTGGACGGGAACGAGGCGTGGCCCTGCGGGCGAGCGAAAGCCAGGGGCAAGACGCAGCGGCTCGGTGCGTGCGCGTGCAAAACGTGCGCTCTGGGCGCGCCCAGAGCACGCACACCAGGCGTTCGACAAAATGCCAATGCCTGCCAGGGGGCCCTAATCTACATGAGGTTTAGCAGGGTGGGGCTATAGACTAAGGTAGAGCCATGAGACATGCTGGTTAGGCAAAGCAAGCAGGTTCAAAATGCAAACTAGGGTTCATGCCAATTATGTTCATGCACTCAAGGTGTTTGATATAATGCTATGGTCATCTAGGCACCTCTTGGGGTGGCCACAAACTCCAGATCATAGTCTCTTTAGATGATAAAGAGGGTGGCAAGGTTAGTTTGGCAAAACCAGAAACTTGTTAGTGCAAAATTTTGAGAAAACCAAATCTGGACAGAAAATAAAGGCTATTATTGCATGGACCAAAAATATTCCAATGGGTCCAATCTCTTGGACTTAAGGGTTTGCTAGGGTGGACTATAAGCAAGACAAATATCATGGCCACAAGAGCAAAACAAAATAGGGTTGTAGTAGAAAATACCAAACTGACCAGAGAGCAAACGAGGATGATTTGCTCAGATTTTTCAAAGAACACCAATGGGTTTTTGCATATAGTTGAATTATACACTACTAATAACATCCCCTAATTTTGGTGGAAATTTTAAAGAAATATTTAAATAGGTTGTAGTGCAAATTACAAACTGGACCAGATTTGAAAACTTGGGGTAGGGCTCAAAATCTCGAAATGACTAAAAGATATTTTTGCATAAAAGTGATGTGGGAACATCACATGACATCCCCAAATTTTGGTGGAATTTTTAAATAAATTTATCAAAGGGTTATAGTGCAAAAGAGGCTCCAAAACTTATGAAAAATCATTTTAAAAGAAATAAAGCTCAGGAAAATAATTATAGAAATAATTCCACTGATAGAAGAAATGTTTCTTGAGAGGGTATACAAGTCCAACAACATTTTTGAAAAGTTTTCTATTTGGAGGGAAAACTCCACAATTCAGAAGAAAATAGTGGTTCTGAATTAAAAGAAAATCCAGAGAATAAAAATTAAATTTACCATGGCAAAATTTTAATTAATAAAACATGGTTAAATTTTTGGGGTGTTATAACTAGCAAGCGGTACTACCGCCTATAGGCGGTACTACCGCCCTGACCACGGTACTACCGCTTAGCACTCAACACCCCTTGTTTTGCACAACACAGCATTACAAAAGAAGTAGGAAGAAGGCGAGGGTGCAAGGAAAGTGTGTACATGATGATTCCACCCATACTCTTCCGAAACGTACCCCCTCTTGATAGTACGGTTATGCCTACGACTCAATTCCACCGAAAAGAAACGAAGGAAAATAATCCGTCTATAGAGAAGACCTCGAGGGGTAACAATCGCATAGTGCCCTTATATTAGATAACCTGAAAAGCTTAATGCACACGATTAGTCCGCAGATGTATTGTCATCAATCACCAAAACACAACAGGGAAAATTATGCCCTAACAATCTTTATCGGTCAAACCGCAGAACAACATACGATGTTCCCTTTGTCATAGGTATGTTACTTGCCCAAGATTCAATTGCCGGTATCATTATACCTAGTTCAATCTCGTCACCGGCAAGTCTATTTAATCGTTCTGTAGTACATCATCTCGTGACTAACTCATTAGTCGTTTGCTTGCAAGGCTTATTACGATGTGTATTACCGAGAGGGCCCAGAGATACCACTCCGACACTCGGAGTGACAAATTCTATTCTCGATCTATGCCGCACCACAAACACTTTCGAAAACACCTGTAGAGCATATTTAGAATCACCCAGTTATGTTGTGACGTTTGATAGCACACAAGGTGTTCCTCCGGTATTCGGGAGTTGCGTAATCTCATAGTCAGAGGAACATGTATAAGTCATGAAGAAAGCAATAGCAATAAAACTAAACGATCATTGTGCTAAGCTAACGGATGGGTCTTGTCCATCACATCATTCTCTAATGATGTGATCCCGTTAATCAAGTGACAACACATGTCTATGGTTAGGAAACATAACCATCTTTGATTAACGAGCTAGTCATGTAGAGGCATATTAGGGACACTTTGTTTTGTCTATGTATTCACACATGTACTAAGTTTCCGGTTATTACAATTCTAGCATGAATAATAAACATTTATCATGATATAAGGAAATATAAATAACAACTTTATTATTGCCTCTAGGGCATATTTCCTTCAGTCTCCCACTTGCACTAGAGTCAATAAGCTAGCTCACATTGCCATGTGATTTAATACCGATAGTTCACATCGTTATGTGAATAACACCCATAGTTCACATCGCCATGTGACCAAGATCAAAGGGTTTACTAGAGTCAATAATCTAGTTCACAACACCATGTGTTTAACACCCAAAGAGTACTAAGGTGTGATCATGTTTTGCTTCGTGAGAGAAGTTTAGTCAACGGGTTTTTCACATTCAGATCCATATGTATTTCACAAATTCCTATGTATACAATGCTCTACATGGAGCTAGTCTAGCTAATTGCTCCCACTTTCAATATGCATCTAGATTGATACTCAGAGTCATCTAGATTAGTGTCAAAGCGTGCATCTGTGCAACTCTCTACAACGAACACTTTATCACCTCCATATCGAGAAACATTTCCTTAGTCCTCTAGTTACTAAGGATAATTTTTACCACTATCCAGTGATCTACTCCTGGATCACTATTGTACCTCCTTACCAAATCATGGCAAGGTACGGAAGAAGTTTGGTACACAACATGGCATACTTTATAGAAACTATGGCTACGACATAGGGAATGACTTTCATTCTCTCTATTTTTCTGTCGTGGTCGGGCTTTGAGTCTTACTCAACATCACACCTTAAAATCAGGTAAGAACTCCTTCTTTGACTGATCCATTTTGAACTACTTCAAAATCTTGTCAAGGTATGTACTTAATCAAAAGTCTTATCAAGCGTCTTGATCTATCTCTATAGATCGTGCCCAATATGTAAGCAGCTTCACCGAGGTCTTTTATTGAAAAAATCCTTTTAAACAATCCTCTATTCTTTATAGAAAATTCTACATCATTTTCGATCGTCAATATGTCATTCACATATACTTATCAGAAAAGATGGAGTGCTCCCACTCACTTTCTTGCAAATACAGGCTTCATCGTAAGTCTGTGTAAATCCATATGCTTTGATCACCTCATCAAAGCGTATATTCCAACTCCGAGATGCTTGCACCAGTCCATAGATGGATCGCTGGAGCTTGCACACTTTGGTAGCACCTTTAGGATTGAGAAAAACATCTGGTTGCATCATATACAAGTCTTCTTTGAGAAATCCATTAAGGAGTGCAGTTTTGACATCCATTTGCCAGATTTCAAAAAATGCGGCAATTGCTAATATGATTCGGATAGACTTAAGCATCGCTACGGGTCAGAAGGTCTCATCGTAGTCAACTTCTTGAACTTGTCGAAAACCTTTCGCAACAAGTCGAGCTTTGTAGGCAGTAACATTACCATCGGCGTCTGTCTTCCTCTTAAAGATCCATTTATTTTTCAATGGCTTGCTGAACATTGGGTAAGTCAACCAAAGTCCACACTTTGTTCTCATACATGGATCCCATCTCAGATTTCATGGCCTCAAGCCATTTTGCGGAATCTGGGCTCATCATTGCTTCCTCATAGTTCGTAGGTTCGCCATGGTCTAGTAACAAGACATCTAGAACATGGTTACCGTACCACTCTGGTGCGGTACGTGTTCTGGTCGACCTTCGAGGTTCGGTAGTAACTTGATCTGAAGTTTCACGATCATTATAATTAGCTTCTTCTCTAGTTGGTGTAGGCATCACGGGAACGGTTTTCTCTGATGATCTACTTTCCAATTTGAGCGAAGGTACAATTACCTCATAAAGTTCTACTTTCCTCCCACTCACTTCTTTTGAGAGAAACTCCTTCTCTAGAAAGGATCCATTCTTAGCAATGAATATCTTGCCTTCGGATCTGTGATAGAAGGTGTACCCAACCATTTCTTTAGGGTATCCTATGAAGATACATTTCTCCGACTTGGGTTCGAGCTTATCAGGTTCAAGCTTTTTCACATAAGCATCGCAGCCCCAAACTTTAAGAAATGACAACTTTGGTTTCTTGCCAAACCACAGTTCATATGGCGTAGTCTCAAAGGATTTAGATGGTGCCCTGTTTAGCGTGAATGTAGCTGTCTCTAATGCATAACCCCCAAAACGATAGCGGTAAATCGGTAAGAGACATCATAGATCGCACCATATCTAATAAAGTACGGTTATGACGTTTGGACACACCATTACACTGTGGTGTTCCAGGTGGCGTGAGTTGCGAAACTATTTCACATTGTTTTAAATGAAGACCAAACTTGTAACTCAAATATTCGCCTCTGCGATCAGATCGTAGAAACTTTATTTTCTTTTTACGATGATTCTCTACTTCACTCTGAAATTCTTTGAACTTTTCAAAATGTTTAAGACTTGTGTTTCATCACGTAGATATACTCATATATGCTCAAATCATTTGTGAAGATCAGAAAATAACGATACCCGCCGTGAGCCTCAACACTCATCGGACCGCACACATCTGTATGTATTATTTCCAATCAGTCATTGGCTCGCTCCATTGTTCCGGAGAACGAATTTTTAGTTATCTTGCCCATGAGGCATGGTTCGCAAGCATCAAATGATTCATAATCAAGTGAATCCAAAAGTCCATCAGCATGGAGTTTCTTCATGCGCTTTACACCAATATGACTTAAACAGCAGTGCTATAAGTATGGCGCACTATCATTATCAACTCTGCATCTTTTGGCTTCAATATTATGAATATGTGTATTACTACGATCGAGATTCAATAAACCATTCACCTTGGGTGTATGACCATAGAAGGTTTTATTCATGTAAACAGAATAACAATTATTCTCTCACTTAAATGAATAACCGTATTGCAATAAACACGATCCAATCTTGTTCATGCTCAACGCAAACACCAAATAACATTTATTTTGGTTTCCTGAAAGTATAGGGAGTGTGCGATGATGATCATATCAATTTTGCAACCACTTCCAACACGCATCGTTACCTCACCCTCAACTAGTCTTTGTTTATTCTGCAACTCCTGTTTCGAGTTACTAATCTTAGCGACCGGACAAGTATCAAATACCCAGGGGCTACTATGAACACTAGTGAGGTACACATTATCAATATGTATATCAAGTATACCTTGGTTCACTTCGCCATCCTTCTTATCCGCCAAATATTCGGGGAACTTACGCTTCCAATGACCATTTCCTTTGCAGGTAGAAGCACTCAGTTTTAGGCTTAGGTCCAGCTTTTGGGCTTCTTCACGGGAGTGACAACTTGCTTGTCATTCCTCTTGAAGTTCCCTTTCTTCCCCTTGACCTTTTCTTGAAACTAGTGGTCTTGTTAACCATCAACAATTGATGCTCTTTCTTGATTTCCACCTTCGTTGATTTTAGCATCACGAAGAGCTCAGGAATCGTTTTCGTCATCCCTTGCTTATTATAGTTCATCACGAAGTTCCAGCAACTTGGTGATAGTGACTAGAGAACTCTGTCAATCACTATCTTATCTGGAAGATTAACTCCAACTTGATTCAAGTGATTGTAGTACTCAGACATTCTGAGCACATGCTCATTGCTTGAGCTATTCTCCTCCATCTTGTAGGCAAAGTACTTGTCAAAGGTCTCATACCTCTCGACACGGGCATGAGTCTGAAATACTATTTTCAACTCTTGGAGCATCTCATATGCTCCATAGCATTCAAAACGTTTTTGAAGTCCCGGTTATAAGCCATAAAGCATGGCGCACTAAACTATCAAGTAGTCATCATACCAAGCTTGTCAAACGTTCATAACGTATGCATCTTCACCTCCAATAGGTTTGTCACCTAGCGGTGCATCAAGGATATAATACTTTTGTGCAGCAACGAGGATAATCCTCAGTTCATGGACCTAGTCCGCATCATTGCTACTATTATCTTTCAACTTATTTTTCTCTAGAACATATCAAAAATAAACTGGGAGCTACATCGTGAGCTATTGATCTACAACATAATTTGCAAAAACTATCAGGACTAACTTCATGATAAATTAAAGTTCAATTAATCATATTACTAAAGAACTCCCACTTAGATGGACATCCATCAAGTCATCTAAATGATCACGTGATCCAAATCAACTAAACCATGTCTGATCATCACGTGAGATGTAGTTTTCAATGGTGAACATCTTATGTTGATCATATCTACTATATGATTCACGCTTGACCTTTCGGTCTCTAGTGTTCCGAGGCCATGTCTGTACATGCTAGGATCGTCAAGTTTAACCCGAGTATTCTGCACGTGCAAAATTGTCTTACACCCGTTGTATTTGAACGTAGATCTTATCACACCCGATCATCATGTGGTGTCTCGGCAGGACAAACTTTCGCAACGGTGCATACTCAAGGAGAACACTTGTACCTTTAAATTTTTGTAAGGGATCATCTTATAATGCTACCGCCGTACTAAGCAAAATAAGTAGCATAATAAGATAAACATCCCATGCAATCAAAATATGTGATATGATGTGGCCATCATCATCTTGTGCTTTTGATCTCCATCTCCAAAGAATCGTCATGATCTCCATCGTCACCGGCTTGACACCATGATCTTCATCGTAGCGTCGTGGTTGTCTCGCCGACTGTTGCTACCACTACTATCGCTAACTCATAGTAATAAAGTAAAGCAATTACATGGCCTTCGCAATTCATACAATAAAGAGACAACAATAAGGCTCCTGCCGGTTGCCGATAATTTACAAAGATGATCATCTCATACAATAACGTATAACTCATCACGTCTTGACCATATCACATCACAACATGCCCTGCAAAAACAATTTAGACATCCTCTACTTTGTTGTTGCAAGTTTTACGTGGCTGCTACGGGCTTAGCAAGAACCGTTCTTACCTACGCATACAAAACCACAACGATTTTTAGTCAAGTGTGTTTTTTTAACCTTCACAAGGACCGGGCGTAGCCACACTCAATTCAACTAAAGTGAGAGAGACACACACCCCTCGGTCACCTTTAAGCAACGAGTGCTCGTAATGGTGAAACCAATCTCGTGTAAGCGTACGCGTAATGTCGATCCGGGCCGCTTCATCTCACAATACCGCCGAATCAAAGTATGACATGCTGGTAAGCAGTATGACTATTATCGCCGACAACTCATTGTGTTCTACTCGTGCATATCATCTACACATAGACCTGGCCCATGATGCCACTATTGGGGATTGTAGTATTTCAAAAAAGAATCCTACGATCACGCAAGATCTATCGGAGAAGCATAGCAACGAGCGGGGAGAGTGTGTCTACATACCCTCGTAGACCGAAAGCGGAAGCATTTAGTAACGCGGTTGATGTAGTCGAATGTCTTCGCGATCCAAGCACCAAACATACGGCACATCCGCGTTCAGCACACGTTCAGCTCGATGACGTCCCACGAACTCTTGATCCAGTTGAGGTCGCGGGAGAGTTCAATCAGCACGACGGCATGGTAACGGTGATGATGAAGTTACCGGCGCAAGGCTTCGCCTAAGCACTTCACTGATATGACTGAGGTGTGTAACTGTGGAGAGGGGCATCACACACGGCTAAGAAATCAACTTGTGTGTCTATGGGGTGCCCCTAGGCGACGTATATAAAGGAGGAGAGGGCCGACCCTCCTATGGCGCGCCCAAGGGTGGAGTCCTACTCCCAGTAGGAGTAGGATTCCACCTTTCCTAGTAGGAGTAGGAGAAGAAGGAAGGGGAGGGAGAGAAGAGAGGAAGGAGGGGCACCGGCCCTCTCCCTAGTCCAATTTGTACTAGGCCATGGGGGGCGCGCGGCCTGCCCTATGCAGCCCCTCTCCCCCCCCCCCTAAAGCCCAATAAGGCCCATTTACTCCCAGGGGTTCCGGTAACCTCTCGGTACTCCGGTATTTATCAGGTGACCCCCCGGAACCCTTCCGGTGTCCGAATATAACCGTCCAATATATCAATCTTTATGTCTCGACAATTTCGACACTCCTCATCATGTCCGTGATCACATCCGGGACTCCGAACTACCTAAGGTACATCAAAACACATGAACTCATAATACTGATCGTCATCGAATGTTAAGCGTGCGGACCCTATGGGTTCGAGAACTATATAGACATGACCGAGACTCATCTCCGGTCAATAACCAATAGAGGAACCTAGATGCTCATAATTGTTCCTACATATTCTACAAAGATCTTTATTGGTCAAACTACATAACAACATACGTTGTTCCCTTTGTCATCGGTATGTTACTTGCCCGAGATTCAATCGTGGGTATCATTATACCTAGTTCAATCTCGTCACCGGCAAGTCTCTTTACTCGTTCCATAATACATCATCTCATGACTAACTCATTAGTAATTTGCTTGCAAGGCTTATGACGATGTCTATTACCGAGTGGGCCCAGAGATACCTCTCTGACTCTCGAAGTGACAAATCCTATTCTCAATCTATGCCAACACCACAAACACTTTTGAAACACCTGTAGAGCATCTTTATAATCACCCAATTATGTTGTGACGTTTGATAGCACACAAGGTGTTCCTCCGGTATTCGGGAGTTGCATAACCTCATAGTCAGAGGAACATGTATAAGTCATGAAGAAAGCAATAGCAATAAAACTAAACGATCATTGTGCTAAGCTAACGGATGGGTCTTGTCCATCACATCATTCTCTAATGATGTGATCCCGTTCATCAAATGACAACACATGTCTATGGTTAGGAAACATAACCATCTTTGATCAACGAGCTAGTCAAGTAGAGGCATACTAGGGACACTTTGTTTTGTCTATGTATTCACACATGTACTATGTTTTCGGTTAATACAATTCTAGCATGAATAATAAAAATTCATCATGATATAAGGAAATATAAATAACAACTTTATTATTGCCTCTAGGGCATATTTCCTTCAGATTCCTCCTAATTGGGGCGCCCCCTTGGCTGCCTCTTCTCCCCTCCAACCTATATATACATGGGGAGGGGGTGCCTAGAAGACACACCAACAATTGTTAGCCGTGTGCGGTGCCCCCCTCCACAGTTTACGCCTCCGGTCATATTCTCGTTGTTCTTAGGCGAAGCCCTGCGTGGATCACTTTGCCATCACCGTCACCACGCCGTCATGTTGACGAAACTCATCTACTTCCTCGACAATTTGCTGGATGAAGAGTTCGAGGGACGTCATCGGGTTGAATGGGTGCAAAACTCGGAGCTAGAAGAAGTTCGACTACATCAACCGCATTGTCAAATGCTTCCGCTTTTGGTCTACGAGGGTACGTAGACACACTCTCCCCCTCTCGTTGCTATGCATCTCTGACACGTCTCCAATGTATCTATAATTTATGATTTTTCCATGCTATTATATTATCTGTTTTGGATGTTTTATATGCATTAATATGCTATTTTATATTATTTTTGGGACTAACCTATTAGCTCGGCGCCGAGTGCCAGTTTCTATTTTTTTACTTGTTTTTGAGTTTCGCAGAAAAGGAATATCAAACGGAGTCCAAAGGGAACGAAACTTTACGAGGATTTTTCTTGGACCTGAAGACATCCAGAGGTCTTGGAGTTCACGCCAGGGGAGCCTTGAGGCGGCCACAAGGGTGGAGGGCGCGCCCCTACCTTGTGGGCCCCTCGAGCGTCCCTTGACCTAATTCTTCCACCTATATATTCTCAAATATTCCAGAAACATCAGAACATCCATCGAAACCACTTTTCCGCCGCCGTAACCATCTATTCCCGCGAGATCCCATCTGAAGGCCTTTTCCGGTACTCTGCCGGAGGGGGATTCGACCACGGAGGGCATCTACATCAACACCATTGCCCTTCCGATGAAGTGTGTGTATTTCACCACAAACCTATGGGTCTATAGTGTAATGCCCCGGATGTAATACTTTCCCTTTTGGGCATATAATAAATCTCCGGCTTCATCTATTTCCATTTCGGGCTCTTTGTCTTTCGGGCTTTCGTCGTTTTGTTGTGTGAGTGTGTGGCATTCATTCATATCGTGTAGACATGTTCATTGCATTGCATTTGTGTTGTGGGTTGCATCCGGTTCGTGGCGTTCCTTCCCGTTGTCCGTTTCGTGTTCCGGAGCTCCCTCACGTGTCCGTGACGTCCCGTAGGCCTACTTTGTTGTTCGGGCGTTTTTCGTTACCGGTGTGCCGCGAGGTTGTGTTGTGTGTTGTTGTTTTGTTGTGTGCAACCCGCCTCTCAAATCTCGTCTCGTTTGGACTCCGTTGACTTTTCCCTCCGTTGTCCGTGTGGGTCCGAAGTGCCCTTACTTCGTGTCCCGGAAATACCCCTACTGCAGTCTGTTATCTCCGTCTAGTCCTTTTAAATCATCCCCGCGATCGGATCCGTTGGATCAGATCGGAGGGCTCCTAACACCCCTAGTCCCCAAACCCTAGTCTAAAACTGCTATATATAGACCCCTAGTCTATTTGGCTTGTCCCCTTCTTCTTCCTCCTTCCCTCTATTTTTTTCTTTTATTTCAGATCTCAGATCCCAAAAATCCTCCACTGGTTCTCCCGGATCCCGAGGGGGATCCATCAG